>VYXH01006457.1:892-24363 GCA_013397275.1 Burhinus bistriatus | reverse complement strand
TAGAG
Organism: Burhinus bistriatus; assembly: GCA_013397275.1. Taxonomy (NCBI): domain Eukaryota; kingdom Metazoa; phylum Chordata; class Aves; order Charadriiformes; family Burhinidae; genus Burhinus; species Burhinus bistriatus. Next base: position 24,358 of record VYXH01006457.1, on the reverse strand, counting down.
AGGGAGGGGGGGGAGGGGAAGCAGACCTACCAATCTTCAAATCCTTTCAGTAAGAGCCTCAAAAAGCTTCACGTTTATTGTACCTTTTACCCTTCCAAACCCACTATGGAAGTGGAACAAAATAAAGTAAAGTGGAGTGTTAAAAACAGCTCCTTCTCCTCTGAAAAAAACCCACAAACTCCCAAACAAATAAAAAAGCAAAACAACCACCTCTTCCTTAATATTATCTCATCCCGAAATGAAACATAGGAGAGATTCAATCCCAAAAGAGGTCAAGACAAGAAGTAGAAGTGAGGCTGTGGAAAACCAACGTGGGTGTATTAATGCATGTACAGTAATCTCTTTCAAAAACATACTTTTGCATGATGCTAAAGGGGAAGTAATGTTTTTGTAAGACGGGAAAGAGGAGACGGAGGGTGAAATTCTGATGCTTTTCAAGTCAGTGGAAGTTTTGAAATCGACTTCAAATGGATCCACTATTTAACCTGAAGAGAAGCTAAAATGAATATTTAAACTCATCAGCATAATAAACGTTGTAACTGTTTCTTTGGAAAACTGTGGTAACAAATTCTGGCTCACTGAAGATTGCTACCATCTCCTGTACCACAACTTATTAAAGATCGAAGCGTCTGTAATTGAACCATAAATCTCCTTTGTTCTTAGAGAGATTGACTGAATAAAACAAAACAGTAGATATTTACAGTGATATACTTAGTGGTAGCAAAACAAAATATTATTTCAAAGTAAAATTATAATGATCTTTCATTAAAAGCCACATCAGGAAAAAAATGGAAGAAAGGATGAAGAACATAAAGAGGAACAGCTAGGACCCAACTAATCCTTGGGTCCTAGTCACAAGTTCTTAAGAAAAACATTGATACCATTAATAATCAACGAAGTAATAACCTTTGGGCAAGAGGGATTATAATCTCTATTTGGAAAGTACCCAAGACATTCTGAAGACTACTTTAATCTAAATTAACACAAGCTTCCTAAGGAACTCTCTCAAGATCATCTTCTAATTTTGAGTCACTGAGGTTACCCAGTGAAACAGAGCTACAACGAGAAGATAGAAATATATGTAAGTTCTGCGAAACAATACTCAGTAGTAACGGTCAGGGAGACTGTCTCTAACTAGAAATGAGTGAAGCTCCTGGTAAATCTTTAAAAATAATAAAACAAAATTTTTCATCTCTTTCTACACTTGGAATCAAGTACTTGACCTTGCAAAAATAAGTGTAGGTTACTCTTTGCCTTCTGAATTTATCCAGTAACAAGGAGGAGGTTTCAGAGCAATGACAGGCATATGGCACTGCATGCTCCAAACAAGAGTTCATTTATATCGGCATGCAAGTTTCCTTCCATCTCACTGGTGAGTAGTTGGCGGGACCCACTTACTCTTACCAATGTGTGTCAGTTAGGGCAACGGCAGTGTCAGACAACAGCCAGAAGACAAACTTTCCAATTCATTATGCTTTTCTCAAGAGCATGCAAGTGGAGTACAATGGGACGCAGAAGTGCACAAGAGCATGGGGACTGTGGAAAACAACAATTCTTTTGAGGATCTGCAAATTTATAACCCTTAGATACGATTAAATTCATGGCACTGAGCCACTGCATGAGACCAAGAAACACCAAGCAAAATCAAGCACCATAGCTTTGTTAATTTTTGCTCTTCGCTTGAACAAACAGTACACACAAGGAGAAAACCTTTGATGCCACTGATTATAATAAAGTTCTACTGACATAGCTTAGCTGGGCTAGGTAGAGCTGCTCTCAAGTAGCTCCATTTTTGTTTCTCTGATTAAACACAAAGGGTTGTTGTACCACTTGCTTCTTTGCCCTGAAGCATCTCTTCTGAAGATATAAAAGGACCTCATTGCTCATTGTGGTTGAGGACTGTTGGGAAAGTTCATGAAGAGATGGGGCTGTGGCACTACCAGCCTGCTGATATCCCTCCAGCTCTGTATTGCCGCTTCCATAATGACTGAAATTAAGGAACAGTGTTGTCATGTCTAGTGGGACATGCAATTTGGAGGACTAGCTAGTTGCAGCTAGCAGAGCTAGAGGAAGCTGCTAGAAGGGTAGATGCAACATACTGTTGATCAAACACTGACTGCTTTACATAAGATACACGAGCAAGTATTTTTTTGGAAGTTACGAGTCCTGAACACAGACAATCTTTATCTAACAAAACAAAAACCCCAGCTTCACATTTTATACACAAGGTTCCTCCCTCCAAAAAGAGTTAGTTCTGTGCTTTAGGTTTCAAACATTCTCACCTCTGACACGCGAGACAAAGATTCCAGTTCTTGTCTCCAACAACTCCAGCAAGACATACACTGAAACAATTTAAAGGTATAACTCAAGTAAGCTGGTACATGTCAATAGCCCCAAACTTTACTGCAGCATCTGTGATAGGTAAAATATCGATTTTCTCCTATCAGCAGAGATGGACAAAAAGCCCTACTACAGATATTCCCTATTATTTCTGTAAAGCCTATCTTTGCTCTCTTTATACTGAGAGGGTCATAGCCTCCCTGTGGAGATGCCTTTATGCCTGTGTAAAATTAAAACAGGGGGCCTAATGGGTCTTGTTAGAGATTAACAGGCACACTGACACCTAGTTCAAATTGAACTTAACACCTTAGGTTGTTCATGTCAATTTTCTGAAACACGGGGAAAAAATTGTCAATTAATGAGACCATCGACTTGGGGTTGGTGGAAATCAATAACATGAAACAATATGAAGCTATACAATCTTAATCAGTATTCTATAATGAAAAGGCTTTTAGACAGCTACACAGAGTAATTGGCTGTTCCCTTGTGGCCCATCCTCTACGTTATACAATAGTCCAGTTAAAATATAATGTCAGTAGCAACACAATTGTTTGTTTTGTGGTGGGGTTTGTTTGTTTGTTTGTTTTTTAATATGCACTAGGTTACATTTGATAAATCGAAAGTTGCAGACACTGAAACAGCATGCACAGAACAGTAAAACACGGATCAAATGCAAGGGATCAAATTCAGGTCAGATACCACAGTCATGCATTTTAGGCTTCCAATTCACTACCTTTCTAATTATATGTACCAGTTTGACTACAGAATTCATATCTCTTGGGTTCCACCAGAAAAACAACATTGCTCAAGTAAAAATTCCTCTTTCCAACATTGGTTGTAAAATCCTCTCAGGACAATTTCACATCTTTCATAGGAGAAATGAGACCGGTTTGAGAATAAACCTGCTTACCGCCACCAAAGAATAAGAATCCACATCATCTTCCAAAACCAAGAAGAAATAACAAGAGCTCTTGAAGAGGATCAGAAAAGCGAGGATCAGAAAAGCTGGATGGGTACAGCACTAGAGAGCATATGCCCAGGAAAACTTTCCCAGCCACCTTCCCCCCCGTCATGATTTATGGTAAAATAAAAGGACTGTATCAAAACGGTCCCGTTAGGTTACAAGTGCAACAGAAGTTCATGAATGGAAATTAAAGACCTGCTGCAGATAGCATGCCCAGATGTATTAGAAGAAAGGTCCACATTTCCTTACCTAGACCTACTCTTTTGAGTTCATTACTGACTAATGCATTCTTAGACTAGTTTTGCCTACTAAAAAATTTTATAATACAAGGTAAGATACAAAATTTCTGACAATACTTGCACTGCACCCTGACTACTAAATAACAGAGCAAATTACAGGGGTTTTGGTTGGTTTTTAAATGATAAACTATCACATTGCTATCTTGAGGACTGGGCAGGCTGCCTATGTTAGATGCTGCCCATGTTAGAAATATGATGGTTTAGATCATAATCTACCCAAACATGCTCCTCTTAATCTTAACAGCTTGACAGGAACAATGAGACATTTAACACAACAAAAAACACCAAATTAAGCTAGAGGATTCTTTTTTAGCATATGCCAGTTTGAGAATGTCAGGCCCAGTACCATAAGCAGGTGGTCATTCAGACCCAGAGAGGTAGCTTGGTACTGGAAGAATGAATGGCAGAAGTGGAAATTAAGCTGTCTGTCCAGTGACACAAACACACACACAACAAAACCTGTGACTCAGACCATTATATCCCAGTTAGAAGTCCTGACTGATCAGCTGCAAGCAGGAAGCTGTCATTTCACTGAGGTTGCTTTTCAGCAAACCTAGAAAACATACAGGCATTACACAACAAAATGTATTTTTGCAATTCCTTAAATGTGGTAGGTAGGTTGGAAACTAATACTGCATAGACAAGCAGTTCTTACAAGGCTAAATTTTTCACCAATGTGACAGAAGTGACCCACAAAACATTTAGGCTACAGAAGACAGCAGACTAAGTAAATTCACTTTAAGAGAAAAAAAGAAAAAAAAGAAAAATTCTTTTTAGTTGTCTTTGGGAGCTGGATCCCTCAATGTACACTTAGGCAGTGCCATGCCACTGCTTAGGGTATTTTTGGTAGAACCTCACAAACAGGATTTTCTTTTATCTTTTTAATGAGGAACAACACCAGGTTATTACTTTCAGGTATCTAGATGCCATGATCTCTGATGCAGCAATGCCACAGAAATACTGTAGGGTTAGTAGAAAGAGGCAAACCAAAGAAAAAACACTGTGCTTAGTAAGGACTGAAATTCCCAAGGTGATTTCAAAAGACTATTTAAGCCCTCTCCAAAGGAAAAGCATGGAAGATGTGTCAGCATTCCATTAAAAATGCACTTATTATCCACCATCAGCTGGAAATACTACAGCACTTGGCATCTTGTTAGTATCAGAATCACTCATTTGATTACAAATAGATTTTTACCCTCCAAATTGAAGGCAATCTTAAGCTTTGGGAACATCACAGCATGTTGGACACTGTCACACAGGCCATTACAGTTTTAATGCACAAGCTAAGCAGCAGCATTGCTACATTTCAGAGAGAGACTGGAAAGCTGCGTTTGAATAGCAGTGTGAAACTGTTTAATTAAGGACATTTTTTTAAAGAACTATTGAACTTATTAAACTTAGTGTCAGGCTTTAAATTAAATACCTAAAATGTATTAAAAAAAAAAAAAAGAGAGCTACTTTAGTGTCTCACAGTACATCTCAGCTTTATCATGAGTTCCATATAGACAGAAGTAAGGAGAAGGCGAAGGGATGGGGAGAGCAATCAACGCAAATTGGATCAACAGTTCTGGTCTGGAGACTAAAGCTGGTGGAAACAATTCAGAGTTGCTGTTCTAGTGCACAAAGCATATCAGCCACCACTTTATGGGGAAAAAAGGAAATGAGAAGTAGAACTGGTATTACAGGGAAACTCTATTAAAAAGGCAACAGCCCTCCCGGAAAGGACATTTCTGTAATGGCTAACCCTTTTGTCCCTTTAGAGCCATTCTTTTTGGGTTTTACACAATTAAAAAAGCTTCACTGATATTGGAACATTTACCATCTCTATAGCTTCCTTATTTGTGAAAAACTGTACAAACCCTACAACCTAGTGTAACATTTACAGGGCTTGTTAAAGGTCAGCAGCAGACAGTCATGAAAGCAAAGAGGCAGTAGTAGATTACCTTTTGAAAGTGAAAGAAGGAAAGAATCACTAAAGATAAAGGGAGGAAAAAATGTCAGAATTCCAGTAGCAGCAAGTGGTGAGAAGAAATTAAACCATCCTAACCTGCCAAGCATCTTCGTTCTTCTCCTGCAAATACCAAAGCTTTTATCATGCAGCTGTCAAATACCAAGACATTGCTTATCATGGAATAGGCAAGTGCAAAATTCAGTGGTAGAATTTTCATATTCCGTAAAGGTATATTTATACAAATAAAGTGAAGCTCTCTTATAATTTAATAAAAATTACCCCCAAAAAAATCACACAGGACCTCCATTAATTTTCATATGAACTCCAGTACATTTGATGTCATTCCCCTATTCATTTCCTAGTATGCCATAGTTTTCTATTTTTAATAACAGCACAGCAGACCTTGACAGGGAGCAGCCAGTCTCTGAAGATGCATTTGAGACTTAGGGGGTCCTGTGAAATTAACATAAAACCAGTTTTGATTTGGTGAGATAAATACAGCAGTAAGATGGGTCTTTTTCAAAGACATTACTAGTTACATTTAAAATATGTGTCATTAGAGAAAACTCCCTAGACATGAGAAAAGCAACACACAGATTTTGTTTCAAGCTGTCTGGGGACTTGATCCGTTTGCCCATACTGACATACATCAAGCTATCATCATCGAGGTCTCCTCTGCAACCAACCAGGCCAGAGTTCTGTGAAGTCACCATTTGCCACCTTGGAAAAGAGAAAAGGGGGGAAAAAAAAAAAATCAACATATTATTTATTCATTTCAGCTTCTTAAACCACCATCAACATGCCTCTACTTTGTCAACCTTCCAGAAAGAGCAGGCAAACTTTGGCAGATACCACAGGTTTTGTGTAACAGGTTTACACCTGCCTGTTTTAGACTCCTGAATGAAGAAGCCGAGATAGAAAGCAAATCCCAAATGAGCGAGCAACAGAACTCCAAATCTGTCACTGAAGCGATGACTCACTGCCCAGCTAGGCAAGCATCTTAAAAACCCCTCAACTCCTGAAGCTTTCTGCCCCATGGCATCTGTTTGAATGACATCCTGGCTGGGCTCCTGAATCTTATAAAGCAAATAGGTATCACAGACTATACCATTTCATGCTTGCTTTGGTCTGCAGTGCACCAATAGCTAATATCAATTAAAGTCTCCAGTAGACCAAGATCTAGAAAGGACATAGTAGTGGACTTCAAGCTTTTACTAAATAAAGCTGGGGAAAAACAACACAAAGCTGCAGAGTCTACCTCAGCTGAGCTACTAGTTCTCTGGAAAGCCCACAAGAATGTTAATCCAGCAGAAGAAACCATGTTTTAGGGATTCTTTCCATTCACTGTGAATTGATTATATTGAATTTCAGAAGGATCCTCTAACATCTAATAGCGGATACCCACCTTTACATGGGCTTCACCTACTAGCAGAAAGAAATGCTTGAACAGCAAGATTGCATTGGCAGAAGTGGTTTGTGTGACAGTTTTCAAGACATTTGTGTGCTGAAACCGCAGTTCAGCATGTAAGCTGATACAGGTAGAACAGAAAATTACATTGCTGTACTGAGGCCAGTATCTTCATGCTTGTCTTTCTCCCCCCTCTCTCCTCCTTAATTTGTATATACCTGACACATACTTTGGTTATTTCCTGAATACATTTTTGGTCAGTAGCAAAGAACTACAGAAGAGAAGCACTATCACCATCTGTCCTGACATGACACCTGCCTGTGTGCTCCAACAGCCAGCACAACTCAAAATGGATGACCCCGGAATAGTCTGCTAACATCGTGATTGTTTAGCAACCAGAGCCAGTGAGTAGCTCATTTGTGCTTGAAAAAAATCCCTAGGGTTTCTAAACTTTCTCCTTGCAATTGTTAACTACAGGTGCTCTCCTCCTCTTACCCACCAGCAGAATTCTAGGGTTTTGTGGGTTTTTTTTGTTTTTTTTTGTTTTTTTTTTTTAAATCTCTGATGTTCACTGACACAAAATTTCACTGTGTTTGCATATTTTGAAATACAATAAGCTGACAATGTTAAGGTTATATTTTTTAGCTTTAGTTCAACTATCTCATTCTTCCCTTCCTGTATTTCCCACTCTTGCCCTAAAGCCATACATGAGGAAAAAATTGTTGTGAAAACTTATCTGTCTGCACTGTTTTGAAACAAAAGCTGAATATAACTGCCCCTTCTAAAGGACTGTCCATTACTACTTTCAAGGACATGCATGTGACAAGACAGTCGTACAAAACAAATTCAGCCTATAAGGATCATGACAATTGAAGAAGCTACAGACAGAAGGAATGTATCTGCAATCAAAAGATCCATAAAATTGTGTTATGAGGAAAAAAGCATGAGTGGCATTGGTGGGGGCAGGGATGTTCTTCACTGCTTTTTTTATTTTTCTTCCCCCTCTCTGAATTCTTTCAAGCAAAGCCATAGTTACTCCTTTTTCTTGTGATTTGAGAAAATTTCAGTAGAGGAAATTCATGACTCAAGTTTCATACAATTCAGTAACATTCCTCCCATCCTGCTGTTACACATACATCATGCACACGTTAGAGTGCAAGACTGAAAAGGAAAATATTTCTTCAGCTAACTCTGTGGCTGATGGCACTCTGCTCCTGTCAGTGTGGCAAATGGAGTCTACTACATGTACTCATCTGTATTGAGAGAGAAATTACTCTTGCCCATCAGTCACAGAATGGATGAGGTAAAAAAATCCATTCTTATGATGAATAAATCAGAGTTAAAAAAGGTCAGGATGTCTTCAGTGTCTGCTGGGGACAAACCTCATTTAAGGTTATTACATTCTTGTCAAAATTTTGACCAGAGTCAGTTTACCTACCTCTTTCTTCCCTTCCTGTATTTCCCCCCTCCTTTTCCTAAAGGCACTGAGCTTTGCATGTATTTACTGCTTTACTTTTTAACATCACATTGTTTTCTCTAGCAAAGTAGAGTATCTTGCCATGTTACAATGAAGACAGCTTTAAGTTCAAATAGCATCCATTCCAAACTTTGCACTGGAAATGGAAAAATACACAGGGTGAGGCTCACCTCTAAAACTCACCCTTTAAAGAGTGTGAAAGTCCTAGTTGTCCAACAAGAGATTGATTCCTACATCTGCAGGGTTGGACGTCTGAAATGAAAAATCTGACCACAATTTTTAGAAACACGAGCTAAATCTGCAGTTAAAAGTTGTGCAATTTAAAGACTATCTTTCCCCTATTTATCAGTTGTAACGGCCCAAATATACCCTAGGTACTCCAAGAAGGGTTGAAGATTGTTTTCCTGTCAACTCATTACTCACAGATCCATTTTCCAGTGTGGCAGAAAGATGTAATTTAGCTCAAGTGACCATCTGAGAACAAGAGCTTGTTCAGGACAAAATGAGGGCAGGGGATGGTTGGCTTCTCTGAACTAAAAGCTTTCTCGTGATCTCAAATCAAACCTATGACTACTAATGGAGTCCAACTAGGTCCATCTGTGAGGCTATCAGATTATTTTTTTTCCAAGCTGTCCTCGAAGGACCCTCCTTATCTCCATCTGAAGTCCTGAATTTTTTGTGCTGCAGGAAGAGAAGTCAGGTGAAAAAACACTCTGTTCTTTTACTCTGAAAACATATTTTAGCCAGAAGCTACTATAAATTCACAGGTCATTTAAAAGAACTGCTGATACGTCATGGAGACTCCAACTATTTGGAAACACTGTTATTTGTTCTGTACTTTAAGTGTCTTTACAGATTTCTCTTTCTGGCTGTAATTCATGACAGTAGCAGGAAAATGTGTGTGCATGTGTGTCCCCTCCCAGTAGTTCACTAGCTGCTGCTGCTGCTGCTGTTTTCCCTCTACTCTAGTCACAGTCCGTGATCTGCAAGCATAAAATTTGTTCCTTTGGAAAAAAAGTCATTCCAAACAAAAGGACTAAAATCTCAACTTGGGAATTAGCAGGTATATTTAAAGATATTTTCTTTTTCCCCTGCACCTGCCTCAAAGGAAAAGCAAGCAGATACTGGTGCTCAAGACAAACAAAACAGCTTTACCCAAGGCCTGCTTCCCCTTCCCCAAAATACTTTCTAACGCATTCTCACAGAGTCAGTAAACAATCAAGGAACTTGTTTGCTTCAGGAATAAATCAGCAGGCAAAGGGGAAGAAAAGCGTTCAGCTGTGGAGGTGACAAACCGAGAACAGCCCCACCCCAGCCACAGGAGTTGTGTGCTGGAGCAACCACAGCTGGCTCCGTCAGAGGGCTGAGGAGTGCCCACCTTCCCGCACCTCTCCCATGGCTCTCCCTTCCAGGAGGAGCTAACAGGGGCCCCTCCGAGGCCACCCAGCTCCGGGCTACACCACCTGATGTAGATCCGCAGTTCCAGGCAAGAGGATTTGTGTGTTTTTACAAGCATTGCACATCTGTCTGGAAACAGGTTAGAGGGCACATTTTGTAGTGCCCACTGAATCAGCAGAAGGTTTCTCGTTACTCCGTTGAAGCACACTTCAGGTCTGAAAATAAAGCTAAGGGCTACCAAGACTTCAACAACAGCTATTGTGCATGCTACAGTTTTCGCTCCTTTGGATACTTAGTACCCATAAACCTAGTTCCCTGCCTGGGGAATGCTTCCTTTAAAGACACCCTGCTGCTGCTGACTGGGAAATGTGGAATAGTTTCCACGCCAAGGACCGCAACAAGAGAGGGAAGGTTAAAACCCTTACAATGCAGAGGAGAATGAGAAGGGAACTAGAGGGAAAAGAAGCTTTGCTAACTCTTCAAGTTTTATTTTTCAAATTAATTAATTATAAAATAAAAAAGTCCAGACACATTCTTGATGTCCTGGAATTTAAACTCATGGAAACAGCAAATGTAAGCTTGTGATATAATAAAAAAGGTTGCTCTATTACTCTAATACTAACTGTCACCACAGGCTTCGGCCAGCCCTCGGCAGGCTCCCGGGGAGCAGGGGGATGGAAAATCCCCATGGCTGGAGAGCATCTTCATTCCAGACGGCAGGAACACCACGCCTCCAAGAGGTGCCCGTAACCACTGAAGGAACAGCGGCGACTATCGCAGAGCGTTCTGCTTGTACAATACAACTCTGATCTGCCATTCCCGAATTTTGTCAGGCGTGTTTCAACTGCACAAGACAGATGAAGAAAAGGTTTAAAAATAAACAGTCGTGAACAGAGGATGAAACTCAAAAGTCACCACCGTCAGATCTCTACAAACGTGAGTAAGGCCTATCTGGGCTGAGTCCCTCAGGGCAGGCTGCTCAGCCTCCTCCCTGCGGTGCGCTTGGCAGTCGGCATCTCAATTTAGTTTTAAGTGTTTGTTTTTAATCGCACATGTCAGCATGCCGGGTGGTTAACTTCCAATGTGTCACACAAAACAAGAACAAGCCTCCCAGTTAATCAAATACCAACAAAACGTCTCATGTCATATTAATGATACTTGGATTGGAGCCAGAAGGAGTAAGTTTGAAAGCCAAGATCCCTCTGCTTTCCTCACTATCTTAATTACCGTGCTACACTGAAGTTGCTAGAAACACGGACATCAAAAAATTACCTCCTCTATGCTACCGCAAAAGAGGTTTTTAACGATGCCTGCAGTTGCACCTCTCTTCCTTGTTAAAATAACAAGGAAGCCAGGAGAGCCCCACAGCACTTACTGGACCCAAAACCTGTCCTCAGGTTCCATGCAAGCTCATGTACACCCTACAGGCTCGACTCAGCCGCACAACCCATCCTCCCATCTACAGCCCATGGGAATGACGTGAGCATGCACACACTCCTGTCCCATCCACCCTTTCTCCAGAAGGAGGTACTGTCTGTCTTGGGGTGCTCTGCTGCCTTTGTGCTAGGAACCAGCCACGCATGGCCATGCCGTGGGGCAACACCAGTAATGTGCAGCCAGGGCTGACTGCAGGAACATCTCTTTCAGTAGATGTGTGGGCACATGTTAAGCTTAAACCAATGACCAAGCTGTATTTTAATTACAGCTGGGTTCAGCTGATCGCAACCTTTTAAATGTCTGCAGATCTCACAGAAAACAGACTTGTTCACATAACATAAAGGAGATTTTTAGGCAATATTCAGACTTGGTAAATGTAGGGGGTTTGTTCCCCCCCCCCCCTTTTTTTTTTCCCCTCAACATAAAGGTAAAAGATCCACAGGCTGGAAGCACTTACCCACTTCTAAATAAGTCAAATATTTTGAGCAAAAAACAGCCCTCAAGATGCTGGGAACAAAGTACTGCAATAATGGTAACAATAACATTCTCAAGCTATAAAAACACTAAACCAAACTTGCAGCCTCAATTTGCATTTCCCAGAGCGAGCTCTAACTTTAACATATTATAACAACATTGTATTAAATCTTGGGGTTTTGTTCTTTGGCTTTTGGAGGGATGAGAGAGAGGTACTGGGCACTTCATACAATCACACTTTCTGGTACTGAATACATACAAACGGCTGGCTTAACTACAGAGGATGACTTCACATAACTAGCTAGAATTATTCCAAGTTTTTATTCAAGAGATATAGAAACTTTCTAGGGGAAAACAAACAAAAAAATAAAATCCAGAACACCCCACCACATGCAAATTTCTGAAGAGGAAGGGGGCAGGGGGAAGGAAACAACCAACAATCTTGAACTTTGAACTTCTGCATAGGGCAGAATGTTTATTATTATACCTTTACAATAAAATTTAAGTTGCAGAAAGGTAGAAACAGTAGAAGTCAACAAAATTACCAGTTTCTTTCTTAGAGTCTTAAATGGATGAACAGGTATTTTGGTGAACAGGTCACACAGCTACATTGCTAACTGTTCACCTCCTGCCTACCTCTTGAACATCTCTTGCTTGTCCAAAGATCAGGTCTCAGGTGCTAGAAAATAAAATTTCTTATAGTTCAAGACTATAAATCTGTTCTTTCTACTATAAGAAGATTCCAAGATATTCTTTTAACAACCCCAGATGCTAAGACCCTCTCACAATTTAAAGAAATGTCATGGCCAAATTTTTAACATTACTTGCAAACTGGATTTAATATTTTACATGAAGAATATTTATGTTGTTTCCTTTTGGATATGATCTGAAAAAAGACACTAATTTTTCATAATACAAGAGCCAAAAATATAAAGCCACTGAAAATTTTTGCAGCAGGTATATCCTACTGAATATTACATAGTTTTGGCAAAAACTGAAAACATCACTATGTTAGTGGTAAAGAGAGGGCATAACAAATAAGACAGGAGTAAAGATAAAGTTTAGCCTTAGGTAAACTCTTTCTGACCAGGCAAGTGTCAGCGAGATAGAAAGCGGCCAGATCCCCCATAATATGCCAAAGAAGTATATTACAATGGCTTGAAAGTGCTCCACATTAGTAAGGGATACGCATTTGTATTCACTGTGATCAGAAAATAAATATGAGACAGAGAATTACAAACACACTAGTGGAAGACTGTTCCTTACAAAAATTACTCTAGAATTCTACCCAATTTCGAAGCAGATTAAGATTTTCTTTTTCTAGAATACTATGCCAGAGGGTAAGAAAATTGATACAAACCCCCTCACTTTTACAGCTCATCCTTAAGTCCATAAACAGCTTTGAAAAGAAACCTGCTCTTCAGAATAAGATTGTTTTTTATGATCCAAAATGATCAGTTCAGGATAGGCCGGATTGGTGCAATTGTGCAATCATACTGGTAATCAAAGTAGTGGCTCAAATTGTTCACAAACCGCTGAAATCAAGACAGGCACCAGGTTGAGACTACAGATGTTTATGAAATGTTAACTGGGCATTTCACTCAGTTCTGAGGCAGAATTAACAGCCTCATGTACCAACCATATGATTTAATTGCCTGCTATGATACTCTGATAGTTTAGCAGTTCAAGGTATCATCATTGTTAACACACTGATATACCGATCCAATTTCACTCCTGACCTGGATTTACTGCATTGCTCATTCTTATTTAGTACTTCAGACTGTAGCTATAAGTGAGACTTGCCTGCCTCTTTTTTTAACTCCATTAGGAACAAATAAGAACCACTTTCTTTTTCAGCTCTAGAACAGGACTGATAACTCTATGTTAATATCTTTGCCCCTCAAACTGAAAAATACGTTATAAAAGAATATACTCCTGCATTCATAATTTCATATGTCTCTAATTAGTACACAAATGGTGACAAACGTCTGCCACTTCCGCCAGCTAATAAGATACATTGCTTTCACTCACGAAACAGATTTCTGTCAGTCCTGTAGTTCAAAACCCTATTGCTAGAATAAAACACATTCACTCTTAATTGATAAAGATGTTATCTCCTAACAGAGGCTTCCTGCTGGCCCTTCACCCTGAAACGTCTTTACATTTGGATGATGCACATTACTTACAGTTATTGTGCCAAGGCAAAGGGTAAAACTATTGTTGCCCCATCCTATGTGCAGACACCCTCAGGAAAAACCAGATGGTTATTGACTCACTTCACACCCTTATTGTATTAGCAAGATCCACTGATAAGAGGTTTCCCACACTTAAGAGAACCTTTCTTCTGGAATCCGCCAGGCACTCGGGGGCTATTTATGCTGCCATTAACAGCATATGCTGTGCACACATACAACACTTAGTGACAGAATGATTTGCAGGGCATGGAGCGGGGTAGAGAAAAGGGATGCTGAGCTGTCAAAGTAACATCTCATTATATCATATGAAAATAGTGAAGGGGAAAGAATAGGGCAGAGAGAGAAGTGGAATAAAAACAATTTAAATTGCTTTCATGCTGTTTCTAGGAGACGATGTAACATAGCTGCTGAATGGAAGATGCCCGTTGTCAGTAGCAGGCATACAGCAGCAGTAATACAGGAGGGTTGGGGAGGTGAAAGAGGAAAAAAAGGGGTACAACACAGACACTGGTTGAGCATTATTCCCTTTTCAGATTGCCAATTTCCCCCAGAGAAGAAAATTAAATAAAGCATGAGGAAGCCAATCGAGCCACTGGAGAATTTAAACAAAGAAGAATCTCAGCTTTTACTAAAACAACGATGATAATAAGTTAAACAGAAACACAGTATTAGAACTCAGATAGATGTGAAAGTATTTTAGAACTCTACCAGAAATACTAAGGTAGACTTTGCGTGGAAGACTGAGCCGATGCTCCAGGTCATTTCTTTTTGCAGAAACAAGAACTGTTTTGGCCAACAGAAGAGTACGGCTGCACAGAATCTGTGCCTTAAAAAGAGACAGATGATACCGAAATGTTGCTCGTCAGCCTCAAGCCATTTACAGAAGTAGCTCAGGAAATGTTTTTACAGATGAGAGGACATGCCAGGTACATCAAGTCCCAGCTCCAAAGAACAGACAGCGTCATTGCTAATTTCTTTCTCTGCTTTTTAAGAAACCTGCCTTTCTATTTGAAGTTATCTGACAAGTCAAATCACCTCTTTGAGGACTCAAAAAAAAGCCCCAAACCCTGACAAGTTCTATATCAGGCAAAGTTTTGTATTATTTATACACTGTGATCACATTTTGTTTCAATCTTCAAGTATCTTCCACCTCTAAAAGCTTAAAAAGTTACAATTTGCTTTTTCACCTTCCTCATTTATAAATAAGAACAGTAATCTCTGTTCCATATACAAAGAATACTATGGTTTAAGGAAGGCCAAACTACTTGACTAATGCCACAGAATAAGTCAATGGTAGAGCTAGGAATAAATTATAGCTGTCCCAGTTCCCAGTCTTTTGCTTTAGTTGTAAGACCACAGAACTGCAGAGGTGAATCCAGGCTGAGAACGCTGCCAACTGGCCATTAGACAAAAAAACCCAGATCATTTAAAGAGCTCTTCTGTAGAAGGATTTGACTGTTGGACCTCAGTAGGTAGCATGCTGAAGAGAGTGATTTGACTTGGGAAAGCAGACGAGGGCTTAGCACATAGCATAGTTTTGCACTGCCAGCTTCACAGAACTTCTTGAAGATGTTAGTCTGGTAGACTACATACGCACCTACATATGTATGTAACAGATGACACTAAGTGCCACATACAACTTCATTAAAGTCACTTTATATCAGAAATAGCAACAGTTTTCAGTACGGAGCGTAAAACTGAAAGGAAAGGAAGTTGCTATTATCGGCATCATTTTCCAAGATGATTTCTTTGCGGTTCTTTGGATATAGGCAGTTTGGAGACAAACCTACCAAACATTACTTGCAACAAGAGCATGCAAAATATAGTGTAGCTCAAGTTTGCAGCACTTAAACCTTCGTATGGTGCTTACTGCAGCAAACATTTGGTCCAACAATAAAACTTTGTCTCTAATGAAGACTGTTCTCTGTAAAGAATACCTTAAGCAAACTAATTGGAAAAGTGCCACACATTAATCAAAAGTGGATACGTTTATAGGAATATACCTTTTCAAAGTTAGACACCTATATCATGGACTTGAACTCAATGTCTTGCATCTCAGATGAGATGCCTGAACAGCCATGTTGTTCTGGCATCTGCTGGCTTCAAGAAATTGCCGTGTTCTCATAAGAGAATACCCCAACATTACCCCAGTATGAAGTTGAAATTTCTGAAATTAAGTAGACTTTTAAATGCATGGTAGTACCTCAATTGAAATACAACCGTACTTGTTTTCAAGTTAGATCTGTATAGATAATGCATCTAGGTAAAATACTTGCATCCAAAGACAATCCTGAATGAGTGATCCACAAAACTCCCAGATACTTTGGATCAGAGATCCCCAAACTGTGGATAAGGAGTCCTAAAGCTTCCCAAAGAAGTATGCAATATACTTTCATCTCGCAGAAGATATAAAAACAGCAGAAAAGGCTATATGCCTCCACGGAGACAGATTATAAGGCTCACACAAGATACTGTGTTCTAAATTGGTGCAAATCATCTGATTTACAGTAACTATCCGTGTGTGCTCTTTACCCACAGCAAGTGTAAAACAATTTGAATTAGGAACACCACAGTTGTTTGGAAAGTAAATTTCCCAAGATTTGTTATATACTGCAGAGCTGCTAAGACCCGTTGCTTTTAATAAAGCTTTACTCCACAAGGCCCAATCTGTCTGCAACAAAGAAGGAACATCTCTGCTAGTTCTGAAAACTGCTGAAGAGATAGCAGACAGTTCAGACACAAGACTCATGCTCATTGCCAAACTGGTCATAGTAAGTTGGTTGATAAAATTTTAATGCTTAATATTTAAAGATGATGGAAGAAAGAACTGTTTTGTAACCTCCCAAGAGGGGCTACTGCTGTTAACTAATGACACAGCTTTTCAATCACACCATACCACCTTGCACTAAACTTTAGCACACTTGGTACTATTCACAACATAGGCCCAAAAGAAACTGCAGCCGTACCCCAGTATCTACCAAGGATGCATTCCCAACACATGTAACATTTAGCAGTTTGACAGAGTAAAACTACTTTTCCCATAAGAATTAGTGTAATAGACAGGGGATATATGCAGGAATTTCAGAAAGAGACTTTAAACACACAGAGAGAGTACGTATGTGGTAGAGCATCACAGAATGGTTCATGTTGGGAGGGACCTCTGGAAATCATCTTGTCCAACTCCCCTGCTCAAGCAGGGTCACTTAGAACAGGCTGCACAGGACCACGTTCAGACAGCTTTTTAATATCTCCAAGGTAGGAGACTCCACAACCTCTCTGGGCAACCCATTCCAGTGCTTGGTCACCCTCATAGTGAAAAGCGTTTCCTTACGTTCAGTTGTGTTTGTGTCCACTGTCTCCTGCCCTGTCACTGCGCATCACTGAAAAGAGCCTGGCTTAGTCTTCCTTACACCGTCCCTTCAGGTATATGTATACATTGATAAGTTCCCTCGAACCTTCTCCAGGCTGAATAGTCCCAGCTCTCTCAGCCTTTCCTCATAGGAGAGATGCTCCAGTCCCTTAATCATCTTTGTGGCCCTTGCTGGGCTTCTTCCAGTATGTCCCCGTCTCTCTCATACTGTGGAGCCCACAACTGAACACAGTACTCCAGGTGTGGCCTCATCAGTGCTGAACAGAAGGGAAGGATCACTTCCCTCAGTCTACTGGCAACAGGATGAAGAAGCAGGAATAAGGCTGGGGTCACTGATTCATCAAATAGAAGAGATCAAGATCCGAGTCATCCAACAAAGGAGATGCCACTGTTCCATAACTGATCATGTTACAGAAGATTTAATCATTATCAGATTTCACTGCCATCACCTTCCTTGGGTAATTTAATGGAAAAGGACAGAAAAGCAAGGCAATGATAACAATTAACAGTGCACTGTATTAAATGATCAGCAACAGAACTCCAAAACAGCGGATAAAGAAGCAACAGAGATACAGCAAGGTGTTGCTGTACCTGGGTAACTGAATCTAGTTCTCTCACTATGATCAGACTGCCATTTAACAGTAAACATTCGAGATCACATAGCATCTACCTGAAAGTAGCTCAGTGTTCGAACACGTGGCAACGCAGATCAGCTACTGCTGAATCCTTGCAAAGGGGAAACCATTTCGTACAGTTCCAAACAGACTCAACTCCTCTCCAGAGCTCGCTGCCCTTCACTGTTTGGTGACGGTAAGGTTGCCAGGCTCGTAGCCTTCCCTGGGAAGTGTTAAGCACGCTAGCCCGAGCGCACTCCAAATGCGAACTACTACTGCTCCCCAGCACTTGCCTTTTAACTGGGGCGGGAAGTATGTTAACGAGATCGAAGAGAAAGTAAAGATGAAGGAGGTATAAAAAAAACCCAGAAACGTGAATCGGGCAGGTGGATCGTGAAGTCAAGAGGTAAAACCAGAGGGATAACCAGCCTTCCTGAGGCAGAACGTGTGGCAAGCTTCCCTTGTAATGTCACAAAGTAGCTTACGGGCCAGGAGTGGGTAGGTTTAAACACTTCCTCTCGCTCACGGGGCCGGCTGCAAGCCACGTCTGAAATCCGGGCCTCACGCAGCCGGAGCCCGGCACCGCGCGGGGCCGCCGGGCCAGGAGCGGGCGGCTGCGGCATTGCCGGGCCTGCAGCGCCCCCCCGCGGCCGCGGCCCGCACGGCGGGCAGCGCCCTCTCCCTCCCTCCCTCCTTCCCTCCGCAGCGGGCTCCGCCGGCCGGGAAACGCCGGCACCCCCACCCGGCTGCGGGCCGGCCCTCACCCGGCCGAGCCTCCGCCCGCCGCTTCACTTCGGGGCGGGCGCAGCCTATCAGCGCCACCGGTAAGAACGCATCCTCATTACAAAATAAAAAGCCCTTTTTTGACATCTAGTATCACTTACAGGATCTTATATCAGCTGTACTTTGTACTCCTTTGCTCTGTTGACTTACTTAAATACCTAAAAAGTTAACTTTGACAGCAGGTAAAATAAACGGATTCAGGTTACACGCAGATACTAGCCTCTGCCTCAGTTACCCTTCGGGGAGTTCCTGGTTAATCTCTTTTTAAACCACAAAACTTCTCCTTGTCTCAAACGCTGAGAGGCTGCCACACTGCACCTGAGACCGTGCACCGTCCTACACCCCTCGTTACCCACACATACACTTAACTCCATTTAGTTGTGCACATGACGGACTTGTAAAATTGTCCCTGTGTTTGTAGAAGGCCGTACTGCAACACCGCTCAGAAACAGCACAATCCCTGAAGGGTAACCTTTTATTTCATTGCAGTATTTATCTAGCACAGTGCTCCTGGTTCCCCTCCGTTGAGGAGGGGAGTAAACGCACAGTGCAGCTAGAAAACAAAGTCACTATGATGCAATCCGGTGAAATAATGGATTGTGCTAGAAAGACACAGGCTCTGGAGAGCTTTCCATCCCTTACGCGCTCATTACCAGAAAGCAAGCGGACACAGTCTCCATAGATCCCAGGAAACAAGAGTGCAGCAGTCATGACAACATGGTTTATTTATTTATTGCAAAGCATTTGATTTAACTAGAAAAGCGCTATTAGAAGAAACCAGAAATCAGTAGAAGAGCAACAACAAAAAGGCCGTACTGAACGGCATTTAATAGTAAAAGAACTTGAGAGATCTGTTTCTGTCATGGGATATTTGTAAACACTCCTGCAACTACATGATCCTTACAGTAATTCCAGTTGGTCTATGTTGGTAGACAGCAGCTTCTAAGAAAGACTCCTGTTACTCAGCTGCACAAATACACAGAGCCAGGTCTAAGTTCAGGATAATCCTCATGGCGCTCTTTCAGGATCAATTTTTCCACCTCTTCTCCCAAGCAGTCTCTAGTTTCAGTTGTGTTCTCAATATCCCTCCTATTTTGCTACTCTTAACATCATTGTAAATTTAAAAAGTACATACTGAGCTCCGACTTTAAAAGAGCTCACAGTATCTACTGTACTACTGCTTAACCAAATCAGCTCAACTGTTACAGTTATTTTTCCTCACCCTAGCAAAGTGGGCATATCCAGAGCACATACTTCTCCCAATCACCTAACACAGAAGTCATGGAAGTGGAATATTAATACTGACATTTTTCATCATAATTCAAACCAGCAGGGTTGCCAGCAGAAGCAAATACTTTCAATTACAAAAACATGGTTTGCAAAAATGCTTAGCCACATTAAAAAAAACACCCTTCTGATTACACAATTCAAACCCATAGTCCAAAATCTAAGACGACTCCTGATAAACTGATGAAACAAAATGATCTCCTGTGGTTTACAATTCAGGATATGGTCTCTAGGCTCACGTAATCATCAGCTCAGGCTAGAGACCAGAATTCTCACTTCAACAATGCATTGTCATTACGTGCTGACTTGGCCTTACTTACAAAGAAAGCGAGGGGGGGGCAGGGAGATCAAGATTATATCCTCCGTGTGCACATATATATAGCAATCACAACATCTTCCACATTTATTTCCTTCTGGCTTTATAGTAGTTGCAAAAAGAAACCTGTCTTTCACATACCTCTATATACTCTAATTGCCAACACACAGTATATGAAGTGGCAGAACAAGAAAATACAACTTAATGAGAAAACTACAGCAGAATGCTCAACAAGAAGTGATAGAGCAGCAAATTCCTAAAACCATCTACTTGGTTCATATTCCCTTTAAGAATGGCTGTCAGTATAAATGCTGTATCAGCATCTTACTCTCTTAGAGGAAAAATATGACACATTTATGTTTCCTAGAGACATGTCATGGTATTTTAACAGTACGTTGCTAATAAGAATCTCAGCACGCTCTGAGTTGTTTAAGCCAACCACAGTGATTATGAGTGATTGTATTTTAAAAGTCACTGAAATGGAGACAAAGCTCAAAACATATCATCACTTGCAGCTATGTTAGCAGCTTCTATTCAAAAGAAAGCAACTCCTATTTTGTTGCATATATACAACGTCTGCAACATTGGCACAGTGGGAAAAATCCATTCCCTGTATAAATCCCGGGCATGTCATTGCAAACAAAGTTTTTAATTAAAATTGGCATTTTTGAGCCTCCTACCGACTGACAGCGTCTCACTGCCTCCTCCTCAGATGGCTAAACCGGCTTCCAAGAGAGATGGCGGAAAGAAACAAAATCACTAGAATACCTAACTTTGACAAGTCTCTGCTGGGGACAATTTCAATAGCAGGATCCCGCAGAGAGAGGTAAGGAATGAATAGATGACTACTTAGGAAGTCTTCCCTAATGAAGGCTCAAAACATCACAAACAAGACAGTAGAGGAGGCATTTTATTCTTAAACCTACAGACAGGACGATCAAGCAGGACAATTTTAATCAGAAACCATATTGTTAAATAGAATGCAGAACAATGTCCCCACCTCAGTGGGTGCAGCTTTCTTTGAACACAAGAGGCTAGACCTCTGGCTTGAAGGTTAGTTCAGCTGTCAGCATTGACAAAGCTTTATCCCTCTCAGAAAACAGGCAGAGGTAGGCTCTCAAGTCAGATAGACAGACAAATAAAACTTCCTTGGCCAGAACATTTCCCCCAATTTAATGCAAAGAGTTGATATTGACTGCTAGTACTGTACCTTCGGGAGGCTCTTCCCGCAGATGAGGAGGCAGTTCTTCACTTGTCTCAGTTTCATCTTCCACCATCTGTGTCTCTAAGCTAGGTCCCTGCAGAACAGAACAGCAAGAGGAGGTAAATTGGAGAAAGTTCAGAAAGGAACCACAGAAATAATTACAGGATTAGATAATATGTCAGACACTAAGGACACAAGGAGCTCACTTAGCTGATGAAAAAGAAAGCTGCTGGGACATCTGTTTGCAGTCAAATTACTTACAGGAAGGGGGGAAGGAAAAAAAAAACCAACAAAACCCACCAAACCAGACAGACTCTTCAAGCTAGCAAGCAAAGTTACAATGGTCTGAGCAGACTAAAAACCAGGAACTGAATGGTGAAGCACAATTTCTAAATTACTATTCCTAAAATACGTAATGCAATAATAAATTCAAACCCCCATTTACCAAGGGGAGCAGCAGATTCGCCATCACTTGGAATTCTCAAGAAAAAAAAAATACAATCTTTGGTTTGTCTTACCAAGACTAGATTCTGAAATGTCTGTGGCCTGTTCAATACAGAAGGAGATCAATATGGGTTATAGTAACTGTCCCACACCTCATTTTTCAAAGGAAGACAAAGTAAACTGGTTTACGATCTTCTAACCCATCCAGGTCCACTGACCATGTAGTCTTCCCCTACATGCCCCTATAAATGCATTTGTGCCTGCATGGGTAACATGCTAAACTAACCACTCCTGAAAAACTACCAGATTGCCCTTCAAAGTTTTGCATTTCCACTTTCCAGCCTTCAGGAACTTGGAAAGAGCCTGCAACATTGGAAGGATGTAAGCAGAGTTATCGGATTTGTAGACTTAGAGAGCATTCACTTGTATTTAAGGCTGCTGAACTTACTTTTGCACACACAATATTTTCATGACTTGTGGAGCTATAAAAGTGTAGTTGCCGTTTCAAATTGTCAAAGGAATAAAAAAAAAAAAAAACAAAAACACCACTGTCTGCTCCCCCCTCTCCCCCCCTTTTTTTTTTTTTAAAAAAAAAAAAGTAACAGCAGAGTAAACGTTAGGCATAGCTACAGAGCTCCTTAAAAAAAAAACCACCTAATTAATTTTCTTTTTTTGGAGTACTAGTACAGTGAAGAGTGAAATCAGAAACTTAGTCATTAGGAAATTAGGCTTTTGTGCACTTTGAAAACACAAATGGGTTTGTAGTCTGAGCTATCTGAAAACATGTATTAACATATGCAGCTGGAAGGTTACAGAAGCCAGCTTAAACACTGGTACATCAACAGCTTGCAAGATTTTATTATTTGAACTCAGGGGGGAAAAAAAGGGCTCATAGCATTAAAGCTGCAGTATTTATTTTCATACTTTCCAAACCCTGTGACTGCAAGGTTACTCCCAACAGCATTGCATACTTTCTCTGTTTCCTCATTTTGCACACTGTCACAGAATCACAGGGGTTGGAAGGGACCTCTGGACATCATCTAGTCCAACCCCCCTGCCAGAGCAGGGTCACCTAGAGCAGCTTGCACAGGATGGCATCCAGGAGGGTTTTGAATGTCTCCAGAGTCGGAGACTCCACCACCTCTCTGGGCAGCCTGTTCCAGTGCTCTGCCACCCTCAAAGGAAAGAAGTTCCTCCTCATGTTTAGATGAAACTTCCTATGTTCAAGTTTGGGCCCGTTACCTCTTGTCCTACCACTGGGCACCACTGAACAAAGACTGGTGCCATCCTCCTGGCACCCTCCCTTTAAGTATTTATAAGCATTAATGAGATCCCCCTCTCAGTCTTCTCTTTGCCAGACTAAAAAGACCCAAGTCCCTCAGCCTTTCCTCATAAGAAAGATGTTCCAGTCCCCTAATCATCTTTATAGCCCTTTTCTGAACCCTCTCCAGCAGTTCCCTGTCCTTCTTGAACCGGGGAGCCCAGAACTGGACACAGTACTCCAG
>VYXH01006456.1:315730-369956 GCA_013397275.1 Burhinus bistriatus | reverse complement strand
TGTAAATTCCGTGATTCCATGATCAACTGATCTCCAAGCTCAATCTGAGGGGTGCTTGCTATGAGTTGGGTACAGAGGCTGCCTTGAACATCACTGGGTCCACTCACCCGCTGTGGTCTCGCCTCTCTCAGCAGGTGAACCCTGTGGCATGAATTACTCTCCCTGTGCCACAGGCATGTCCCAAAAGGGTCAGAGGCTGAAGGAACTTCTCAGTCAGGTTTCCAGCCAGCAACAGGCAGAAGGTGCCGGGCTGGGGTTTATGTACTACAGCTCACCAATGGCTTTGCCTCCTTCCCGCAGCTTTTGGGAGAAAATTACTGGTGGTGCTGTTTTACCCTTCCTGGGCACCCGCTGTCATGCCGCAGTACTGGGCTGGATGGTCTTGCAGCCTGGGAGGCTCCTCCTTGCATTCACCAATGAGGCATGTTGCAGGGCATTGATCTCACTGGGAAGCTGACAGCAGCAGAGCAGCGGTGGCGAGAGAAGAGCTTGCCAGCAAGTCGCTCCTGGGGACGGATGGGGAGGCAAGAGGTTAGTCACTGATGTTGCGCTCCTCTGTGTGAGCGAGGGCAGCTGGTCGGCACAGAAACACACCACTACAAGAGGGTCCTCCAGGAATATATTTATTTACATTAAAACACTATTATGCAAAAGGAGAGAGAGAGAAAAAGAGAGAGAGAGAGAGAGAAAAAGAGAGAGAGAGAGAGAGAAAAAGAGAGAGAGAGAGAGAGAAAAAGAGAGAGAGAGAGAGAGAAAAAGAGAGAGAGAGAAAAAGAGAGAGAGAGAGAAAAAGAGAGAGAAAAAAGAGAGAGAGAGAGAAAGAGAGAGAGAGAGAGAGAAAGAGAGAGAGAGAGAGAGAAAGAGAGAGAGAGAGAAAAAGAGATGATGTCTTAGAGGGGCAGATGTGCCAAAGTCAGCACCCTTCAACTCCCACCCTATCTTGCTGCCACCTTCTTTCTGCTCTGGTCCGACTGCAAGTGCCATGATCCTTGTAGGAAAATCCCTTCCCAACCCTTTCTCAGTGTGAACATCCATGTTTTCCATTTAAGTGGTTTTCAGAAATCTGTTTTCTGCCTCCAAAGAAAACTCTTGCCCAAGCGTTTTTTTCTTAATTTATTTATGTAACACAGTGTAGAAAGCTATCAATTCATAAGCAATGGTTCTGTACAATCATCCTGCAGAGGATCCCCGTTAATTTTCGACCAGCAGGCACTTTTCCCCCCCAGAAGTGCTCACAATTAACAGGGATTCTTTTTAATATTTTTTTTAAGATCAAAAAGATACATGGAAAAGAAAATAAAGTTTACCTTTCAATGCCTAAAGTGTGCACATAAAACAGGCACAAAGAAACGAATGTGTATTCCCATGATTTCTACGTCACTAATACAGCAGGAGCAACAATCTGTACAATAAAACGCAGCTGCAGAGGAAAAGAATTTCAATAACTCATCTGGAATACTTTTTAAAAAATGTTGTTTTACTTTAAAATGCATAGTGATCAGAAAAAATGCTCAGCAAAGAGAAGCAGCTAAACCCCACAGACACAGAAAGCATCCCCCATCAATTCTTAAAGCATATTTCAATTAGGACTTAATTTTTGTCACAAATCACAAGAATAATATACAACTGGCTAAGGAGCTACATGATAAATAATTGGGAAAGAGAATCTATCCATGCACTAGTTAAATACAGCTAACCTCTTTACAGTACACAAAAAACATTCATTAATAATGTAGTGTAAAGACTGAAATGTAAAGAGAAAGAGAGAGAAAATACATTACTGATTTTATTAATTCAAGTTCAGGCATCTACTTGTGTTACAGCACAGCTGTCAAAAGGCGAGAATGAGTAAATAATAAAACAGAGTGTTTTTCTTTCTTTCCACATTATTCTATAACTGAACACCGATGGGCAGTGAAGCAATCATTCTGCTGTCCAACTCATGAGGCTGCTGTGGTGTCCTAGTTCTGCATCTGTTCAAAGAACTTGTAGGTGGGATTTTCATAGCCATTTTGCTGCATCTTGGAAAGGTGGCGCTCCTCTGGTGTCACTGCAGCATCCACCTGCCGTGAGAAGAAACAACCAAGGTCAGATTCTTGTTTAATTCACAGCATACCCCACGTTTCCCCCCTTTACAGCCATCCAACATACTTTGTACCCTCTCCTGTTCATTCAGGCAGTAAGCATCCTCTGATAGACAAGACAGAGTTTATTTGACAAGTTCTTCCCTGCCCCCTCCTCCCCCGCCCCTGCCTTTTTTTTAAAAAATTAAGGCGGATAAGTAAGTTAGGTCCCAAGCTCAGTCCAAATCTCCTAAGAAAGTCTAAAATAAAGGTAGCTGGGAACTGATAGGGATACTTCTCCACTAAACCAAGTATTAAACCTAGTACCTGGAGGCTATAACGTTGTCTGAAGAGACAACTGTTTCCAAAAACTCTTCTCTCCAAGTTACGCAGGACTGAGTGGCCTCATGAACAACATCAATAGACGGCACTGCACCCAGCAATAAATGAGAAGCCAGCAAACAGCTTCAAAGAGCAACTTGCAAGAGATGGCCTTTCCAGCTTGGACAGTCACGGTTCACTTTTTGGACAGAGTAATACACAGGAGAAGATAAAGCAACAGGAACAATTCTGCAACTCATTTTTTTGCTGCAGGACTTCAAAACTAGCTGATCAAACTCAGTAGTACCAGCTCTGGGTTTTGTTGTCTGGCTCAGAAAGCATGCAACTCCACAAACAAAAAGAAGGGGACGTATTTTCCATCTTCCCACTAGTTCCCCATTATTAGGTCCCTCCAGGATATATATTGGTATCTGTACTTGGGATCAACTGGATCTCAGACGAAAACAAAAAGCTCACTGCAAAGCTGAAGGAAGTGGCTTGAGGATGCCTTCTCTATATATTGTGCTCCCAGATCTGTTGCAGATGCTGTGGTCTCAAGACCAAGAAAAATTAAATGAGATTAGCAAGGAAATGCCAGAGCAGCCAGGCACAAGGCAAGCAAAAAATCCCATTGGACTCACAGAAACAGAACTGCTCTGGCTCCAAGGTCGAGTTTGGTCCAGTTTAGTGACAAAAAGCTTGGTATGTCTGCGCTGGTTTAAATATTTCTACTTAACAAAAATTGACCTTTCTTGATTACTTGTAAGACAGGCGTAAAGACACCTCGGTCAAGACTCCATTGAATACCTGCTGCTCCATGAATTACTTTCTTCCTTCACTGAACATTACAGTAATCTAAAACTCCATCAAATTAGAGTGGGCAAGAACAGTCTCCAAATGTTAATTAGGTATTTTACCTCTGCTGTATGAACTCAATAGCTCTTGTGTATTCAAAACCTACCGTATCCTGGCTATCTTGCTAACCACCTATGAAAACAGAGCTAAGAAAGCCTGCTTGTCAGCTGTTTCATTCGATAGCAGATATATCTAGTGTTTGACAGCTCTTAAGAGACAAGGCAAAAAGTGAAATTTACATTGTTAAAAATTTAAAATAAGGAAGGTGCTTAAGACTCTACACTATTAGGTATGAACATTTTCCTGTGGCTTCCTGTAAGTAGTGACCTTTAGGAAAAACAGCCATTTACTTTTAGCATAAAAATAGCCTTTTGGAAAATGGAAAGTGTATTCTCTCAAGAAGCCGTATATAGCAGGCTAACTTACTCTAACCTGTCAATAAAAAAGCAAAGGAGAAGTACTTAAGGCTGATACTCATTTTAAATCTACTCTACAACACTGGAAATAACTCAGCTTAGTGAGGACAGACTGTGACCTTCGCTAAGTTGTTATCTGATACCCTGGAGAAAGATTAAAGGTATGTTCCTCCATGCTGGGGACAAATACACGCAGCTCAGCTTATTTTTGCAGCCATCCTTTTATTGCGGTAGGTTATACCACAGCACCACCTTTTCCATAGTACCAACTAGAAAATAGCACCTCTCAGAGCCATCTTCAGTCTTCATGTTCTTTTTATTTGTTACTTAAGAGAAGAAATGGTTCTCTGTGTGGCACATGTATTGGACTGCTCAGATGAACTGCTAACTCCAAATCTGATCTGTTTTCATAACTGTGCCCCTTCTAAATCTCCTTATGAATGTTCCAACTCTCAAACTGCATTTTCGGTCAACACTGTATCTTCCATCAAGTCCTTTTCTTATGCAATAATTGCACATTTTTGTGAAATACCCAGGCTTTAAGGATCTCATACTGCTTTCGCTCACAAGCTATTGTGAAACTCTCCATAGCTGGGAGTCCTGAGCCTTTCAGCCCTGACTCCTATTGGCAGGGAACAGGATGCCAGGCAGAAAGGATCACTGGGCTGAGCTGATACGGTGCTCCCTGTGTTTCTGATTCTGTAATATAACTTGGCCTTTTTGCTATTAAAATACTGCCATTCAAAGGCTGTCTTTCTCTCTCTTCCCCCTGCCCCACCCCCCTCCCCCCGAGTTGCATTTGCATAGAGTAATTCTCCTACGCAACAAACCCAAAATCCATCTAGTTCTTCATCTCCTGCAACACGTTCTTGGGCAGTGAGATTCTGTTTAGGGAGATGGCGCTCTTGCTTTAAGCTGCTCTTTCCAGATTTCCCTTGTTTTAGAAATCAGGGGGAAAAAAAAAATTGGCGTTTTTCTTTCCCTACCTTCCTCCCTCTCCAGAGGTGACAAAAGAAACTTTTTCTTTTCTACTGAAACATGCAAGCTTCCCCTGACCAGCCCATGTGAGTGGCAAGTGCTCAGCTTGGCTGTCAGCAATCATTTTGATCCATCAAGGACAGGGGAAGCCCTGGGAATTTCACAGCCCATCTCCTCTTCAACCTCTACACCCAAATCCCCAGGTAATTTCTGTACAACAATGCGCTCAGCAGCCAGTGTACAACTGTGCACTTGCATTTTAAAGACTCGTCCATGCCTGCTGCTCAAGTCTCACCTACGCCCTGCAGAGAAGGCAGCGGTGGGGCTGGGTGAGGCCTCTGAGAGAGCTGTCACAACTCACAGCACTCATCTCTGCAAGTATCTCCAGGGGCTGGGTTGCTTCCTGCTGCTTTACCTGTCCTCTCTCCAGGGGTTGCCAACTTCTCCCTTCACAAGGAGGATTTGCGGTGAATCAGTTTCTGATAATTCCTCAACGCTATTGCCGCTCGACAGAGCCCTTGTTTCTGATGTATGTGATCAGTGTAACAGCAGTAGGGCCTAACAAATCCATTCCATATCGATTTTGTACAAACATGTAGAAGGCCCAACCCCTGCGCCCTGAGGACCATGCGAATTTAACAGCGTCAACTATTTCCATTGTGACAATGTTGCCATATGCCATCTGCTGCTGCTAAAGTTGTTGCTAACATGGGAAGGGAAGAGAAGAACAAAGCTGGGAAAATGGCAAGTGTTCCTTTAGCATTTTCAGCACTTACAGAAAACAGGAATACAAAGCAAGCGCAGAGGAAAAGCCACCCTTCCTTTCACTCTTGAAGGGGCTGCTGTAGCATCAAGTCAGCCCTGGTTCTTGTGCACCGTAACACCACGCTACAGGAGTATCTGGTCCTTCACCAAATCAAGAAGTGACAGCCTCACAATTCACAACTAAACTCACCAACAGATTCTCTTCTAGCATGAATTTCAAGTGCAATACGAAGCTCTTGGGTTGAGGAATCAGGGGTCTCTGTGTAACAATACATGCCTGAGAGCATTGTCCTTTTTAGGAGGCTCCCCTCACTAGGCTGGGATGCAAAGGAGGGGTATACCAGAACCTGTGCTGTACTTCTTCATATTTAAGTTCCAAACAACACTATATTGAACTCTGTCACCCATTTTAGCTTAAGCCTCCCACTCAGCACTTCTTATTCAGAACTAGAAGATGTGATAAGCACACAGCATAACCTGCTTGTGGGAAAGAAACGGAGTAAGACAACAACATAAATAAAGAAGAATCAAAGAAAGTGCAAAGCAGAAGAGACTAAAGAACTGACAAGAAACTAGAGAAATTTGGAAGAAAATCAGGGAGGAGAAAGAGATTAGGAAAAAAATATGAGGAAGGACAGTAAAATCAGACTGAATTTTTAACACCCTGGCACAATACTCCATATTAAAAAGTCTCACTTTGATAAAACTACTTTATAGTGAAAGTCCAATAACCCCTGAGATATGGCATTTATAAATGAAAGGGATTTATTGAGGCTCCTACTTGCAGTCTTAGTCAATTTTTTTTTTTTAATTTCCCCTTTAGCCTTTAAAATGACTAGTGCTGGTACTTCCTCTCCTTCCTGTAGCTGTCTACCGCAGGGTAATCCATCTCACCGCCAACCTACATGCACTATTGCTCATCCTGAATGTCTTTTCTTCTATGCACTTTTACCCATTTTGACTCTGCCAAACTCTTCCTCTTGTTCCTTACAACCTCTGTCCTAGGTATTGCTCTGCCAAGTGACATGCCTTGAACCCGATTATCTCCTTGTCAGTAAGTCCCTAAAGCCCTTTACCATTTTAAGAAGCTTTTTGCACCCGTTATGGAGGTGGCAGAAGTTGAACACAGCATGTGAGAGGTGTGGGTACTCTGGTGCTGTTGAGAAGCAGCCTAGACACTTCTCTTTTCTACGACGTGACATGTCTTGAGAAAACAGCTCAGTGAGGTACATAACCTCTTTTGAGACTGTTTGTCCATCTATCCCCTTCTGCTCCAGCCTATGGATCTTTCACACAGAAAATCCTAATGTGGAGTGAGGAAGATGGCAATGCTGCAGAAAAATTCACGCACTGTCTCTACACACATGGGGCAGATCAAAAGCCCAGGCAGGAGGTGCTGGCAGCCCTCAGAGATGCACTGAACACAACACTGCTGTTTAAATGATGGTAAATGAATGCTTACTAATATGCACCTGCAAATCAGACTTTGAGCAATGGACTTTGGAGAGTACTACAGCAACTTTAAAGGCTTCTTTGCTACTGCTGTGAGCCATCCCCTTGTCACCTCTCCCCACATGCTCCTGTTGGAGCTGCTGCCTCCGTAACAAAAAGCAAATGAGCTTCAAAGAGGAGATCCTGAAAGAGGAGTTGAGACAGCCAGCTGTAGTCTGGAGCACAGCAGAGGTGAGAACCTCTCTTCTGCCACCTGCTTTCATGGAGGAAGTAACCTCTCCTGCAGACAGCTGGTGTGGCTGCACCAGCAAAAACCACCTTCAAAATGTTTGCTGGAGCTCCTACGTGCACATATAAGAAGTCGTTTTCAATCACTCGGTCATTTACTTATTTAACTGGGGCAGTCCTGCTCCTGGAGAGGCTGAACCACTTTGAAACATTTTTATTCTCAGACTCGGAAGAAAATGATTATGACAGTTCTTCTAAATAGGACAAGTATATTCCTCCTCAGAGCTTCAGAAAAAGACTAACAGGATTTTTAATAACATCTTTTGTTAAAGAAATAGCGAAATGAGAGAAAGTACTATAGTCATAGTTGACTTTTTGGAAGATAAGAATACAGGTGGAACAGGACCTGTTTTGTCATCTTGCACTCATTACCACAGAGTTAAATTCTCACAGTAACTTCTGACATTCAACAAACAGGTGGCAAGATTTATTAAAATATACTCAGCCAACCTAGAGCTGATGTACAGTTATTTTTATATCAAGTGATTTTTCTCTTTCATGCTTTTTGTGCACAGCACATTAAAGATGCACTGTTGCTAAATAAATTAATCCTCTTTAGAATGGAACAGCTTAATTTTGAAGACATTTTAATATTAATCATCAATTGTATATTGATCTTCGGGTGGGTTTTTTTTCCTCAAAGCCTGCTACAAAATTTTCATCAACTTTGGACAAAAATAGATGTTATGTCTTTCTTGCAGGAAGCTCAGACAGTGAGGCTATGCAGTCTGCCAAGACCACAGAGCAAGTCTGGCAGCATAAGGAAACCTGCCTGCCAATGCCAGACACAATGCAGCCAATCTACAAGGCGACACCGTCTACAGTGCGGTACGATAAATTGACTAATATTCTTGGTAGATCTGCATGCTATAGGCTTTATGGTTTTATCTGTAAAATTTTTTTATTTCCAAAGTGATGCTGTCATTTTGACATGAATTACTTGTTCAGCTTGTGCATGTTATTTCTAGTCCAACATTTCCAAGTTCACTGTCACTGAAGAAAGCTCATAGGAATTCAGGATTATCTTTGCCACGTCATTTGATCAGGTGAAGCCCACCTGAAATTTTAAGGTCGTACTACCATATTGGTATGTCCACAATCAATGTCTGACTCGGGGCTTTGCCCTAGCAAGCCTCCTGGACTATTCTGTTGTTGCTAAATTCAGCCAAAGGAGGGTCTCGGGTTGCACAACTTTTGGCAACAGCTATCAACTAGGCGGTTTAAAACTAAAACCTGTTTCAGTTTTCTACAAAATGGGCTGGAAGCTTTCATATGGAAAGCTAAAGCTGAGATTCTTCCTCACTATTTTCTGCCTCTTGGTCCAAATTCTGTATGGCTTGCTGTCTGCTCAAATCTCACCCCAAACAGTTGGTGCTCTTCTGACCAAGTCTCTTTGGAAACCATGTGGGCAACCACAGCACAGACATAGGACACACAAGCACAGGCTTAAGACAAAGGCTTGCTCAGGTATTTTTAAGACCCTTCATCACCCCAGATGGTGGAATACGTACACGAGGAAGCACGTATGTCTCCAGCAAGACCAAAGCAAGGTTCCTTTGACTCAAGGTGAAACCAACATAACTATGCACTTGAACAAGACTTAGTTTCAATCAAAAATTTGAAACACCAGTTTATGAAGGCAAAAACATACAAAAGTTTCAAGTGCTGGCTAATATAAGTACTATCCGCAAAGCAGACACTCACACAGCAAACTAGGTATCAATACACAAGGGGAAAAAAAAGTTACGTGAACCCCCTTCCAGTTCTCATAATTAAGTTTTTCTGCTTACAGAGATCCTTTCTTATATCCAAGCAACAGATGAGGTATTTTAAGTTACTGTAAAACGGACCACAAATTTACTTGGTAGACTGGGAAAACACAAGGGTTTTCATCTTGAAAGTTCCATATAAGAGTCTTATATATTATTTGTTTCTCAAACCTATGAGTTTCAGATTAGCCATAAATCAAAAGCTGTTGGTGGTAAAAGAAAATCTTGTTTAGAGAATAAAAAGTAATAAAGTATCTGTATAGGTAAAATCCTTGTAGTGTGCAGCAAAATCCACAGAAGATCTGCCTCAAATGTTTACCTGCAAGCTAAACAGTGCATTCCCAACAACAATAAAACCAGAGTTTTCCTCTTATGCAGTACCTGCTCACTGGCTACTGTTAAATTTCCTATAAAATGAACTTTCACATTATGAGGTGATTGGTCTGGGATAGTTCCAGAAGATATTCTTGTGGTTTTACACCCAACTTAACATGGTTTATATTGTGTCTGCATTTACAAAATAAGGCAATTTGATTCTACTCTGCCAGATACAACCACTCCAACTCCGAACATTCGGCTAGCCAAAAGCATGGTTTCTCCATTTGTAAATATATTTATAGAGCAGCATGTTGACTATGTTGTACCTGTGACAGCAGTTGTGCTTAGTAGTCTTTTCTTACCTCCACAACCCCATGATGAATAGATGTGTACTGCTTCTTCTTCAGCATCACCAAGGTAATGACAATCACTGTTGCTATGACAACACCTCCCACCATTAGTCCAATGATGGCACCTTTATTTGAACCCACATCTTCAGCAAAGAACACCTACAAAAGAAAAATAAAGGAAGGTGTCTAATAAAAAGTTCACTGAGTATTTGACTAACCTGTCCAGCTGCCACAGCAACATAAAGCCTATTGAAGTATCAGTAAT
The DNA here is from genome assembly GCA_013397275.1 of Burhinus bistriatus. Lineage (NCBI taxonomy): Eukaryota > Metazoa > Chordata > Aves > Charadriiformes > Burhinidae > Burhinus > Burhinus bistriatus. The sequence continues at coordinate 360,116 of VYXH01006456.1, read as the reverse complement.
TAAGCAGCATTGCATGTCACCCTAATTATTCAAAACTGGGTCGCCGTACCACAAAGCTCTTATAATTGGAGAAGAGCAATTTGGGAAATCTGTATTGCCTGTGGTGCCGCAGTGCTGTGGATAAGGGGAAGACTCATCTCCATGTCTCTGCTTCACATGGGTCTTAGACAGTAGCTGTTTTTTTTTTCCTTGGGTGAGTCAAGCTAATTCCAAAGCTTGTAGAGGAGTAACCAGGGAGCATACAGATTTCTTTTTTTTTAAAATGCTAATCATGAAAGTGTTCATAAATCTACACCTGTGCGGCTTGTTTGGACTATGTCTGTTGCATTTCTCCGATAAAGGAGCGGTGAAGATCTGTAGGACAACAGTGAAACTTGCACAGAACCAGCTGGGAGAAAATTCTCACACCAAGAGACAAGACTCCAAAAACCAGGAGCATGCCAATTTAAGTGACCACCAAGAGATGGATCAAGATTTCGCAGGGTAAAGGGAGAATGAGCTATACCTGGATTTTGACAATACTCATGTGAGACCTAGACGAGGTAACAGTTCTGTGAAAAACAGAGAAGATCCACTTGAACTGTATGTACTGGTAAGGCAAATCAGTGGACAGCAAGATGCTTTACTATACATTTGGTAAGACCGGCTTTTAGCAACAGAAGCAGGTATGAAAAGTGGGTGATTGTTTTCACTGTCCTGCTTTGTATTCAAGGAATATGCTGGATTATTTTACATCCATGCATACTTTACAAACCTTTTGTCTGCTTGTCAATAGCAAGCTTTTATTATTATTATTTTTAACCAAAATGGGCAAAAAGGATTAGAGAATAAATTACATTCACAGAATTGTCAGACTACCTCACTCTGAAAGACTAAATACTTTGACAAGTATTTCACAAAAATGCAGAGGGAAGCAGGAAACCAGCTGAGAATTATAATGAGCTGTATAACATTTGCACTCTTTTAAGAAACACAGTCTTCCTCAGAGAGGTATTAAAGCATGCAGTATAAATATTTATATTGTTCCTAGTCATAAGCAAAAAATGTGTTTAAACAAAGTTAAGAATTCACTAGAAAGTACACACAATGGACAGTGTTGGCATAAGATGATGTGAAGTAGTAATTTCTTCTGCCAATTTTACCTGCCCAGGACTGAAATTCCGTTACCATACTAATTTGGAGCACTGTGAAATGCCCCAGCTAATATATGTGTGCAACAGAGGGAGGCCTTAGGCAGTCTGAGCCGTGAAAATCAACTTAATGTACAGTTAAAACATGAACACCCATAAAGGAGAAAATAACTGCAATTTCAGCTCAATTCAGAAGTTCGCGTGTAAAATACAACGTGCAGCTGAATTCAAAGCAATATCCTAAGGAGACTGTTTCAGTAAATCCTAGCAGGGCACAAGAGAAGGAAAACACAGATGAAAGTATTTTCTGCTTTTGAATTAAAGCTAATGGAGAAGGGCATCAGCTAGGATATGGCATGTGGTAAACAAGCAATGCCCTGTAAGGCATCAGTCCAGTGCCTTCTCAGCAATATCAGACTCCTTGCTCTGTCTCAATTGAAAAGATAACCTAGAGGACAGCTTACTAATTTCTAAATAATGGTTGTACCTATCAGTAAGAAGTATGGCACAAAATGCTTTAAAAACCTGGAAAGGTTCTATTTGAAGCATCACACAGATTACCCAAGTGCAGAGATTCCCTATCAGACACCGCGTTAAGGGCAGTTTCCAGCACCAAACTGCTCGGGATGGTATCAAACCACTTAAACATTAAAGACTGCTGCTGGGAAGTGCATGTGACACAGGATCGATAACAACTGTGTCTTAAACACATTCCTGCAAGTTCCTTCCCTTCAGTGAACTCGCACTGGTTTACTCCATCAGGATGTTTAACTCATCTGAGCTAAGCACGTCAGAATTTCCCAAATTAGTGCTAATGCATTTTGGATTAGCTCATCAAACTGGGAATTCTCAGTTCTCAGCATCAAAGAGATGGCAGAATATCTTTTCACGCAGTGATTGCCTAGTTCAAATGCAAATTTGAGTCCCATGTTAATTTTAATTTTCAGCACTACTTAGCTTTAAGAATATATTAAGAAAAAAAGCTTTCAAGTTTAATATCAGGATATTGAAAGTCACGGAACTGAAATCTCATCATGTAATATACCTCTACAAAAGTGGAAGCACAGAAGGTTTATAGTCAACACTGCTGCATGGGTTCTTCATTACTTATTAAGAGACTGAAAAAAGCTTTTAGAAGATGCTTGTTCTTACTTACATTGCTTTTGGTTGTTATTTTTGTGTTCATAAGCAGCATAGTTCAATATTTTGCTCCTACCTGCCCTTTCCCTGTTAATTTAATATATATTAAGGAACAAAACACAGATACAACCAAGTACAAATTAAAATTAAGGCCAGTGCAGAACCTACTCTTATCCCAAGCAGGCTACCTCGCAAAAGATTATGCTCCATGGAGTTCAGCCTTCTTCATGCACCACCACCATCTGTTTTTACAGAAAAGGAATCTACTCCTGAAATGGCATCACTCTATTTCTTGCTGCACCATGCTGCGTGTCTCCATCAAAAAATTTTTTTTTTCTTTTTTAAACTTACTTAGCATTTTCCTTCCTCTGTATCCCTTCTCTTTGGTTATGTGACCATGACAGATGGACTGTGGGACAAGTATTGCCCACATGACCAAATCCAGTCACATGGCAGTGCAAGGGCAGGAACTGTCAGAATCTCCTCTCATGTGAGACTTAATGGCTTTCCATCCTCTCTGCTGAAATTATTCTGGGTTTACTCTTATTTAAGAGAGAATCAGAAAAATCATAATCTGTTCCTGTGAAAACTTTTTGTTGGCACTTTCAGCATCCACATCACTCAGGGGAAACATGGACATAATTGACCCACTAATTCAAGACTGAATCAGCAACTCAAAACACGTGTGGAAAGCATTGTTTGTTCACTCACCAGCTTTTGATGATGAACTTCATATCCTGAGTCATGCCGGAACTCCGCATCCATCTTCACTTCAGATATCTCTTCTGTTTTAACATTGGTCAACCCAGAACCTGCATTGCACCACAATGACAATTCGTTAAAGTCATCGACTCAACTGTGCTCTGTTTACCTCCACCATTACAAGAGCAGAAGGCAACGGTATCATTCACACAGAGGAGGTGTGATGCAATGTGAAAGGGAACTAGGAGGAATGTGAGGTTCATCTAATGTTTCAGTCCCACTGAGGTGACACAGAACGAGCTGGTAAAATTTCTCCTCTGTTAAACGTTCCTTAATCCACTGCAGCTATGTTGATACAAGCATCAAAGTCTTTCAGCATGAAACACCACAAGAACTAAGCTGTGAGGGACCAACAAGCAGACTCCTGAATTGGCTCACGGGATGCAGACAGATCTGCTCCGACAGCCTCTTTAGCCATGTCAAGAAAATTTGGTGTTTAGGCTGAAATCCTCCTCTTCCCTAAGCTCAGGCTGCTGTGAGGAAAAAAAACATACCCATGGTGTGAGGTGAGGAACCCCAGATATCGTATTTTCTTGCTTCCTGTGAGTCTGTACCTTTTGCACAAACATGCACAATTAAGAGTAATTAAAATGTTTGTGAAGTTTACACAGTTCTTATCTGGTTTCAGATTTCAGACTGCTCAGAATTAATATGATTCAAGTCTTGACCTCTGCCTGAGAGATGATAACTGTCCCCCTTGATTAGAAATCTACAGTAAAGCAAGTAAGCAAAGCTTGCAGTGATTTTAATTGTAGATAGTTTGCAGTCCTGTTCTCACCTTTTGGGTGCGAAGGGGAGATGCTGCACTTGTCTAACTGAAAGAAGGCCAGGATTTCCTCCAAGAAAATAGCCTTAGGACAACAAGCCAGACCTACAACAGCTAAGCAGTGCATCCTATATGTATATCCATGAATGTTTTGTCCTGAAAAGCTGGCTCTGGCTTGTAGAGAACATATGGGTATTCATGTAGCTGGTTATTTTCCTCCTCAGCACCACCTGACTCACATTTATATTTCTTGGAGGTATAAACACTGCAGAAGCATGGTGTTTATGAGAAGTTTTTTCCTCACCCTATCTAATGTGATAAGAACAAACTGGTCTATATGCCTTGTCTATATTTATTTGAGCATTTTATCACTCTCCTCTCTCCAAGCCTTCATTCTGATTCTTAGTATTTTGGGCTGACCTTAATCTCTGATGCAGAGGAAGAACCTCTTCTAAAATTCTCAACACTACTGACTGCTCTTGTGTTCCACTGTCTCTCTGGACCCTCAATAAATTCTTGAGAACTTCCATGTGCCAATGAGTTCCACAGCCTTAAGTAGCACTCAATGCAAGAATTATTTAATGTCCTTTTATTGCCTTTGAATGTGCAATTTATTTTTTTCTTTAAATGCTGATTTATTTTTGTATCATGAGTCAGCAAGAACAGACCTTCCAAGAGCTTCTCTGGACTGTACAGACAATCCCATTCCAAAGCTCTGATCTTTCTTTCCACAGTAAATCATGCAAAGGAGAGAATAAGAATCACCTTCATGCAGTGAAGTATTTATGGTTATTTTCTTGAACAGTGACTGCTCCATGAATTCTACCTTAGTGTCTTCTTTTTAAGAAATAAAGCACTTAAAGATCTCAAATTTCTTTATTAAGCATCTGATTTTTTGATGCCACATTACAATACTGACACAAGTATATAATGACATTTATAAACGAGAGACCATTTCTAAATGCAAGAACCACAAAGTACTTAAGGAATTGCAGTTTGAAAACAAACCATGATATTTTGTCAATGAAATGATGGAGGAAATGGAGATGAAGGAAACAAAACCCACATGGTACCTGAAAAGAGGTTTAACTTTCTACCCTTGAAGCACCTGTGCTTAGTTTTCCAAACTAAAATAAGAATACAAATTACTCTCCTTTGCGCATCACCTCAAAATAGCCTCTACATCTGCATCAAAGGGAAGCAAAGAAAACAAGAATGTGTATCTGGCACAGAGGCAACTCTTCAACACCCCTCCCTCCTCTCCTGGCTTTTTTGTTTTTAGGATTAAAACAGGAGGGGGAAAAACCCAACAGTGGAATACCAGTGCTTCACATAGATTAAATAGCTGGGGGGAAGGGCTTTCCCAGGACTTGGTTCACTGCCCACAGCTGTAGTGGCTGAAGAGGTGGCTGGCTTCCAGCTGCTTGCCACTGTCCACAGCCACATTTGCTGCCCCTTAGCATGCTGGCAAAAGCACCACATGGAAACTCCCCTAGGGCAAGGGCCTGGAGATCTGCGTGACTGCTGCTACAGCTGCCAAATTCACTGAAGCTATAAATATTGATTAGAACAAATCCAGTACATATACAAGATACATCTGTGAAGAATCAACTTGTCTTTTGTGGAGGGAAGTCCTGCCTCCCAAACCTCCTAGAGGTCACTGGAAGAGTTAGGAAGCACATGGGAAACAGTGATTTAGCTTGGAGGCGAGTGAATCTGGATTTCCAGAAAAGCCTTTGAGAAGGTCCCCGATCAAAGCTCTGGCAGAAGCTAAGATGGTGAGGATTAAGAGGGGAAAGTCCTACACAACTTTTCATAACCGATTAAAAGATAGGAACCAACGTGTAAATACATAGCCATTTTTCACAATGGAGGAAGGTTACCAGCGGGGTCCCACAAGGATCTGTGCTGTGCTGTTTGCAAAGTGGAAGTGATTAGTGACATGACAAAGTTTATTGACAAAAATTAAAAGGAAAAGAGGACAGTCGAAGTAAAACCAGCTGCAAAGAACTGCAGAAGGATATTACAGATTCTGAGTGCACAATAAAAGGGAAATGGTATTCAATGTTGATATAATGTAAAGTGGTGCTCACAGGGATAACACAGTCCTAACTATACATACACAACAATAGACTCTAAATTGCTCTGTTCCACCCAGGACAGAGGCCTTGCAGTCACTGTGGATAACTCTCTGTGGGCCATTGGCTCGGTAGCAGTCAAAAAGGCAAAGAGAAAGCTAGGAATAATTATGAAGAAACAGAGAAAAAAGAAACCATTGTTACACCACTGTATAAATGATGCATCCTCATTTTAAATCTGGCTGGTCACCCCACCTCAAACGAAGGCAGAAGAACTAGAAAAGATACAACGCAGGGAGACACAGACTATCACTGGTACGGAATGGTTTCTGTACAAGAAAGACGAGACAAATCGGGAATCTTCAGACTGGAAGAGACAACCAAGGGGAAACACTACAGAGGTCTATATGACTGTGAAAGACAAGGAGAAAATCTACAGGAAATGGTTATTCATTATTTCTCCTAAGAAAGTACAGGACACCAACATGGCTATGATACAGCAGACTAAAAACTAACAAAAGAAAGTGTGTGTATATATACATAATTTGGCACAATGCAAAATTGGGCTGTGGAACTCATTGGCACAAATCACGAGGATGTTCAAAATACAGACGAACAAATGTGAAGAAGAAAGGTTCATCTGGGGTTACTAAACACAACGGTGAAAATACAATTTCAAGTCCTGGAATTCTATCAAATGCTGCCTGCCAAAAGCTCAGTGGATGTGCCAGGAGTATAAGGTAGAGGTGAAGTCTATATGCATCCGAAGTATCCTGTATGCACCACTGCTAAAGGCGGGATAATGGGCTTGGGTACTTCTGCTCTTGGGCTCTGACCACTTCCAGTGAAAGCAAGCTACGGTAGCTTAGACTGTGAGTGTTAGCTTCAGTTAAACAGAGCCAAATGCCACAGGCAGGAGTTACAGCAGCATTTCAGGGGGCAGAACAGGTCAGGAGCCTTCACATCAATGAGTGATAGAGGGTGGCAAGTTCATCAGTAGCCTCAGCTGCTGGAAAAACAGAGATTCAGGCTTCCCTAAAGCCACATTTCTTTGAGGGTCCCCTTCCCTCCTCTCATTCCCATCAAACAGTAATACTGGAGCTGTACTTCCAGCATGCAGCAGGTTAAACAATCTTTTGCCTTGAAATCAGGCAGAAGTTTTTTGCTTTGGGCCATGTGACCAAAGTCTGGTGGTCTACTTGGCCTTACTTACCAATCCACAAAAATGCCACGGGATCTGAACACAAAGTAGGACCTGACATTAGGAAGTTACTGCTGTTAGACTTGCTAAAACTTGTATTTGGCAGCTAGCACAGGAAAAAGGTCAGAAAGAGAAAAATCCTCTGCTGCACTAACAAACCCGATTGCAATTTTTTCCTTCCTCCTATCTCCCTTAGAAGTGAGGAAAGTGAGGAAAAAGACCTTTAAAAGTAAAACTAGGATAAACTGGTGGACTTCTGCAAATAATTGATTATATAGCAAGAGAAGCATGACTCTGCACTGGAATCAATTAAACACCTGCTATGAGGCAAATATATATATGGGGTTATATATATATACGCCTTTCCAGCATGTTACATTATAGAATTTAGATTTTCTATTTAACAGAGTTCTCTTTATTTTCAGTTCATTCCCTTTCCTGCCCTGGTGACTACATACTTAGACCTACATGCTAAAAATCAAAGATTTATTTTTCAAAGGTAGTAACTGAAGAAGGAAAAACCAACTGAGGAGGAAAAAAGGGTCTTTCCACAACTTTTATCAGAGCTGTGTCAATCAGATGCAAACAGCTGCCTAATACCACTCTACTCTTGCACTGAAGACAAACATACAAAGAAAAGTTAAATATATGACAAGACCTTTTAATTCTGACACAAAATGATATTTTTTTCACTACCAAGTCTAAAATACATAATCCAAACACATAAGCCAATGTAAAAGAAGAAAAGTGAGAGCAACAGCCTCACAAATTCACAAATGATATTTATTAGTGCTTTTTCTTCTTCTGAATTACATACTACCTTTAGGGAGTTACATTCTTAATTACTTCAATTTAAAAATGCTACAATTCAGATGGTAAATATATTAATTTGCAACTCCTTAGAAAAAAATGACAAAACTATTCAGCCATCAGAAACATGGGCTTAAAAGCATCTAGTAAAACCCAACAAAATGAGCTATGATGGGCTTTTAATTACATTGCTGTTAATTAGTGATGTTAACTGCTTTTATACATACATGTGTGCACACGCACATGTGCACATACATGTATCCAAACATCAAAAAGAGCAGCATATGCAAACCTTGTTGTTCCTTGCCCTTAAAGAGGCAGGGGGGATCATAAGCAGTTAAAAGCTACTCATATGAAATAAAAACCAAGTAGCTGTTTTGGGGAACACTTTATTCTCACACAGATGAGCTTTTGTGTTTGTGTAAATATATATTTAGGCTTTAAGAAGGATAAGAAAAAGAGGATACAATGAATTCTACCAAGGACACAATTAGGTGTACATTACCTACTACACTGCTTGTAATTGCTTCATCTACTGGTTAAACAACAGCCTAGCAAGATTTTTTGATTTTCTTTTGCAAGGATCTGAAACAGTATTAGCTATGCCTGTGGTCTTCCAGTTACTTTTAGAGTTAAAAATTAAACCTCCAAGTGAAGCACAGTTGAAACTACCAGATCTGGGTGGTCTCTACATAAAGAAAACCAAAAGCAGCATGTTTAAGCAACAGATGTAATGACTACATTCAGGAAAACATGTAATTCCATGTCCATGAACTATATTTGAGTAATGTCAAGAACAAGATAAGGTTTGTTGAATCAAGACCTATTACAAGAGTAGTAAACAGCTTTATCTGGGTAAAGCTTCATTTAAAATAAAAAGGGAGGATGGAAAAGAATGCAGTGTTTGAACAATTACCCGGGTAGACAGCTGCACGTTCTTACTAGAAGTTCAACGATTACTTCCATATGACTCTGACTTTGGGCAGGTCATTTCATTTTGAAATGAAAGAAGAAGAATGAAGATTATACACTTATTTATAAAGATTAAAATGAAGATTATATACTCAACTTTTGTAAGGACAAATCAAGTATCTTTGAGGAGTAAGTACTTTTAAGACTGCATGGAACTAAAACTTTCTGGTCTCTCCTTGGAAGTTAATAAAATGGTGCTTCAAGGATTACTACAGGGGTCTCAAATGGACAAAGGAGAAAATAAGTGCAAAAAAGGATGTTATCTTTCTTTAAAAAAGAATCTAATTGGAACTTGGTATGAAACAATTACTTCTCAGAGTACTAGAGATTATTTTACATGTGTGTAAAAACAAATAATCAGAACAAGTAAAATTTGGTAATCTTTTGGGCATGTCAATGCAGATGCTGTGCTTATGCACATATAATTGCATTCACAGTTAATGACTACATGATTTATAAATCAAAAAATCTAATGGAAAAAAATCCTCTAATGATTTTTATTTGGTAGCTGCAGACAGTTGGTTTAAGACAACTGTATGGAACTAACTTCACCAAGACAGGAAAAAAAACCCCCTGGCAATTTCTGGCAAGAAAATCATAAATAATTCACTATGCTGCTCTATGCTCTCACCTTGTACAGATTGCAGCATATGTGCTAATGACTCTGCAGAACAGCCATTAGGGTTACAGAGCCTCTGCAACCATGGATATAGATAAAAAAAAAAAAAATCTCAGCTTTCTATATAATGTAATAAAGGCAGACATGTCCTGATTTATCAGCTGAAGGGCCAGAGACACAGAAGCAGCTTTATGTGCAATGTCTCCTCAAAACTACTGACTGTTTGCAAACACAATCAACTGACAAAGAGTTGGGAGAACACTAAAAAAACCCCCAAACCACACGTACATGGAAGAAAGTAACACAGTTAATATCATAAAATCCTTGCATTGAGAATTACGGGCATCCTGTGAGTGATACAATAACAACTGTTAGTGGTAGAATTACAGTTGCAACAGTGCAACAGATAAGAATATGACCTACCCTGAACAAAGCACTGGTCATTATGACCTTGAACTTCAGAAAATCTGCTGATACTAATCACCATCCATTCTGATGGCAGGTTTTCTAATCCTCACTCAATTTCCACAGATCAGATCTGCTGAATTAACATGAGTGAAAAGGAGCCTGCTTATGAGTATCTAAAGATATTTTCATACATATCTTTATGTGCATATATGTCTCGCTCTCTCTATATATATACACAAAAACATACAAAGAAAAAAGTTACTAATAAACACATACCCAAAATTCAGGTGCAAGAAATTAAATGTTCATAATGAAAAAGTGACCGCTGGGGCACAGGCGAGAAAGAAACATGATTGAAAAAGCTGTTACAGTGAGCCTATCAAGTAAAGAGGTATTCCTTGTATTTGAAGCTCTTCCTATGTAAGTTCTCAGGCTGGATTGAAGCCTTCTAACATCTCCCTGTACGAAGGAATTTATAAATAGCAAGAAACACGTCATGATCTCTTATAATTTTGTGCTGTATTAAAAAATAGCTCCCTGATGACTGCTTAGTACATCTAGATATTTTCCTTCCCTTTGACCTTTTATTATCTCTACTTCGTTTTCAGGAAAGAGAAAACAAGAAAGGGATTTAGGCATAATTCTTATTTTTGTTTCCCCATTTGTGAATTAAAAAGGGGAAGGAAAGTGCGTAGAGAGCACTCGTCTCCTTTTCAAATACCAATGTGAACCACACAGATGTTGTATCTATACTAGGAAATGGGGGTCCCCCTGACATGACTCTCGGTCCCTCCTGGGACCGATGTAAATCAAATTCAAGCTTCAACCACTGACAGCCAAGGTCATGTGCAACAGAGGATCTGGACAACTGGCTTAAAGTTCAGTAAATGCTTTAAACTTGGTCCTTACTCAAAAGCTTTTCTGCTCTATGGATTGGACAACTCTTCACATTTCCTGCCTTCACTCGTAGAACTTGAATTTATTTATTTTTTGAAATAGCAAGAATGATGTGGTGAAGTAACAAGTTTCTAGTTATCACAAATACTACTAAGTACTTGCTCTTCTTTTCCGTACTGTGACCAAATTCTCTCTCTTGTGGGAAGGGACAAAGATCATCTGCATGATTTTGATCTGCTTTTAAGAAAAAAACAGCAATCATTGTAAGAATGTTGTGTGGGCGAAAAGTGGTAAAAATAAAAAGGAAAAGAGAGAAAAGGGCACATGTTCGTATGTTTGTCTTAGTCCTTTCAGAGCTGATTTTCAAGGGTCTTGAACACCAACAAAACATTCACTTGTTCTTATTCCTAGGCTTGGACTGCTGCAGGTGGACATGACACCTGTATTTTCACCCTGAAGAAGCAGGTCACCACCCTGTTCACTTGAGCAAAACAAATAGAAGCACAAACTGGAAAATCAGGACTACTGAAAGGCCAAACCTTTCAGGAAATCAACAAGAATCTAGGCAATTAAAACAAAACAAAACAAAGTGTTACAAGAACCTGCATGTATTAATCTGCCTCCAGGTCCCTTGTTAATGCTTTTCCATTCTAGAATAATATCCTAATTTTTCAGATTTTTTTTCCATAAAGAACAGCCGCAAACTGTAAAAACTGACTATCCAGAAGGATAGTGTCTGCAAAAAAAAAGTATGTCTTTTCCCTTTTTAACCTCTAACATAGAAATTTTACTTATAATCAGCAAGTAAAACAATTTTAAAGCAGACATTTTTAAACCGTCAGAATCCCTTTTGTGTTTCACAGTTTAATTAAGCATCCATTTGCTTTCTTCTATTCCTAGTTTACGAAGCTACTCAGACTGGTATCCGTTCCTTGTTAAACTGAAATTTTACCTCAGATAAATTGTTTTTAAAGGATGATGAAAAATCTGGTGGACATTTATTGTCAGAATTTGTATCAGTAAGGACAAACTTGTGGAAGTCTGGACCTGGTGATTAAAGACATAGGAATGGTGAAGAGAGTATGTTTTACTTACCGTTATGACACATTTAGCACTACTGTAAAGGGGTAAAATCCCCATTTCACATGCACATGTAAGACACTTTATGCAGTGAAATTTGGAATGCAGGCAGAGCAGTGAGAGATTTCAATCTTGCCAGGGAAGCAACCATCCTTCTGCATGGAGGAATGTGGCATGCATTCTTGCCAGGCTAGAAGGGTTCACTCTCTGTGCCGAAAGCAGAGCTTGGGCCTTTGCAGCACTTAAACTCTGCACTAAAAGCGACGAAGGCACAGGCCCCCGGACAGTACTACTTTTACATTTGAGCAGAAAACTAAGGAAATATCCCATGTGATCTTCATAGTGCAAAAGTTACTGTATCTGCTGGAAATTTCAAGCCATAATGGTCACACGCTGAAATATTTTTTACCTCTCCTTAGTAGTCTATCATACGCATTCACAGACATCAGTCATGACTTACACCAGCCATGCTTTTAGTATGATTTGTGTCACTCCAACCAAAGCAGCACCCTGATACAGTGGACTAGAACACATCATTTCACTCTGAAACTGGAGTGTGGCAGTGTGAGAAAATCCTTTCTCTAAAGAAGGGACACCAAAGATTTCTGTCACGTATGTGTATGTGTGGGGGAATAGAAGGGAAGAAGGAATCATCTTTGGTAATAAATATGTGTCTCATAACAGGAGATTCTCCAAGATGACTGAAATTAAAATAGTTAACAATCATAAACTTTAGTATTACAAGAAAATGGCTAGATTGAACTAACATTACACAATTTGGATTAAACACATTCATGTTTCATTTGTGATGATATTTTTACTACTCTTGGGGAAGAAATCTAATCCAGAAGGCGGAGATAACCCAGTATTGGAGGGATGTTCCCCGATCCCATGATTTTTGGCACTGTTGTACAGTCCTTGTTTTGTACAGTACTCTGTATCCATTTCTAGGCTCTCTTCATGGAATGAATTAAGACTCTAAACACAAGTAAAGATGCCAGACTCCTAGAACAGTGCTAGGAGCACATCACCTGGTCATCCTTGACATGTATCCCAATTGCTGTAGCATATGAGCTTATTTACTTCCCAGTGTAGCAGTTTCTGTAGTCAGTAAACACTGGTGAGTTATCAGAAAGATTTAAATACACTAGGAGAGTGTTGCCCATAATGCTATCTAATGGACATTTGGAGGAAAAGATGAAGGGAAAAAGATGACGATTAATCAGTTTAATCTGATCAGAAGAAAAAACCACAATGACGATGTGACACTGAAATAATTCTGACCCTAAAATATACCGATCTAATCTCACTACGTGTTGCAGAGTAACCTGTTCTGATATAAAAAGCTGTTCGCCCTCAATGGAATCAACCATTTCTAGATAATCCTAAACAAAAACAAGAGGAAAAACAACCTAAAAAGCAAAAAAGTTAGTATGAAAAGTAATCTTTTACTTTTGAAAATTGGATTTGTCCCATTTAACTTTTCCAAACATTTGCAGCCTGACTCAAGCTAGTCATCTGCTATTACTCTGAAATCAATAGGAAGACACAGGTACCTACAGAGGGCAAATAATCACCCTCCTCTATCCTAGAACGGAACAAATAGACGTATAGAGCTGCCCTCAGTGAATCCAGAGGGAGAATATACGTATCAATTTTTAGATAGCTGGAGTTAGCTAAGTTAAATATCATAGCAAAAAAACCTTGATGTCCCCTGCAATTCTAAAATTGTACGCATAAATTCTTTCTTAGCCCCAACTTCCAAGAAACTGTACACACTACATACAGGATTCGACATTTCTGTCATACCTTCCAAAATTAAAAGTACTCTCTGCACTACGGGGTACAGTGTCTACTGCCTCCTGTACTTGCCAAAGCATTATTGCTAGAAGGGATGACGACTTGATACGAGTATCAGTTCTGGGTCTCTGGGTCCCACTCCCTCTGCAAGTACCCATTCCAAACACCCTTGACACAGCCAGCAGTCAAACAGGCTCACGGGGGTTTGTGTGGGAATGCTTCCAAGGTTCACAGCATAGCATCACATTTTAAGAGAGGGTTATACCAAAGAAAAGGTGATCATTTCAGCTCAAGCGGACCACATGCACGCTGGGAAAACACAGGTTAGGTAAAAGCCATGCAAGTTATATACCTGGTCGTGTGGTGAGTCCTCTGTCTGCAGCTGGGCGGGCATCAACTGGCTCAACTGGGCATGTGCAGAAAAAAAAAAAAAAGCAAACAAAAAATAAACAAAATCCCCCAAATGATAAAGTCAACCGGTCTTCTGTTGGGACAATGCAGGAGAGACATACTGCATAAACAAAGTTACCAAAGCAACAGCCAGAAAAGATCTGCCTTCAGTTAATCCTGGAAATAAAAGGAAGGGATGGGCATGACTTCAAAAGGGAAGCTTCACAGCTGATGCGTCAATTTTACATCATGTTCTGATTACTGCTTAAAGTGAGAAACCATCAAGATCAAAGAATTTCTGTCTATAGAGTGAAACTATATTCACTACGTGCAAACTTCTTCCGATTGTCCGATCAGAATTGGCAGCAAGAACGGATGTGATGAGTGAGTTCTTGCAGCCAGTCCTGATCAATGCTGACTATAAACCCACTGAATCCTGACTCCTTTTTCCTTTCAATAGGGATTCTTTACAGCACTAGCTATAAGGTTTGAAAAAAGTAAAACACGTTTGAAAACACAATCAATACTTCATTCTGATATGTTCTGATTTATAGACAGTAAATTTGCCTTCTGAGTTTTGAAGGCGAAGCAGAGGAGAAACACCACTTTCTACACAATTGTGTGTCATACACAGCTCTACAATTCTTGTATTACCATACTAAGGCTGTACCAGCTGAAACCTAAGGTTGATGGAGCTCACTGGCATTAACAGAAAACAGGATGTGCAAAACTTTTAGAGCTGTTTGTGTCATTACCTAATGCCTCAGTTAAGTCCAAAGTGAACATACTGGAGAAGTTCATTAAAATATTCAGATTTTTTTCCCCCTGTTGTTTCTCTCTTTTGCTCCAATACTGTTGCCTTCCTTATCTATCCAAGTGCCAGTATCAGAAAGAAATTATATTCAGAAATAAAATTTTACATTGTAGCTTGGAATTCAGGATTTTTTAAATGAGGTATTCTCCTTCATTTGAATTTCAGGATTCAAGTATGAACCTTCTAATCAGCAGCAAGGGAGCCATAACAACATAAGAAACCTGACAAAAGCACAGGTTTCAGTCATGAACTGCTCATTGTATTTGGCATCAGAAAATCACACTAACCTGATGATACTGCTAACTTAAGCAAGGGGACTGTCCACCTTCTTACAAAGTCGGTGTCACTTGCTTAGTGTTCCTATGGGTTTGACAAACAACCTACCACGCTTGTAAGTGAGAGCCTCTATAGCACTCATGTCCTTTGTACACAGGAGATGACTGCAATAGCTCCTGCCTCCGGAAAAAAGCAGTAAGTCAGCTTTACAGTAGCTGCAGACTAAAAGCGCATCTGCACATCTGACTTGCTTGCATTTCCAGAAGGGCAAAACTGTCACAGAGCTTGCTGGTCTGGTGCTGCAGAGACAAGCCATCAAACCATTTTCCTTCTCAGCAGTGCAGAGTGGCACTAGCAGACCATGTAATTGCTTTCCTTACATAGCGGTATACAAAAACAAATTTCCATCCTTAACTAAAAACTACAATTTTGAGTATTTTCCTATTTAAGTATTCTGCTAAGTTTTTCAATATTGGCCGCACCAACCCTTAGGGAGGTTAGCAGTAATTTTCAGTGGAATTGACTGAAGGGACAAAACAAACAAGGACTGACATCACCCAAGCTGCCCCTGCAGTACCCTCCTCTCTCACCCCGGCCCCCACCTCCTCCCTAGAAGGCTGAAGGGTTTTATTTCCCTCTCGCTCAGCACTCTAACACTACATGCCCATAGCTATGGAGAACTGAGAGCAGGTTGTGGGTAGCAATAAAAATGGGAGTAGGAGAAGGGAGAAAACGATGGAGGAAGCTTCTGTTATACAGTAGCACAGACCTGACCTCAGGGTAACGCAGTATTTGTGGAGCTAGGTGGAAGTATTAACAATGAATAACTATTCTTGTCATCTATAGTTTCGGAAGCACTTTACAGGGGAAAAGGTAAACATCACTGGCACGTTTCATAACTGACACAGAAGTAAAATGACCTGCTCAAGGTCACAAATGAGTTTCAGGGTAAAAACTGGAGGCAAAAGCTCAGAGCCAAGGGTCTTCCAAGGCAGATCATGATTCTGGCCGCCTAAGTGCAGCATGTCCTGGGCAACACGATACAAAGAAAGGCTGGTTTCTGGAGAGCACTGAGCTGCCACCTTTTGAATTTCAGTTGCGTTTTAAAACCTGCTTGCTCTTGCCCCGGTATTGATGTATGCACAAACAGCAGTTAACTCTGAAAAATCTTGTCTGTGGGCTTCCTCACTGCCTGCGCCTCTGGACCACACCACCTCACAACCGTTGATACCCAGAGGAGAAGTTTAAACCTATTACAGCATTTATCAATAATCAAAACTCTGAGATATACTGTGTATTATTATAAAAATTGCATTCATTTTGATGCTCCAGAATCATCTTTCTCTTGAACGCACTTCCACGTGCACAGAAGTACACAGAATTAAGACTGAAAATTTATTTTCTAAATAGCCTTATGAAACTAAATTGGTAGATACTTGCTTACACTAACTACGCAGGCTTCATACAGGGTACACATCCCACCTCATATCTAATGCTAATACATCTCAGAAGAGCAAGAGAGAACATGGTTGCTTCTCTTTTCAAATAGAAAAGAAAGGTGAATCAAAAAGCTCAGAAACTGGTACAAACCAGCAAGAGGAGAGCTATGTGATTCTTACCTACAAAGAACAGCACTGATGAGACGAACTGGCCCATTTGAAAGGATAACACAGTATATTCACAAAAATCTCACTTTAGATAAATACTTTGTCACTAAGGCTAACTGTAACTGCACGGTGGTGCCTTCTACAGTGTCCTCAGAGGGTATTTTTTTGTTAACCTAATTTGTATCTCAATACACTAGACATACGTTCAACCATGCAAGTTGTGCAGTGCATTACCTGGTGCTTTGGATTAATTTCTGTGGACATTTACTAGGAAACAAAAAGGAAGAAAATACTTTCAGAAACTACTGAGCTATGCTAGACTTTCTAGGTCTTTTTATTTTTAGCCTATTTTTCACTCATCAGAAAAAGCAATTTTAGTAAAATAAACTGTTTGCATAAAACTTATCCTTTTATCTAAATATGCAGTTTAGATTGGTAAAATTTCAAATGGAGTTATGAAACCTCGGGATTACATGGTAATGCAACAACCCATTATTAATAACTCTGGGTGAAACCTGGGATTAGATCATGGCCATGGAAGAAAACAGGCATAGGAACTAATGACAAATTTAAGGCACTTTTTGTAGTATTTTAACTTATTCGCTTGTATACAGAATACCGGATTCTTTGAAACAAAGACTTAATGGCTGCATTTCCTTCCACTTTTTCCACAACCACATTTTGGTTTAAGCATTCCCCCAAACTGTTCATTAAAAACAAGTCCTGCTGCTGTGACTGTGCTGGAGGGGGTGGAATCTCAGGTCCTAACCAACCAGCTCCAGGATCTGCTCAGTTGCCTCTCAGACATCAATGGTCTCATTAGAAATTTGTTTTGACAGTAATGCAAATTTGCAATGAGGTAAATGATTTACTTGGTGTGCCTGGCTGAGGACTGCAGAAAACTATTGCTTATACAGTGCAGCAACAGCTCGTGGCAGTGAAGAAGTAGAGACTCTCATTCCACCTAGAAATCCACCTGCATATGCTGAGCTGACAGCACTCTGGATTTGTGCCCATCAGTTTTAAAAAAATTGACTTCAGCTTTCAAACTAGAAAAACGGTATCAACAACTGAACTTGTAACTTGCTTGCCCTCTGAAACTCCTCTGGTAGTCTCTGTTAAATCTGCTGGACTGAACCCTCAGCAGATTTTCCAGGTACCAGGCCATTCACATGGAACATGCTGTGATTTTCTTGATGGTGCCGAGTACTCTCAGCCCTCACTCAAGTAAATAGGAGCTGAGATGCTCAGTTCTCTGACCTTCGCTGGCATGCTCAGCACCTCCCAGCAGCAAGAGATGCTGACTGTCACTAAAATTGCAATGGTTAGTCACTCTACAGTATTTCAGGTTTCTCCAGCACATGATTTTTGAACTTACACCTTTTTTGATCAATGGTTTGATCAATGTTAAGAAACAGCAATGACTTGCTCAGTGCCGCATAAAATACAAAAACCTCCCTGCCTAAGGCAAACTTACTGTGTGAAAAACACTATTTAAAAAGACCTTCAGTAGGGAGGAAGAGGAAGAAAGAGGAGAAAATTGTGTCAATTGTTATTTACTTCTTGCTACTTCCAAAGCATGTTATAAGGAGACAAACGTTTTTGGAAGCAATTTAGACAAAGCCTGGGATTAGACCATGGTCACAGAAGAAAACAGGCATGGGAAGTGAGGACAAATGGCACAGTTAGTCCTGAGTTTCTGCAACAAAGAGGTGGGAGACAAAGACAAAGGAAAAAACACAAAGGCTGTGAAATTCCCCTTTGATACCATGGGCAAAGGTATAGACAGGGTATCTAAAGGGAGAAAGAAGGTGTTGTAGGCATGATCACACTAACAGCATTGTGGTTTGGGTAGATGACAAAGAATTACAATGGGAAAACAAGAAGGACTTGAAGAGGTTTAAGTCATCAAATAATTTCTATTTCTAACTGTCCAGATTTAAATGCTAGTAATGGTTGGCCTAACAGAATTGTTTGCTGCAGTAACTTGCTGACAAATAAATACAATTCTGATATCAAAAAAACCCCTAAAGCCCAACAACTTAAAGAAAGATGTTCCCACAGTAAACTTTAAGAAGTGATACAGAGGATTCATAATTAAACAGTACGTTACTCAAGGCAGGAGAGTTTTTGTTTCTTATTTGCTGTCATACATTTTAAAAGGAGAACCATGCTCAGTACAGTTGCCTATGGGAATTCAGTGTCACACTGAAGTATGTACCTTTTGTTATTAAATTCTGGGCTTAGCCAGGTTTTGAAGCAAAAAAAGCCTTGTGTGATTAAACTGTGGTTATGTCTGGGTGCACCTGTCTGCCTAATAACTTCTGAACATGGTGAATGAAATCAGTACGTTTTGAAAGCTGGGAGGACAGACTTCAAGAGAAATTAATTTCCCCCCCTCAAGTTTCATAAAAGGAGGCAGTGGGTATAGAAATTGATGCCCTGTATGTCTCAGCTATACAAAAAACTTGAGTGAGAGCTGTATTGGAAAACTCCTGCAGGACAGACAACACCAACCGGACTGTAGCCTGGTCCTGGCAGACAGCCTTGACACGGGCACTATAGTGAGCTGCAGCTGATTCCCCAGGAAACTGAAGTTTAGCCTGCCAGCCTGGTCAGCCGTTTGTACTACTCACCGGCACCTGACGCAATCCAGCCAGCTGCTCTCAGCACATCACTTGGCTGCAACTGCCCTCCAGACATGTCTGGAGTCCTTGTCACCATCTCCTGTCTTCTGGTTCTTGCTGCTGCCCAGTCCGTAGAGTTTGATCCAGCACTCTCTGCTCTTTTTCTTCGTCCCTACCTGTAGTGCTGACTCCCTGGCGGTCTGATTTTAGCCCTACTCCTGACCAGCCTCTCTTTGTCCCTGCAAATCTGGTATACTTATGCCTCACTGATTTGTTGACCTTCCCTCAGGTCTTTCTTTAGCCTGATCTTAGGCTTCTGCGAGCCTGGGGATGACCCACTTTGACCACAAAACTGGTTCTGACTCCATTGATTTCACCTGGTACCAACACCAGACCTGGCAAATCCATGTCCATGTCCCATGTTTCATCTCCCAAGCACCCAGTTGCCCACAGTCACTCACACATTGTGCTGGAGTGAGACTAACTGCATAAGGCTGATCTCAAAAATCACTCTGAGAGCAGATATAGCCTAACCCAGTGGTTTCAAAAGACTTCTAGAGGATGTTAATGTCTGTGCAGTTCAACTACAATTCACAAATTTGCCTGAAAAAAGACTTCTGTACCTCCGGTCTCTGTGAATCTACTGCTGCTTTGCAGTAACAAACTTTTCACTAATATGATTAACTTAGCACTAATGACAGTGGAGTTGAACTCATAAAGGAAAAAAACACAATATGAAGAACTTGAGTGACATGATCGAAGTCCCTCAGGTTTCTGATTAATAGGCTCTGCACCTAAGTAAACTATCAATTCCAGATTATATATAAATTATTAAAGTATTATGCAGTCACGTCAATAAATTAGTCCATGAGCAACATAAAATATGCCTCAGGAAACAAGTTTTCACTAGCCAGTTGCATTGCTGAGTATGCACGAACATTTCTGCAGTGCATTCAGACAACCAGTGGCGGGGGGGAAATGAAATCACTCTCGTGCTAGGATTGTGCCGGATCTGTAATCATTTTCATGCCAGCAAATAAAAAGCTGTTCCTTAACTAAAACATTCATTTCATCATGGCACAAATCTAACAAATTATCTATCTCCCTTAGCTCATCGTCATGCATTTTCTAAGACTGTCACTCATAATTTGCTGGAATTTATTTTGGTTTCTTTTTAAAGGCAAGTAAGCTTAACACTGAAATTCACTATGTGTCTAAATTCCCAGTTTTAGTCAGGATTTTCTATTCCATCAAAGAGACACAGCAGACCAATTCTCAACTTACATTTGAGAACCTCTACCCTGCTTACACCAGAAAGATGTCAATTTTCAGGAAACAATGTGAAGAGAAACCACAAAGCTGAATTTAGAATATTCTGTGGTTTTTCCCCCTGTTGTACATACCTTCATTTTCAGTATTGGCTGGAACAGAATCAACACCAAAGGGATGCCACGGCTGAAGGTCATCTAGGCTGAACTCTCCATCCACTGGAAGAAGTTCAACTGTGGTCTTAGTTTCCGTCAATGAAGGCATGAGAGCATCATTTCCATAGCTGATTCTGGGTTCGCTGATCATATTGGCCAAAACATCATCAGAATAGTTTTGCTCTTTCTGAAGTAATTCATCTGCAAGGAAATTTCAATACAGAAATTATCTGAAAGAGCCTTGCATTTCTGAGGACCTATTTCCAATGCTGTTAAAGTAATAATTTACTGTTATGAGATTCTGTTTTCTTATGATAAAGAAAAACAAAGGCTTAGAATAATCAAAACTCTGTGATAAGCACTGTAGCTATGTAAGGCATTTTTTTTGAAACATCAACCAGAATTGCTCAATACCATTTCCTACCCTCATTTCCACCACATAACAGATCACAGGTCTGTGCTTTACAATTCACTGGACTCTTCCCCACCACTTTTAAAGGAAGCAGAAATCAATTCCCTTCAACTCAACATGTTGTCATAAGTCAACATGTGAGAGGCCCGCAGAAAGGAAAGTCTTTGTTACTTTCCCTTCGTCTTAGATGCTCACTGTCAAAGCTCATCACGGCTCTTAAATCCTAAATCATCACAACAGTTACTGTATTGAATTGGGCATTACTGTAACACACTGAATCTGAAGAAACATTTGTTCTTTTAACATATATAAAACTTTGCCAAAATACTGAAGTAGTTCTTTGTTAAAAATATTAAGTAGTAATAGGCATCTGTAGGCAAATTATTTTAGCTGCAACCAGGACCTAAAGCTATGCAATATTATCTAGTGGTTTTTTGGTTTTTTTTGGACCTAAGCAAGGTGAGAACAATCAAAGCACTATTCAGCTCCATCGGGTGTATAGGACAGACTGTCCAACTCAATGTTAAAAATAAGCTCGGAGGTGGTGTGTGCTTCATTATTCCAACTCTCTTCTCACATCAAAGTTCATCAACTCTTAATTTTCCCCTTTACTGCCCTTTTTTTGTAGGGGCAACACATTACTTGCAAGTACTTTGAGAGAACTTGGTGCACAAGAGCACATTCAAGTAAGCAAGCAATTGCAATGAAGGAGACAAATAACTGCTAATAATGCACCAATGTAATTTGTATGCAGGTATTACAGAGCTAAAGAGATCAGAATTGAAGACTGTAAAGGTTACACTACTAGAGTGCAAGTGCTTGCGCACATGAGCACACACATGACAGCTGCTGATACAAAAGCTTTTATTAAGACTGGCATCTCTTTTCACTTTGTTAAGAACCTCCTGACTGTCACTGCTTTACACCCACACCTGAAACCTGCAGCAATTCAGGGACAGGAATCACCGCTCTATTGCTAGACCCTTTATGTCGCTCCGTAGGGGCTCACTTATTTCCCAGTATCATCAGTAAGAAAGGGCATCTAAATTTCTGTACACGCCAGAGCTTTAGACCCCTCAGTAAAATCTTTTGCGTGTTATTTCCCTCCCAACCGTACGCCACACTGTACCACCACAGAAGTACATTCTCAGTAAGGATCCCCACCAAGTCACAAGCATTAGAGCCAACACTGCTTCAATGCCTTTATCAACGATGATGCAGTAGGGCTCTGCTCTGCCATACGTCTCCTAAAGACCACCTTGAGACAGTTGACGCAGCTGTCTGCCACCCTATTACTACACCAAATTCACAACATCAAAACTAATCAAAAAGTTGTAACCCCAGCCCTAGGGTGAATGTGGGTCTTGAATCTTGTAAAATGATGTTTTAAAACCAATTTTCATGTTTAAGAAGCAACTGCTTTAGTAGACAGTAAGCCTAATATGTATAGAAAATTTAATTCTGTAATTTAATTTGTTCATTATAATGACTTACTAAGACAGTATAGAAAGCCTATGTAACACTGAATTGCTTTTCCATTCGTGTTCATTTTATTGAAAACAGTATTATTTTATAAGGTACCTCATAAATCTTCAGCATAGAAGGCAAGTCCGATTTTGTCTCCCCACTGCACTTACACTAATCCTTTATCAAATTAAAGTGTCTCCTTGTATCAGGAGAGACTGGTGAAGCATCTTGATATTCTGAGCAGACATTGTATCGCATGACAGATGTTAGTTTTCATTAGCCAGGGACGAAGAGACTTTACAAAAAAATGGAGCTGGATGTTAGTGGCCTGTGTGAGAAGGTTGGTGTCCAAGTGCCTTGCAGGGAGCCATGGGTGATACAGCTGAGCATGTTAAAATACCAAGTCATCACAGATCACAGGAAAGTAAGTATCACAGTACTGCCGAGCACCTTAGTGCATGCAAGCTTTTTGGGCCCAGGGACCGGAAGGGTTTTGGGGTGCTGCTCCTCTCGTTCCCACTGTCCTCCCCATTCCTAGAGGATCTTGTGGGGCAGCTGAGGGGAGCTGCAGCCCATGCAGCAGTCGCAGGGAGTGGCGCTGGGGTGCTGTGCCCCAGCCACCCCTTTTCTCCAGGTGGGGCCAATTCTCCGCAACTTCTGCCTGTTCCTCAGCGCCAATGCACTCCGTGTTACCTGCAGACAGCTCCTGCCCTTGGAAAGGGACAAATGGTGCACAGAGGGGAAGGAGCAGAGGGAGAAGGACCTGGCCTACGGCGGTGGCAGAGTGGGACCGGGGCTGGCACCACGCTCAGGGGGAGGCCACGGCGCAGGCACGGCTGGGCCCGCGAGGCTTACAGCAAGGAGCACCCGACTGCTATCACGATACCGTGATTACATTCAAATCCCTAGAGGATGGGAGGGATGTGTACACAAAGTCTCTCTCTCTCAACGCTACCCAACTGGGAGCACGTCGTCGCTGGTGCTTGCAGGCTCCATTGTCTCCCATTCAGCTGCGGCGCACAGCACGGACATTAACTGACCTGCACAATAGCTCAAGTGAGGCGGACAGATATTACAACCAGCAGATTATGATCACATCCATTTTACAAGCAGGGAAACAATGGCCAAAATGAATCAAGCCCATCTGACATGATGAATCAGACACTGAACGACAGTGAGAAATTGGAAGTGCCTGGCTTAGAAACTGTGCTGGAGTCCATCAGACTCAGGCAGCTGTGTCTGCATTGAGTAAATGATTTGCAAACAATTGTTTCCATCTCTGAACTGCTAAAAAGTTTGCCCTAGGATTTCCAGTTATCGACACTAGCCGGCGAAGTCCAAGATCAATTTTTCAGTGTTGATTTTGTTCTGAGTATTGATGGCTAGTTGAATCATCAGTTACACTAATGGAAAGCCATACAGCCTCACTGTTACCCATCAATAGTGTATTCCCTCCCTTTTTCACAGTTGCCAACTCAATTCCCCCACCCGGCAAAAGACAATTCCCTAAATAAGCAGGGAGTACAGACACAGCTGGAGGCTAGGGTGTGCATTCAAGACTGTTTCAGGGTATTACTTTGTGTGGTGAATATCTTCATCATTAGGTGCTGAAAATAGAGAGATTCTAGGCTGCTCTTCAAAACTTCACTTCCCGTCAAACCAACAGGACAAAAGCCCCATGACAATCTTCCTATAATAAACTGTTTTGTTGCTGTTCTTGCTTGGTTCATTATCTCCTTGTAGCATTCTGCCAAGTCCTGCCACCAAGAAGAATAAGGAGGATGTCAAAACTTTTTGTTCCTCTGAGAGCATGTGCTCAAAAGCAACCATGATAGTGGGAAAAACCCACCCTCAGTTGGGACCTCAAACTTCCCAGCAGCTCTGGATCTGGTGTGAGGGTGCACGATTGCTGCTTCTTCTTCAGGCACCCAAACTCTTTCTTTGTCAGGATGAGAGACAGGCTCACTTCTGGTACTTCAGTAAAACGCTTCTCATACTTCTCATCATCTCTAAGGAAGTTTCACTCATTCTCGAGCTCACTGCAGGCATTTCCCCATGGGTCACTACTACTCAAAGACAGGATCTAGAAAAATTGAAGTGAAATCTGTTTGGGGAACTAGATAAAAGGGTAGTATCACTGCAACTTACTTTCAAGACTATTTTCTTATCCTGCAAAGAGACACATGGAGCCAAAAGCAAAGAAGGAGCAGAGGAAAAGAAATAAAAGTTATTACAAACTCTTCTGGCGGATGCTGGATTGTTAGGAGCCATTCGTCCACAATGGCCCTAGATCACATTTCTACTTGTAAGGCTTGGAAAGAGCATTGCACTTCCAAAGATACCTTGACAAATCCCAACAGAGGAGATGGAGTCTTAGAGTGGCAAAACCCATGCTATTTTGTAACTTCATCTACTTGTCACTGGCATATAACATTGTTTCCGATGTTGGACTCTGGGGCATACTTACCCCAGGCTTTGACTGGCATAGATATGACAGAAATTTCATGTGGAACAGCTCCACTTGCTGCCCTGGAATGCCAGCAATTCATTAGTTATCTTCCAAAGCATCATTTTTACTTAGTTCATTATTTAAAATTTCCAAAATTATAATATTTGGTGCGTTTTCTTTTCAAGGAGCCTATTTACCAGACGAAAAGCTCTGCTATCACTACCATGTGAAAGACACTTGAATTCACTTGAAAAGCAGCTTTAAAATTGGCAATTGTAATTTTGAAAGTTCTGTGAAGCAATTTAAGGTCTTAAACCACATCAGCAACAAAGTGCACCCAAAACGCCTCTTCTAAATATTAAGACCCCATCAAATTACATGCCACAGTTTTGACCCAACACCAAATCTCCTTTGTAAAACGACATATACATGACAGAATATATATTGATTCAACAAATACAGCTTTGGGAACCAGCTCAAATAAATTGGTACAAATGCAGAGTTCTATTACCTCATATTCATCACCTTATCAGTCACTATTCAGTCTGAAGGGAATACATGTTTTTCTCCAAAGTTAAAGTTGTTTTTGAGCATGTGCTTTCAAAACGACAGAATTAAAGTGTCAGCAACCTCCTTATTCTTCACGGCAGAAATTACAGAGTGCTTGAGTCATAGCGATTGCTTCATTTGCACATGCAAATATTATCTTATGCCAGTTTGAAGACAGTTTAAATCATGCAAATGTTGTATGTCACAATTAGGATTCACTAAGAACATTTACACATGATAAGAGGTAACATGTTTAGATGCAGCTTTCAGTTGTATGCCTACTTTACATCTACTTTAATCCTAGATTATAATCTTCAACATGAGCATGTGCCCAAAGGAGTTACACTGATGTAATGCAGTCAGGTTTTAACTAAATTTGAATGCCTGCATCTTGTCAGCTGTATGAATCAAAACTCCCCCAAACAGGTAAATATGAAAACAAGACCTCCTTAAAGGCTTTCCTTTGGTGGATACTTTAAAATGAAGCAAACCCAAAACATTATTTACCTGTACATCTGCATTTATATTAGAGCTCTTACATAAACTTACATCATACTCGTAACCCACAGTTAGGGTAGTAGCACTTCCACAAACTTGATGCAAATGAACAGATGTATTTCACATTCAGAAAGCACATGTATTTCCCCACAAGTCATTTCTACTGAGACAGGTTGCAAAAAAGGGTTTATGTAGGGAACTCCAGAATACAGAGTATTAGGGTTTTAGAGAGGTAACACTTATGGTTCAAAGGGCTTTCTATACCTACAATAAATGCAATTCTACAGAGTCAGAAAGGTAATGTCAGTTGTATATCCTGTGCGTTTCATATACATAACTTACCGCATCAAGTAGGAGCTCCTCCCCTGAGGTGAAAGGAGAGAGAATATACCAGAAAATATCATGAGTATTTCCTTCAGCTTCTGCCCAAGTCAGAGAAATTTCAAGCAAGTGCTTAAATTTAAACACACTGAAATCTGTGCCTAACCACAAAGAGTTAAGCTCCAATGAATTTCAAGCATATTGTTATTTTAAGGTGTTTTGCTGAATCAAGCATTTCAAGATTATAGTGTTACATACTATTAGGTGTCATAATTATAACATTATCAAGCTGAAAAACACAATTATGTGGTATTCATTGTTGAACTAATTCATCTGTATAGTATAAATCAAATATAATTTACAGAGCAACTCTGATGAGAACTTTATTGATAAAGTGACCTGCCTACTGGAAGGTGTGAGAGTGGTTTTGTTGCGTGCATGCTTTGAAGATGATGATAAAAGAGCGATATGGCAGATCATTACTGTAAAATACTGGAAATGAGCCCAACCTGCAATGCTTTGATCCATATTGACAGAGAAACGTGACCACCCTGTCACATTTAAGCTTCTCTTCTTCTCCTGGTGAGCCTGTGAAATTACACCACAATTCATCTTATGTGGAAACTTCTACAGTGCGGTATGTCTCTCTCACGGTTAAACTGAGACTGAAAGAGCAAGAACCATGAAAAACAGCATTTCATAGTTCTTATTTTCTGTCCTTCAGAGACATCACCACCAGGGCAAGGGTAAGCAGCAGCAGTAGATTTTCAGATTTCAGAAATTTCTTATGTGTATGAAAATCTTGTTCAATAAGGTGAAAAGACTATTCCTTTTTCAAGTTCTCAGAAAACGAACATTTAAGATCTTATTGAACAGCTGACCCAAGAATTTTCCCTAGAAGTTAGTGAGAGAACAACCACTCCGTAGCCTTAGATGATACCCTGCTGCCCAAGAACCAAACTTCAGAAGAAATACACTCCTGAATTTAAAAATAGCTGCAATACTTAGAACCATAGTAAAAAGAACGTGCTTCTAATATACTAAAAAAAAAAACCCCACAACTTTATCACTTTCATTTCTTTTCCATTTCTTGCTGCTTCTGCTCTTTCAGCATACGTGGATTTCAATGTTCCCCAAATCACATCATAAAAACCACCCAAGTGAGTCTCCTCCTGTAAAGAGGTACATGTCATAATGTTTCAGTTAGATTTGTCTTGCAGACTGTTTGACTTAAATTATAAAAAAAACCCAAAGATGTTTAACTTCAATATAGAGCAGTTGTCCTTTTGCAGGTAGATCATGTTATAACAAGCTTTCTGGTAGTGAATAGTGTTCAAAGCATGAGAAAGCCTGGAAGATCCAATTCAGGAAAACATTTATTACCACATAATGATTTGTTTCAATATGACCCAGATGTCTTTTTCACTAGGGATGAACACAAATTTAGCTTTGTACATGGCTATGCAATCGCAGAGAGCTTTGAGCAAAGGTTCATGAGAATTTCCACACCACTTCATCAAGAAGAACTAGAGTCATCCTTTCCCATTTTTACAGCCTGCTATGAAAATCAAGGTCTTGAAATTTTGTCTACTTTTGTAAGAAGGCTATTACACTCTTTACCTTCAGTGAAAGAATATTATAATTCCTACAGACCCTTAGCTACCTGACAGCTACATAAATTAGTTAACTAAAATTAAATATCAATATATGGCTATAGATGTGTACACATTTATAATTTTTTTAATATTTAACAGCCAGTCACCTGATTAATGACTGCATTTCCCCTTCAGTTCAAAGCAGGGATTATTAAAGGAAGTTTGTGGCATAAACTAAGTGCTAAAACCAGAAGCTTGTGTTATCTCTGAAAAAGAGTTACTAAATAGAGATTAAAGTCTCTGCTCTTCCCTTTCACAGCTTCAAGCCTTTTTGTCCATTTCTGTGATCTCCTTCCGTTCCTCTCACCCCCATCTCATTCAATTTGGTTAAATTAATAATATTGCCTCAGAAAAATAATTCTCCATTCATAGCCTCAAAAGCTCTGGATTAAAACACAGAAAAATCCTACTTCCATGTTACGGCACTCTTTTGGGTAAAAATTCTGAACGAAACATAGCTTTTTGTACTAGCATGTGGAAAGTTCCTCTCCAGTATGACAACTTAACATCAAAGGAGACAAGTAAATACTTAAAAATGCTTGAGGAAAAAACTGAATTGAACCTCTATACTGTAATCAAGAGCATACCTTGTATGTCATCATCCTGATCTACATAAGGCACTGTGACAAATTCTCCAGGTTTAAATTTAACTCCACATTTAATTCCAAATTAACATATCATTAAGTGCCTCAAAATAGGCTGAAGAGTCTAAATTAAAACAAATAAACAGCCGTCCAATCGTCACTGACATTTCTGCCAGATGAATCAGCTTTCATTATTCCCCCTCAGTCTTGTGTGAAGTAAAAAAAGCCATGTACATTTCCATCCCAAATAAATAGGTTATAAGGTTTGTAAGTGAAACTGCCCTGCAAAAAAGTATTTATATGGAAAACTGCTATGAAACTTTATTATCTTACTTTCTGAAAATAATAATTTATTTACTTTTACTTATTTATAAATTATTTATCAGCCTTACTTACTGATAAAAAATGATCAGATTTATTTGTCAACCTTATAATACACAGTAAAACTCAAAACTGCAGTAGAACGTAAAACTCTACCACTTTCTAACACCTGAGAAAAGTCAGTTACCCATTATTTTCTATAAATACTTCTGAAGGTCAGTGTATGAATACCACAACAATTTTTGATGTGTACTGAACTCGGAGGCAGCTTGGGAATCACTAAATAAACCATAAAAATATATAAATCTGAATATTAATTTGTTGCACCTGATTCCCTTGGTGAAAAGAGAGCATTTTTGATTTGATTCACTTTTAACAGTTTAAATCAGAATTCACCAAAACTGAATTGTGCAACTCCTCCAGATAAAATATATTTTGCCTATTTATTAACTGCAGTTTTAGCATTTGATAGGCCAAATGCATCCTCAGTTGTCCAAGTATTCTAAGGAGATGCATTTATTAAATTTAACGAATATATCCATTAAGTGGGATATGGCCTATTCTGGTGGCTTTTACGCCATTTTTCGTATGCGTGATCTAATAGCAGGAAGCAGAACAGTGAAAGGACTGGAACCCCGCCTAGGTAGCACTATTTAGAATGCATTTTTCAATTAAATTGGGCATATGAGAATCACACAGTAGGAGAAAGCTGCACTGATGAAAGATTGCTTCATTTGTAATCCCATGTGCATGGGAACTGAATGTTAGGAGATTACTGAAACATTTCTATCAATCCAGCCATTCTGTAAGATCCCATACCCTCAGTAATTCTCTTCCCTTTTAATCCCAATAGTAAGAGCTTGCCTAGCAAGAATATGTCAGATACTCTTGGCCATAATAAGCACCTGTGAATTTTCACTCTGCACATCGGAAGAGAAAGTTACACTTGGGTAAAGCAAAACTTAGTACATCGCTGGCATTAGAGGCATATTTAGCCCTCCCCCTCGGGATACCTGCCCATAGTTAAGCATTTCAGACTTTAGTGTTTGAATTCCTCTGGATAACAATTCCAGAGACTGCTCTGGGAACGACCGACGCATTAGCTCTGTCATATTTAATATATAAAGCTATAATATACAGCTTGTGCAGACAGTGTGTAACTGGTTCTCACTGGACGCTTGCAGTTTGCTGGCACGTAAGAATTAAGATGATTAGGAATCGGATCTTAGAGTGAATCACAAAGAACGACACAACTGTGCTGCCAAACCAAGTAATTCAGAATAGAAAATCCATTATTCAACAGCAAGTATGAAGCAGAAGCTGTTGTAGTAATGTCTGTGTTCCCACAATTTTGGGCTGGTCAACATGGATTCACCAAGGGGAAATCATGCTTGACCAATCTGATAGCCTTCTATGATGGCATGACTGGTTGAGTGGATGAGGGGAGAGCAGTGGACATTGCCTACCTCAACTTCAGGAAGGCTGTTGACACTGTCTCCCATAACATCCTCATAGGCAAGCTTAGGAAGTGTGGATTAGATGAGTGGACAGTGGGGTGGGTTGAGAACTGGCTGAATGGCAGAGCTCAGAGGTGTGTGATCAGTGGCACAGAGTCCAGTTGCAGGCCTGTAACTAGTGGTGTTCCTCAGGGATAAGTACTGGGTCCAGTCCTGTTCAACATATTCATCAATGACCTGGATGAGGGGACAGAGTGTACCCTCAAGCAAGTTTGCTGATGACACAAAACTGGGAGGGGTGGCTGACACACCGGAAGGCTGTGCTGCCATTCAGCGAGAGCTGGACAGGCTGGAGAGTTGGGCAGAGAGGAACCTCATTAAGTTCAACAAGGGCAAGTGCAGGGTCCTGCACCTAGAGAGGAATAACCCCATGCACTGGTACAGCTTAAGGGTTGACCTGCTGGAAAGCAGCTCTGCAGAGAGGGCTCTGGGAGTCCTGGTGGACAACAAGTTGACCATGAGCCAGCAATGCGCCCTTGTGGCCAAGAGGACCAATGGTATCCCAGGGTGCATCAAAAAGAGCGTGGCCAGTAGGTTGAGGGAGATCATCCTCCCCCTCTACTCTGCCCTGGTGAGGCCACATCTGGAGTACCGTGTCCAGTTCTGGGCTCCCCAGTTCAAGAAAGACAAGAAACTACTGGAGAGAGTCCAATGGAGGGAGGGCTATAAAGATGATGAAGGGACTGGAGCACCTCTCTTATGAGGAAAGGCTGAGAGACCTGGGCCTGTTTAGCCTGGAGAAGAGAAGACTGACAGGGGATCTCATCAATGCTTATAAATATCTAAAGGGCAGGTGTCAAGAGGATGGGGTCAGACTCTTTTCAGTGGGGCCCAGCAACAGGACAAGAGGCAACAGGCACAACCTAGAATACAGGAAATTCCGTCTGAACATGAGACAAAACTTCTTTACTTTGAGGGTGACAGAGCACTGGAAGAGGCTGCCCAGAGAGGTTGTGGAGGCTCCTTCTCTGGAGATATTCAAAACCTGTCTGGATGCGTTCCTGTTCAACCTGCTCTAGGTGAACCTGCTTTGGCAGGGGGTTGGACTACATGATCTCCGAAGGTCCCTTCCAACCCCTACCATTCTGTGATTCTGTGAAATAGATGTTTATGAACAAATCTGTAACTATGAGGTAATCCTGACCTACAATGTGTTTTAAAATAAAACATATCCAGTATACTGATTTAAAATAATACCCACACTCCTATATATTCAGCATTTTCATATAGCTGTATCGCCTCTACCAGCACAAACAATTATCTCCAAGACAGAATTTTTCAGCCTGTTGCCTCCACAGCACCAGAAAATGACATGTGAAATGACTGGAGAGTTAGAAGAAAATCCTCATCAAATCCACACATTTCCATGTATCCAATGAAACAAGAAAAAATAGGAGAGAACACAACTAACCATTCAAATTTTAGTGCAGTTTTTCTTAATTCTAGGATGAAAATCCTTTGTGCACAAGGTCACCTGCAGGAGTATTTAAAAAAAAGCTGTGAAATGGACATGGTACCAGCCTCAACCTGCTGCCACTGTGAGCCCAGAGTGGTCTCTCGATCATAAAATTCCTGTTGGACCTGTGGTGGGGATGACAACTTGCTATTTAAAGAAAAGTGTGTATTAAAAAAATAATTCAGGCTAGAGTAACGGAAAGGATAAAGAATAGAGACTTCAGGAAGGATCTACCAATGCAGGACAGAGTGCTCCAGACATCAGCTCCTGAGGAAAATCAAGGGAACACCTTTAAACTTCCCCTCCTAAAGGATGAATTATTCAGAATGAAAGACTTAAATACCCACTGAAATAGCAGATGCCCAGAAAATTTAAAAATTACTTTGTTTCTAATCTACAAGTCCAAAATTATTATCAGAAGTTCCTGGTTTTCAGTTCTAACACTTGGATCATGAGATCAGATTTCCTTAAAGGTGTAAGGGAAACAGAACAGTGTTTTTCAAATCAGAGAAAAACTATTCTCTGAATAAAATTCATAAGACCTTTTTATTCTGATGAAATTTCTGAAAAGAAGATGTAAAACCAGATGTCCCGTATCTTTCCCTGATGAAAAAGCCACCCCAATCCAAAGTCATGTGAAGTCTGATCTTACAATACCTGTAAGATCTGGAGGAAGCTGGCTCTTTAACTGACTAAAGTCATGTTCACAATATTTATGAGATTAAAAGGGGGCTTGTGCACACAAAAATCAGGATTCGTATCTTTTCTGAAGAACATTAGTGCCAATGACAAGACACAATAGACCATTTAGCTACAAAAGATGGGGACATATAGTATGCTGCTAATGAAAGCATTTGAGAACATCAATGTCAGTGAAGTGCATTTGTATCTATTTTAATCATCTACTATTCTCTCCCTAATTTTCTATGACACTTAAATAATCTGGACAGAAAATAAGAGATGCTTATAAGAGGAAAATGTTGGATCTATTGTCAGGATTTTTTTCCTTCTCTCCTAAGCTGCAGCAAGGGACATATTTTACTAGCAGACAGAGCTGAGTCTCCAACCTGGAGAATTAACTGAGGTTCTTCAGCTCTTCCAAGCTCCCAAATGGCATGCAGAATTTACAAAGCCTCAGCAACGTGTAACTGTCATTCCCGCTGGCAACTACCTTTGCCCATTAAAATATAACACACTAAGGGAGGACAGTCAGTTAGTTCAACAAGAAGTGCAAAGTTCTGCACCTGCAGAAGAACAATCACATGCACCAATACATGCTGGGGGCTGAGCAGCTGGAAAGCAGCTTGTAGAAGAGAATCTGGGGGTGCTGGCAGACACCAAGTTTAACAGGAGCCATAAATGTGCCCTTGCTGCAAAGAAGGCTAATGGTATCCTGGGTTGCATTAGGCAAAGCATTGCCAGCAGGTGAAGGGAGGTGATCCTTCCCCTCTACTCAGCACTGGTGAGGCCATACCTGGAGTGCTGTGTCCAGTTCTGGGCTCCCCAGTACAAGAGAGACATGGAACTACTGGAGACAGTCCAGTGGAGGGCCACAAAGATGATGAAGGGACTGGAGCATCTCTCCTATGAGGAAAGGATGAGAAAGCTGGGACTGTTGAGCCTGGAGAAGAGAAGGCTTGTGGGAGATCTCATCAGTGTATATAAATACCTCAAGGAATGATGCAAAGAGGACAGAGCCAGGCTCCTTTCAGTGGTGCTCAGTGACAGGACCAGAGGCACTGGGCACAAACTGAAACACAGGAGAAACATCAAGAAACTTCCTTTTACTGTGAGGGTGTCTAACACTGGCAACTGGCTCTGGGTGGCCCTGCTTGAGCAGGGGGCTTGAACCAGATGATGTCCAGAGGTCCCTTCTAGCCTCAGCCATTCTGTGACTCTGTGACATTGGTTGATTCCCCACATAAACAGAATACATCACCTTGCTCCAACAAATAGCTCAATGGTATCTTATTGAGCTATTTATAGCATTTAAATCATTATAAAAATATTTTATAGAGGTAACAAGGGTGCAAAACTGGTGGCTTAGTAAAGACCATAAGCTTGTGATGATTAAAAAAATAAAAACCAAACAAAAAGCTGGAAAAAAAACCCTGAAGACTGTGTGTGTATATATATAAAAATTAGTCAAATGCTTTAACAAACAATGTCCTTGGACGGAAGAGGTCTTGATCGTTTATCAGGTAGTCCACTTGGGCCATATCATGTCAGTATTTAACCATACAAGGACTATCTAAATGCTGCTGTGTAAAGCTTAACACAGAATTCATTTGTTTTTGTGGGAGAACTCTGCTATTTTTAACCACTAATCCAGCAATATATTTTTTGCTAGAGTTCTAACCAATCACCTATTCCACCGAATGCTATAGGGCTTCAAGGGAGAAGATTAAAAGTAAATAACCACAGAAAATTCAGATTTTTCTTTGGAAAGCTAAGGTTACAGGATATGCATAAATATGTCAAGTCAATTATGGGGAGAAAGCACAGGCAGTTATTGCTGGAAGTCACTCCAGGGTACCTGTGCAAATATATATTCTCTGAAGGCTGCTTCCGACTGCCTGTTCCAGTTGCCTTACCCTTCTGGGCAAAGAGAGCAAAGCAGAATGGGAGGAACAGTAAGCCTGTATGACACAGCACAGATGCACCAAATGGTCTCTTGAAAACTAGAAGGTAGTTTTTACAGTACCTGCACATAAACGTACTACGTGCAGAAAATCCATTTAAAGTTTACTGAGAAATTTCTATATGGTGTAGATATACCCATCAAATCTGAATGGAAGAATTGCTGCCATGGAAAAATGTTCTGGTTTTAAAGAGACGAGGGTGGAAATTCAACACATGGTTTGGCAAAGATGACACGCCCTTGTGTCCAAAACTGAAGATGCTCCCTCTCAAGTACCAGCCAAGTGCCTGGGCCAATTTAGAAATGACAATTGCATTGACCTCCAGAATGGCAGAAAGTATAAAACTGTCCAACTGTCCAACCTTCCTTGTCTACAGATTTTTAGAACTACTGCAGCTGCATACTGGATTTGTGGCTGTTTATTTTACCCTGGGTCAAAAGTTCAACTCCATTTCACTCCTTTAAAAAAAGAAAAATAAATACTAACTGGAAAGTATGGATAACCAAAACTAGAGGAATTGTTTTTCTTCAGAAAGAACATCTCTAGTTTCCCAGTCTTCAGTGTGCTTCTCTGCACCTCCATCTACTGCTAGAAAGTGCCTGTATTTAACAATCAAGTGGACATCTCCAGTGCCTGTTTTCAAGAACAGTCAGAACCCATGCTTACACTAGCAAGTCATGAAGCAGAACACCACAGTAAATAGGGATGACCGAGACATTTGTTACCAAAATGTACTCCTATGTGAGCTAAAATGCTACTGTAGACAGACCCTGGAGGATTTACATTGACTGGATTAAGCACGTTTGTCAACTGGTGCAAAACCCAACTGAGGATGAGCACCCTGATGACAATTCCTCATCTTTCTCTATACCAGTTCACTGAACTTGGTCTGTCCCGGTACCGATAAATCCTAGAGTGCCTATTCATTTATCCATGCTTCAACATCCCTGTCTTCCTTCACCAGAAAAGAAAAAAAATATAAAAAATTAAGGCATTATAACCACTCTGATACATGACCTCAATTGCATCAAGCAATTGCTACCAGTACTTTTGCCTCTAGTCTTAGAGGAAGACTAGAACTGCTTCCTATAAAGTAGACTAGAACTGCCACCTCCATGACCAACAAGCAATTTCAAGACTTTTCTAGTGTAATGTACTGAAATTGAGTCATAAGGTAATTACTCTTCTTACTTGATATGAACTATACTGCATGATCCCATTCCAATACCCATGGTAACCTTACAACATCCTTTTAACAAGCTATTGACACATTTAATGTATGTCAACTTCCCTTTATTATTCTGATGCCTCAATATGGCAACCCAACTTCAAATAAAGATGCAGAAATCCTAAGCACCGCTTCATGATTTTACATATTCTTTTGAAGGTAGAATTCTTCCCTTCAGCTAAATCTTAAGACAGGAAGTACAAGGAAGAGTTACAGAAAAACGAGACACTGAGAAGTCCCATTGCAGTCTGAAAGACATTACTAATTACATATTCAAAACACAACATTTTAAGGGAGAGAATGAAGAAAACTATCACAAAAGAAATGGCACCAAACAGGACAGACACAGAATTTGCTTTTGCAAAGTCCCCAAGGGTGTGCTTTGGTTTTGCAATATAAATCCCTAAACCACAATGGTTGTCGTTTTGGACTGTCAGCCTGCAGGAAGTGGCTAATGCCCTCAAAACTTCTGAAGAAGGATATCACAGAATGAATGGAGAACAGCATCCTAATTCAACTCATGGCAAGAAATGCAGCAAGGCTGTGAATTCACTACAGGTCAAAATTAGCAGCTAGAAACAAAAAATCAACAATTAGTCTTATAAATGCTGAAAGATCAGAACCAGCTGAGGTAGCGCTGACTTTGCTCTCCACAGATACAGACTAACAGATATAGGCACCTAATGGTTAAAGAGGAAGGGTTAAAAGAAAGAAAGTCTTCAGACATCTGTAGTCTGCAGCTTGTCCTATATTTAGAGCTTTTTCTAAAAATACTTAAAAAAAATCTTCACAGGAAGTTGTGAACCGAATGTCAAGAGGCAAGTATTTCTTGCTCAAATTTTGTCATGCTAAGCTGGAGCACACAAATACTTGAAATAGCACATGATCCACAGCGCACCATATGTATTTGAACAAAAGCAGTGATCTGGGGTCTGCTTGTTTGTCCTCTCTCCCAACTATATAATGTGAGCGGGATGCTGCAGAAGAATGAGATAGGCACAGTGGAACAGAATAATAAAATAACAATAGCTTGATTTTATTTGTCAAGGGACAGATGAAATCACATTTTTTTACTTCATGCTCATAACTGAATGTTTCAGAGCTTAGTTACGATACTGCTGCAGTAGGTGGTGCTGAGTATTTCATCAGTGGTGGGCTAGAAAACACGGAGTTGAGGACATCAGTTTGGAAACAGACTAGCAAAGACAGAATTAAAAATTCAGCTCACCGCCTGCCCATTTGACTGATGCACAAAGCTCTGACGTAGCTTCTGATTCAGAAGCTGTGCCTGCTGTGCCACTCCCAGCAATAAATTGCCTTTTACATACATGGATGAGCAGTCTAATCGAATAAGGATTTAAAGCAGGATGTGCTCAAAGGAACTGCTGATTTCTCTTAAAGCCTGCCACTGCTCTCTCTGAGCTTTTGTATGTATTAAATAGTATGAGATTTATCAGAGGGAAAAGGTGAGTATAAATACCAAGGTAACCAAACAGTCTGCTCACCTACAGTGTGCAAATAATATCTCTTCTCAGATTTTTTGTGAGACTCTCCTATTCATGGAACACATTCACGAGAAACACCACTTAACACCAAGAACTAAATCAGTTGCCAAGAGTGACCTGGTTTGTAGCACATTTGCATCACCGCCCCTTGAGAAATCATTTGTAGCCAGAATGCCAAATGGTCTCCTACACAAATGACCTGCTTGTGCTTTCCAGGCTTTGTCTTAACAGTCATGGTCAGACAGACCTCTTTCTGCACCTCTTACACTGATCCTTTTTCCCCCACCCCAACATGAACAAAGGACAGCCAGCAGTATTCTTCCTTACACATCTGCAATTTGCTGCTACAATATGTGCCTGTCACCCTAAGGGGGCTTTTGCACATTACACATTGGTCAAATGCTTAGCAAAAAAATCCTTACTTCATGTAAGTGTTGCTTTCTATCCTTCAGAGTGCAGCGGGTCTTCCTATGTATCTATATACTCAAATCAAGACATCAGACATCAGTTGGTGATGAATGCTTGCAGATAAGGACTACAACTCTTAAATTTTACCCTAACTTCCTGCCGTCATCTCTGCTGCAGTTCTGAAAATAACCAGAAGTTTTAAAAGGCTGCTTTTAGCATAGAAGCTGGATTTCACATTTTGGATTCTGCACCTTAAAACTATGGCTGTAAACCCACCTTTTGAGGTAGGAACTTCAAACATATCCTGTATTTTAAAAGGAACTTCAAATGTCCAACTGCTGGATTGTGATTCATCTGATCACCAAGCATTAATTAAAAAATCTTCAGATAGTTGAAGAAAATGTTCTCTATGCAGCTGCTATGCTCCAGGAATAACTCTAGATCCTATTTCATGTAATTCAAATTCATTGCTCAGCAGAAAGACTTCAAAAATAACAGAGAGAAATTACAACTGTGCGCGTTATCTTCAGGCACATATACTTTCCAAAGACAGAACACCACCTATTTCTCACAGATGAACCTTTGGTAGTGGAATGTCAGGAAGACGTAAGGGAAATTTTAGTGTATTTCTAGTTTAGCTTCTAAAAACATAATTAAATCCCAAGATCTGAGATTCAAATTTGTCAACAGCTAATAATGGAGAAACTGCAAAATAGGGCATAATATTTCTGGCAATGAGAAGATCTAGTGAAAACTAGCACCTTATTAGATATTAGAGGAATCAAACCCATAGTACAAATTCACAGGAAACTAGATCTCATTTATTTTGCTGCTCACAGAAATATTTGTTCAATTTAGGGAAAAAAACTACTGTTGTCAGAGCTGTGCCTTCTAAAGCAAAGATTATTCATTCCTCAAGGCGAAAAGTGTTTGTGAAGAACTCTGCAGTAAAGTGTGAGAACTAGAAACCAAAAATATAATGAACAAAAAAACCTGAACTAAAACATTAGCCATCTAACTTGAATCTCAGCCTAAGAGAAGAACTATTTTCAACTATGCTTCCTTACATGTAATTTATTATTCAGACACTGTGTGCATGAGATGTTCTTACCTAGGTTATTTTCCAACTATTCCACTGACTCAGACTTTCTAAGTCAATGGTTCTAACAAAAGGTATTTAATGAAACATTTGTCTTTTTAACAAGAGTTGTAGTATTTCTTGGGAATGTTACAAAGTGCAATTTTTTTCATATTTTACTTCTCCACAGATCTGCAGCTGTAATAGATTTCCTTTTCCATGGATTTAGGAAGAGTACAGAGACTAAGAAATTCAGTAATTTCAAAACAGAATTTGAAACAGACTAGTCAGTGCTCAAAGCTAGAAGGATACTGTCTCCTTTAACAGATGGGAATGACCTCAACAAACTTTCATCAACACCAATATGTAAAACCAAGTATATAGCCAATGTTATCAACAAGGAGCATGTTGATACTGAAAGAGAATAGGCTTTCTTCCCATTACTGAAAACTATTTTATCTAGCGCAGCCCAGATCTGATAGTGCCTTCTTTAGTTTTTGCTGCCAGGTAACTCCCAGTATGAGAACATATTTTTCATTGCTT
Source organism: Burhinus bistriatus (assembly GCA_013397275.1). Taxonomy (NCBI): domain Eukaryota; kingdom Metazoa; phylum Chordata; class Aves; order Charadriiformes; family Burhinidae; genus Burhinus; species Burhinus bistriatus. Next base: position 320,682 of record VYXH01006456.1, on the reverse strand, counting down.
TAAATGTTGCAAGGCTTTAAACGATTTTTAGTAAACCCAAAACAATCCAAAAATGAAGGTAGGAGAAAAATCCTCAAGAGACTGCGATAGACTTTTTCTTTTGAGATATCTTAGCTTCTCTCATCTTATTAGGAAATAATATCCTACTAATTTTAGGCTCTTTTTTCCCCCTAAAAATTAGTACTACCTTTGAGACTAGGAGTCAGATTTTTGTAAACCATTTAGCAGTTAATAGACTTTCGCTCCCATGTCACTTCAAAGCCTCTGAAATTCCCATTCCATTTCAGTGTTTAGAAGGGAGAAGAAAATTTAGAAGAATGTCCTCACCAACAAGCATTAACTTTACCAAGAATAGAAGGAATTGAAACTTCAAGCAAAAAACCCAAGGGAATGACAGCGGTGCAGAAAGAAAACATACTGAACATCTCAAAGACTTAACAGTATCAGCAGCTCCTTTGCTACAGAAATGATACGCTTTCAAATGATCAATAAGGTGTTTCCCCCCCCCTCCCGAACAACTGTCTACGACTACAGACTGAGACTGTTGATTTTGCCTGATAATTGTGGAGCATAGAAACACATGGTGAAGGATAACTACTAATTCAGCTATCTCTTCTGTTTCCTCCCAGTCCTTTCCCCAACTTCCTGATCTCATCCCCATCCCTCTCAAGCTACCTCACAAGTAGAAACACATCTCCTTCCTAACATGTGCTTCGGGCAAATGAATCCACCACTACTTCCTGTCCATCCCCTCCCTGTGTTCTCAATGCATCCTAATTCTTACTGCAATGGCATGCCTCCCTCCCTTCTGTTGTAAAGAAATCAGTAACTTACTTAGTCAGCTGAAGCTAGTTATCTGTGAAACTAATCCATATTAACTGCCATTTGGCAGAGTATTACATCTTGTGAAAAAAAGCTGCTTCAAAGACACTGACAGTCCCATCTCTGGCCTTTGCACTCAACCATGTATTATTTTTCTTAAAGAAGCAGATTAGCAGCACGATGTCCAGAGCTGTGGCTATATCTGAAATTTATATAGGTTAAGTGAAGTTGCCTTGTTGCAAGAGCAGCACACAGCAGTCCAAGTGCCGTGATGGAGATCTCCCTGTTGCAGCAATGCCCCATCCAAGAGCAGGAACCTGAACGGGAGGAAATACCATTCTCCCTCACAGCTATCTGCTGTGATAGCACTCAAGGAAGATACAAACATGGGACTGTTGCTACCTGACTAGTCCATGGCCCAGCCTGTTCGCTGGAAAGAATGGGAGGAGAGGAGATACCCATTTGACCAACTAATCGAGAACTAAACACATGACCAGTAAGATACTGTCAAGTTGCACTTAGCAACTTCCAGTCGATACTTACACTTTGCTCAGATGATTGGATCTGCAACTAATTTTTTAGCTGGGGGATTCCCAAAATGTCTACATCAGATAATGTAAATACTTACCATGTAAATTAAACATCCAAACCCTCCAAGGATTTGCTAACTCTCATTGTCAATAGCTGCTTCCATGTAGCATGGAGGCTCCAAATATAATTAACATATTTCAGGGAAAACATTTACAACAATATGATGATGCCACTGCATGGGTTATACAGGATTTGTCTTCCAAGTATTCATTATAATTTAATTTATAATTTAAGAACATTGGCAAGTTTACTTTCCTATTTTTCAGCTGGGACCGTATATCAATAGGAGAAGTAAGTTGGTGTATTTTAGCTTTTGGTGGTAATTTCTTATCACAGAAATATTTCCGTTTTTGTACATTAATAGTTAGCATACCGACTTCATCCTGGATCTCCTCTGCCACAGCAGGCACATTGTAGAGGAAGGAGAGAGACTGGTTCATGCGTTCATATATCACACGTAGATGTGTCATAACCTATGGAAACAAAAGTATTTTAAGGAGGGAAACACTACTGCTAATTTGACATTATCAGAAATTTTACAGGCTATAGAGAGCAAGACAGTTTTCACTTGTGCTAGGTATAAGATTCCGGTATGCTCTATGTACTGAAACTGTCAAATCTATTGCAAAATTCACGTCTCTCCTACAGCTGCTACAAAAATAGTGTTCTAGATGCTCTTCTATAGCAACTACCCAAAATTCCAGGGGAACACAGTAATTTAAAGTAGGGGTCTGCATTTGCTGTGGGGCAGAACATGTACGCAAGCAGCTATTGTGGCAGAAATCCAGTCTCGTTTACCCTTCAATAACATTTACATTTGCCCACACCCATAATTTTCCACATAACACACAAAGTGAGGTACAATCATTGCTGCACCAAAATATTTCAGCTGTTGGTTTTTTTTTTTTTTCCTTTATCCTAATATTGTAAAAAGAAACAGCTTGCTGAAAAAAGCTCCAACTTCCTTGGTAAAAACTTTTGCAAACATTTTCAGCTGAAACCAAAAAATATTTCCACCCAGAAGCGTTACTGCATTGTCTCCTGCGATTACAACTCTATTGCCTCAGGCTCCTGCACACTGCTACAGGTTGAGTCACAACATCCCAGGATATAAGCTCCCCCAGGCTACTTTCCACAAATATGACCTCTCTTCAGTAGAAAGGGAAATTGAGGTGCATCTTAGAAGACTGACAGGGTAATTAGGCCTAAGGAGGAAAATGGCTTGCAGAAAGCTATTTCAATGGAAAAAAAGAGTACGAATTCTTCAAATTGAAATCTAGTATTTATGCTTTTGAACAAAGTATTTCGTTTTCCATTTTCCACTGAAAAAAAATTCCCCATCAGATCCTCTAGCCGACATTCCCCCAACCTTCTGACCAATTCAAGAAGCAAAGATACTGTAGAAATACTCATTCCTATGATGATACACTAAGCAATGCACTGCACTTCTGGTATCTAAATGTCAGTTTCCATTCTTCACGTGTGATGCCACACAGTCTGTAGTCTGCAAAATTTCACTGTTTTTTGTTATTAAATAATCCAGTGTTTTAGAAACTAAAAACTCTTGTTAGATGCAAAAGCACATGCTTTAATGTTTAAGACAAGGGAAAGACAACTGTCACTGCAGTAGACTGTTAGAAGTGTGCATTTCTAACTCCAACAATTTCAAGACAGCATGATCTCAATGTACAAGTCTGGCTAGAGGAGACGTTTGAGAAGTCTAATATGCAAGCTGTGCCATTCAGGGAGATGTACGGTTTTGATTTGGCTTTTAGCGATGCCAGTCAGTTCAAAAACCGTGGCTGGAACAGAGCTTCCCATTGCATCCTGCAGAGGGAACAGTAGCAGATTTCGCAGATTATGGCACACTTTTTTTACAGCTTATCCATTGTGCCTACAATTTTAATTGCTGTTTTGAAAGTCAGCTACATCTTCAGTCTTTTTTTTTTTTTTTGCTTTCTCACCCTCCATGATTTACGAAGGCAACATAAAAGCTGTTCCAAAACATACACGTTGAGGACTAGAGTAACATTCAGCAGTTAAAATGCCATGAACTACAGTGCCTATTTTAAAAGAACACGTTAAACTTGAGTGCATCACAGTACTCACTTTTATAGACACCACAAGTTCCTCTGCAACGACTACGGAAAGGTTGGTTGCAGTCAGATGCACCACTTCTGGTTCTGCCACTTCAGCTGAGGGAAGCATAATGTGTGTGGTCGCTAAACCTATTACTGACATTTTCCTAGAGGTATTATTTACCAAAGCACTAATAAAGGCTCTGGGCATTAATGCTATGGAGTGCTCCTCGTGAAATGCCCACAACTAACTCACTGTCTGAATAGACAGAAAATCTGTTTTGAAGTTTGTCTCAGAAGACAAGTTATACCCGCCCTACTCCTATGTCACTTTGTCTTAATATTCTGCCGGAAAGCAGATTATTTTTCATTGCATGTAAAGCTGTCCACAGAAAAGAGTCAGGTGTTTTTTAAAAAATAGGTTGACAGAAACTTCACAATGGTTACGAGCAAACATGACCCTACTAACTCTCAGTGGAGATTACCTGAGATCTGATTTGGGCAGCTTTCTTTGGGTCTACCATGCGGACATGTTCGAAGTGTTTGAGAGTATGTTGTCTGTCTTTCTGCTCAGCACGCACGTACTTCTTCAACATGTTGAACACGTGACGAGGCTACAGGGAAGAAATAGGGAAAAAAATCAGTTTACTTTAGAACAATACATGTTTTGGTTCTTTGCACTGGAGATGTATCCCAAACCAAAAGCACTTGGTCAGCTGGTGCCTGCAGCTACCCTGTGAAGGGAGGTCTGACTACTACAAGGAACATCCATCCACTCACTCAACCCATTCGGCAGCATACACCGTTGGAACAGTAGCTGTAGGTAGTAGATACAGTCCCTGAGAAGGGTGTTCAGATTTCCTCCCTGACCATAAGGGGAAGATTGGTTGTTGCATTTCCTTGTCTAACTGCTATACTATTGCCCCCAAAAGACAGCAAGTGCCAATTTAGCATGCCAGTAAAGTACACCCACCACCAATTTCCTTTGGCCTTTGCTTCCATTCTCTCATCAGATTCTACTTCTCCTCTCCCCCAACTCAGGAAGTCCCCATGATCCACTCTCACAGTTTTGCAACCTTCACTACCACCAGGCAAATCCCTCCCAGAAGATCACCTGAAACCCGGGTTCTATCAGAAGCATTTCAAAGATTCCCCATATACGCTCTACTACGCTGAACACTCAACATGTATCAACATCTGTCGACTACAGTTAAACTTTAGCAACAAAAAAAGATTACAATCGGTAAGTTTTATCAACAGTAAACTGAATGCGCACATACAGATTCAAATTAGAATGTAACCTGCCCAACAGCTCCACAGAAGATCATGTGAAAGCACTACTCTATCTAAGCCAAGACAGAATCATCAGACTTCACTGCAAAACTTAAAAAAAAAAAAAAAAAAAAAAAAAAAAAAAAATTAAAAAGTAAAGACGCTTCTGTTCTGTCCCTACTGTTTTGC
>VYXH01006456.1:295007-315365 GCA_013397275.1 Burhinus bistriatus | reverse complement strand
AAACACTACTGTAAAAAATAAAAAAAAAAAAAAAAAAAAAAAAGAAAAAAAATTAAAAAGTCAAGACGCTTCTGTTCTGTCACTACTGTTATGCCACCTGGGAGAAAGAAAGAGGAAAGGAACCACTGAGCTGAGGTATGGAAAGTACAAATCCAGAATACACAACTGACTGAAAAGCCTTAAGAAAAGCAGGCCACCTGCTTGGTTGTCCGGAAGGTACATGAGCCGGCAATGTGCGCTCGCAGCCCACAAAGCCAACCACATCCTGGACTGCATCAAAAGCAGCACAGCCAGCAGGTTGAGGGAGGTGATTCTGTCCCTCTACTTGGCTCTCATGAGACCCCACCTGGAATACTGTGTCCAGCTGCGGAGCCCCCAGCACAAGAAGGACATGGACCTGTTGGAGAGGGTCCAGAGGAGGGCCACGAAGATGATCAGAGGACTGAAGCACCTCTGCTATGAGGACAGGCAGAGAAAGTTGGGATTTTTCAGCCTGGAGAAGAGAAGGCTCCAGGCAGACCTTATAGCAGCCTTCCAGTATCTGAAAGGTGCCTACAAGAAAGCTGGAGAGGGACTTTTCACAAAGGCATGTAGTGATAGGATGAGGGGTAATGGCTTCAAACTGGAAGAGCGTAGATTTAGATTACATCTCAGGAAGAAGTTTTTCCACTACGAGGGTAGTGAGGTACTGGAACAGGTTGCCCAGGGAAGCTGTGGAGGCCCCGCCCCTGGAAGTGTTCAAGGCCAGGATGGATGGGGCTTTGACCAACCAGGTCTAGTAGGAGGTGCCCTTGCCCATGGCAAGGGGGTTGGAACTAGATGATCTTTAAAGTCCCTTCCAACCTAAACCATTTTATGATTCTATACTTGGGTGCCAGATTTTGTAAAAGTCTTAGCCAGTGTATATATTGCAGGTGATTTTCATTAGTAAAAACTAATAAATGTATGCCTTAAGGCATATAACTGAATACAAACAAAAGAAAGGTCTGTAGCTGAAGGGAACATGAAAATACACATGGACTGATGGTAGAGCAGTGAAGACTAAGAAATGCATATTTCTATGTACTTCCTTACACTGTACAATAATCCAGTGCCAAAACAGGGAAGTGTTCTCTAGTGTTCAGCTAAGACATTCATTTTTAACTCAGTGTTTATGATGGATTCTGGAAATCTACCCCTCATCCCTCCAACTCTGCTTGTGCTGTTGAGCTTGTCCATCCCACCTGAAGCTGCCGAGCAGTGAAGAGCATAAAGCTGATGCAGGTGAGAAGAAAGGGAAAGGTGACCTTACTGTGTGGTAGATTAAAGAATGAGCAGAAGTGGTGGACAGCTGATCTGGGTACTGGCAGGAATAGAGGGAAAAGGGTGGGGAAGTGACAAAATCAGCATCAGTGGCTCTGTGCGCAGCTTTACAATGCAGGAAGAACTGTGGGCAAAGTTGAAGCTTTAAGAAGACTTAGATTCACAGACAAATACAAAGTTTAAACTAATTTAACATTTACACAAGAGATGAATACTAAGCTACGAAGCTCAAAGATTTAAGAATCTCTTCAGCTTAAGAGAAGCAACAGATTTAAAAATGTCTGAGGAAAGTAAACCAAAGGTTTTGTGAAAAAGATTTGTCGGATAGAAATAGAGAGATGTGAAGCCATTCCCTGCCAAAGGATTAAACTTAGTGGCTCCATGACTGAAAATTCATTCATGAGGCAAATAACCCCAAGCCCCAAAAGCCAAGCACCCTGGGATCAAGTTGCAAGAAACTGTGGACAAATGTTGAAAAGTAAGTAAACCTCACAACATTACGGCAAAACAAACTGAAATGCCAACTGTAAAGCTTTGTAGGAACAAAGGCTAGAAGACCAGAAAGCTTAACAACAAGAAAATTTTGAAGACAGAAAATGTTATTACCTTTCCTGACACTTCAGGTGTCTTTGCCCCCAAGACACATCAAGATAGCAGGTTCAGGCAGATGAGAGAGAAAGGGATTAATCTCTATTTCTTCAAGAGATATTCTAATTTAAGTGTCACGTCTAACACCAGAAGGGTGTATTTTTTGTTTTCCCTTAGTATGCTTGTATTCACTGCAGTAAGTCAATGAAACGTCTACACTGAGTCACAAGCAGATTTGTTAACAGGATAACAGTCTTGACAATACCTGTCAAATGCCACTAATGGTAGTAGTCACTTGAGTAAACTGGCCCACCTTTAGTGCCTTTTATAACATTGCAAAATGCCCCAAACTTATCACTATAAAGGAGAAATGGATATGTATGTCTCTAGCATGTCTGCCAAGAAATCTTCCCGTGACGGCAGCAGAAAACCATAATTCAAGTATAGGACAATGCAGAAAGAATATTAAATGCAAGGTGTTTCATTACAAGGGAAGCGACTTTGCTTTTTCTCAAGCAAAGAAAAACCACTAGAAACTCGCTGTATGTAGGTAGGCATAAATGCCAGTCACACTGGATCAGGTCAGACCTCCAACCTTCCCAAGAATTTTGCAAGGCTACTGCCTCACAGCTTCAGCGCCATGGCTGATGGCCTAGACAGTCAGAGCTGATGACAGGCAATGACTGCTCTCCACTCCTCAGTGGGGCAGTTACCATAAATGAGGACCAAGTTTTATAGCTGAATGTAACTTTAATAGCAAAAAACCTCCATATTAATTGATCATTTTCTTCTCAATGCCTAGAACTGTAGACCTACTGATTGTAGAGTTTTAACAAATTTCTGTATCAGCAAAAGTACCTCTCACCCCAAGTCCCACCTCCATAATGTATTACACATTTTCCTTTAAATGTCATTATGTACTGAAATGGTTCTGCTTAAAAATCCCACCCATAGAAGCACTTTTTGCAGAGATACTTTCAGCAGGATTCGTCCCCAAATCTAGTACACTGAGCAGTGACATGAACTCTTGTGGTGGCAGAGTGGAGGGGCCACAATACACGGTCAAGCACAGAGGTGAGAGAAGGCTCTGCAGGCTGGGGAGATGCAGTCAGACCCTGTGTCTGAAGCTATTATATCCATGGTCGTCTATTACTTTGACCCTAGGCAGGAACCTTCAGATTAAATTATAAATGAAAGTGGTGCTATTATCAGTTAAATTAAGTTCCCAAGGCCTAAGCTCTGACACTGTCTGCCGCAGAAGAACAAACGGCTGACACATCCCAGGGCCAGCTTGGCACCTCTTGCTCTTCATACATAATGTACCCACTACCAAACTTCGTTAAAAAATTCTGGGTTTAGCACTTGACATTCTGCTTTGTGTTTTGCCAGGGCAAATTCAATGTATTTACATCTGTTGTCATCCAATAAAAAACACCTCGCAGAATAACTAACTGATATCAGCCACCAGGGGCTACCTAAGCCTCAAGAAATAATTTCCCTATTTTCAATTGTCTGTACTTGTTTTATTGGCTTGTTTTTCTTGGCCTTCCTCTGAAAGTGACCAGTATACTCCCAACGTGACTTCCATTATTCCCATGTTTTTAGTCACCCTGGTCAACACTTCTGGCGACTGTCACTTATCCAGCGACAAGAATGGCTAGTGACTTCCTAAGCAAGAGGATCCAGCACCAAATTCAGAATGCATATTATTTCATGAGTCCTCAGTCTCATGGCACACACTTACTATTTGGGCAAACACAGGAAAAAAAGCCAGAATGCATCTAACAAGGTGCATGGTGGGCAATGCAGGGTGAAGCAATGTGAACGCTGCTCTTACATGCTGCTTCCAACTATTTCAAGCACACACTGTTGTGTTGTTTGCTCCCAAGAAAGTAATTCCAAAGCTCCTCCTTTTCAGCAGATTCAAACACCTACTTTTTATCTAAAGCTAAGCACAGATCAATCGTAGCCCTTTCATAAGCTATCGTGACAGGCCAACAGATGTACTCATGTCTGTGGGTATTTTAGTTGTTAGTTTAAAATCCTGTTTATGTTGGAGAATGTTGTCAAAGTACTATTCTATATATAGCTTTTGTGAGTATGTTGGGACTCGCATGTGTTCATTTGGAAGACAGTAGACATTCACAAACTACATATGTGGTCTACATAGATGTCCTGGTTTGAGGTAAAACAGGATCAATTTCGTTCAGTAATTTCACTTTTTAGCTAGGCCTCTTCTAACTGTTGAAATTCACAGCATGTTGCGCAGAAACTGTTCACTCTCAGAGTGATCAGACCCATGTTTATAGTTGATGCCAAGGAATGGGATGCAGAGAGGCTCTTGCTTAGACTTATTGCTCTAACACCCAAGGCCAGCTGACTTTGGTATTTGCCCCGTTGGAGGGTCGGAAGCGGAAAAGCGTAGAAGGGTCACCCCTGTGGGGGGGAGCGGACAGGACAGGTGACCCAAAACTGACCAACAGGGTATTCCATCCCATCTGCCTCATGCTCAGTGTAAAAGCTGAGGGATCCAAGGGTCAGCCCTCTTTCTTCAATGGCTGGCGTCCAAGGAGGGCTCTGTCTGTTTGTCTGCCTTTGATCCCGATCCTGAATCCAGATCCGGAATCCAGTTCCCGTCTGTCACCGAGTCCAGCCTGGGACTTCCCCAGTGCCTGCTGGTGACATGATTGTCATCCTGGGAGCTTGATATGGTTTTCTATCTATTTCATAATTTTCTTTTTATTATTTTGTTATTGATATTTCATTAAAGTAGTTTAGTTCCTTCTAAACTCTTAAGTCTCTTCTCTCTCTCTCTCTCTCTCTCCTGCCTCCCTTTGAAGCGGAGCAGGAGAGAAAGAGCACTCTGTGGTTCCACCTGATTGGGTCAATCTGGCCCAAACCACGACAGCAGACTATCGAGGCTTTCTACCCAAACTGTAGGCAATATGCCTGCTTTCTTATATGGAAGACAGTTCTTTCTGTGAATATAAATATGCATCAGGGCAGAGTTAAGGACCTGTACTGCAACGCCCTGGTTTGAAAGTTTAACTTGGTAGTCCTGACAGCAGGTTAACAGGTTTTCAGCAATACAAGAAACAAGCTCAAATGAAGTAGAAACTGCTGATGGCTCCTTGGCTACCTGCTGGTGAGTTCCAGCCCCATTGACTCTGTAATCCAGTGCCTTTATTTCAGGTGGCATCAGCATCGAGATAAGGTCACTCCCATAAGGGAATCATAGATGAGCTCTAAAATGCCTGAAAAACAGTTTCTAGTAAATGAAATACATACACGTAAGTAGAAATATGAATATATATGCATGCAGGTGCCTCCCCCATGAATTCGACATTGATCTTAGTCTACTATTTCAGATTTTAAGGGAGTGATGAAGCAGCGCAATTTCATTGAGCTTGGAAAACGTAAACGTCAAATGTAATTTGCATTGCTACAAATATAACTTACACTCTCCCCATGGAAATCCAAAATACTACAGAGAAACACCACAAAAATCGTATTAAAGCACTTCTGTGTATTTAAAATACAAATTCCCAGCTCTGTGCCATGGAACTTCCACGGGAAATTCTGAGCTGGCTTGTTATTTTGATCAAAATTCTCTGTAAATCAGAGAGGAAAGTTTCACAATGTTGCATTGTGCTATTTAATCTTGCCTTTAGAGAAAAATCAATCACCAGTCCTTTCTGATTACTGCTCTTGAAACGTGCAACAATTGCCCCTTTTCATTCAATTATTAGGAATACCTTGTAAACCATATTAGGTACATATTTTACCTCCTATATTATTAACTTGTGGGTCATGTTTGACACAGGCATAGTAGTTCATTTTAGGAATGTTCAAGAAACGCTGGCTAGGATAAATACAAGACTTTTCACTCATTGGTGAGATACAACTAAATCTCCATCCAGCTACCTTTCATGTGGAGTTAAAGATGCCTTCTCATAATTCCTGCTAACTTACAAGAAAATATGTTACCGCACACATCACAAATACATGGCTATAATGGTACTCAAAACTTCCCTTTGCCTACCGTCCCAAGGACTTTTCCTGGGGCAGAATAAAACAGTATTTGATTCAATCTCATCATTTGCTTTTCAGGATTTGAACTTACTGAACTTTGACAAATCAAGACAGATTTTGTTTCTGCTCACTCTTTTAAAACTTAGCATTTTAGACATAATGAACCCTCCATGGTTTTACAGCGCTTAATACCCATCTGGAATTGCCTCTTCTGTCTTTAGTTCGCTTGTACAAAAAACCTACTGGCAAGCCTAGATGTATGACTATACCATATGCTCAAGCCCACAGACTGGGGAAAAAACAAGACAGTCTGGTTTTATTCACATAAAAGCCTCAGAAGCTGCTCGAAAACGGAGTTAGATGACCACATTTCTCGAAGTCTGATCTGGTTTAAAAGCAGAGCTGAAATCCATGCCGTCTATTTACAAAATCCTACCAAATTAAGTGTATGTGAGAAATTCCACAGCTTTAAGTTCATGGATTTAGAGCAGTGGAGCTAAAGGGTGGAGTATCAGAGCTGGACTGCTCTTTCCTACTGCACAGGAGGATTTTTATCACTAGATCAGCAGTAACGCTTTGGCCTGCCTCCAACTGCATATTTCCACAGCAACTTTGTTGGACTCAGGAAAGGCCTCGAGCTTCCCGAACTCGGAGGCACTGAGTAAGGGCCCCTCTGCAGATCCCTCTTCCACGTCCAAATAGTGAAATTAGACTAGTTTCAGCCCACACTATACCATAGTAAGTTCTGAAGGCAACAAAAAAAAAAAAAAAGGCAAAAAAATTCAAATGGATTAAGGTACACGCGAAGATTGATCCTAATGACCCTGCTCTGTTTGGCAATAACTGGCAGTAAAATAGTGCCAAATTACAAAAGAAGCATTTAAAACTGATTTTAATAATTATATGCTCACTTCACACACAAAGTAAGGAGGTTAATGAATTAACTTTCAAAGTTTTCCTGTATGTTTCCTTGCTTTGAAACCCTTTATTTCACCACTAGGAGCTGGATTACTTTTCTGCTTCTCTTTGCCCCCCACCACTGGCTTCCCACAGAGAACGTGCATCTCTTATCAATGAAGATTAAACAAGGAGACATAAATCCAGCAAAATTTGACATGCACGTGAAAGAGAGAATACAAAAAAATTACAGAATCAACCTGCTCACAGACAGTGATAGATTTGAATTCCTCTAACTTGCAAAATGAAGGGGAAAATTTCCAACTGTTTTAAAAACTAGAGGCACGTTAGTTCCAGCTGCCACTAATCCTCCTTTTCTGTAGTAAGGCCATCAAAAGCAGTATGAAGCAGTATTTTGACACTGGATGCTGAACAGCTGCACTCCATTTTCAAAAGCAAGAAAGTATAGCAGCACAGATAAACTGCATGAGGAATCAGCGTTGAGGATCAAATTTTAAGTTTCTGGGCAGCCTGCATGACAGTGCTTCTGAGAAAAGAACAACAGTACAAATATTTGGTTTTGCTCAAATTTTTCTAGCAGACCTTGAAGCTATGCTCCCTGGTTCTCTTGGTGCCCAGAGTGGTACCCTGAAGCACTCCTCCGACTCTGGCATTGGGCAAATATCTGCATAACACCTGAAAAAACCTGCAGTTGAAGATTTTGGTCTTGTACAGAGACTATTCGTAGATTCCCAGAATTTTGCAGTTTTAGGTAGAATGGCACTGAAAATCACTCATTTTCTAGGTATGTATAAGGACAAAATGACTACACTACTTGCACAGACCAAAGGTTGCCCATGGCCCATATCTTGCTATTGTACAAGGAAAGCCTCCTCCAAAGGAGCAAGAAAATGATGATACTTCTCCTCACATAGCCTTCCAGCTTTCCCTTGTCCATAGTGCAAAGACTTTTCAAGCCAGAGGAAGTTTCTCTTCAACTCTCTTGAAGAGGCTACCCATTGAACACAAGGCACCACATAATCTGTATACATATAGAAAACAGGAATTCCCAGCGGATCAGGATTTCATCACTCACGGAGAACCATGCACCACATCCATGATCAGTGTGATGGCACCAGGAGTGCCAGGCTGTTCCTATGATAACTGATCTGCAGGCAAAGACTGGTCATGGATTTCTAGACATGCAAAAGCAAAACAAAATCCTGCTGCTTCAAGTGGTCTGCCAGAAGTAAAAAAAAAAAATCTTGGGAAATGTTCAAATTCAATACAAGGCAGTATGTCTAAGTGATTAAACAGCACATGGAAAATACTTTTTGCACACACACACACCCATCTATATACCAGACTTATGGTAACCGTCCTAGTGCAGAAGTGCAGAAGACATGCACTTCAATAAAAAAGCCTAATTTGTTTTTCAATTTAAACCCAAATTCTGTCCTTATAACTTTAGAGAAAGACTCCATCCCTTTAAATACTCAGAATCTACTTTTGTAGTAAACATACTAATAGCAAACCATGTAATTTGAAGCAGGCTGTGCAAGGGGGATTCTTAAAAAAAAATTGGGAGGACTCCAGAATGACTTACTCTCCCAAAGACAACATAATTGCACCAAATGTACTTTTAGTTTACTAGGGAACTGCCAGAGAGAAATATCGCTAGGGTATCAGAGTTGAATTTTCCATTAATCCCATTTTCTCTTTGGCTAGGCAGCCAAAGTTTGGATTCACAGCGTATTCAGATTGCTGGCTCCATATCCTGCAAAGCAGTTAGCGGACTGGATTCATTCATTAGGCCATTCAGCTATCATCAATCACTCCTCGGGTTTCACCCTCTGCCCCACAATAAAACCACACAAATCCTCCTGCTGAATTCAAGGTCAGTTTTCTTCATGCACTTTGGCACACATCTGACCAGCAGTTCAGACGTATGTGCCTGAACTGTCAGTAACCACAGCGCACAACCAAAAAATGCTGAGGCAGGGACATTACTATCAACAACACTGGTAAAGGAACTGTTTAAAGACCTTAGTTTTTAAACTGTTCACCCCCATTAGTTTTAACATAAGTCCCCATTTGGTAGCACCTTCAGCTGATGTTGCCTCCACGCTTGCTGCCTGCTCCTTTCAGAATGATTAGTTTTTGTAGGGACACAATATAGGATGTACTTCAGTCTTTTAACAGTACCTTCAAAACTTATACTGGAGTCATGTATCAAAGAGTGTTCACTGACGCAGCCTTTCAGGTCTGATGCTCTCTCACTGACACAGTAACCGTATTATTAATTTAAATGTCCTGGGAGCTGACTACAAGCAACCCGAGCATAAAATGCAGGTTTTTCTGGTCCCAAAGTCCGTGTTAACATTTTTGCCCCTTAGTGTTCTGCTGCTGAAGTTCATTTTTATTTTTGCAGTGGAGATGTCATCTGCATTCCACAAACATGAAAGGTTGAGTTCCCTTGTGCTAGGAATGAAGCTGCACATTTTGGCAACTCTAGAGACCATTCTGCTGTTACGCGTGGTCCCCATCTTCACCCTCCACAACATCAGATACCTGCAGAACCAAGCTGTCAGCCTGATCCACAGACAACTTGAAATAAAATAATTTTTCTGGGATACTTTTCAGACAGGATTACATCTGCATGAGGCTCAATTTTATAGCAACAACTGACTGGCTAAAGCCAAATGTGAAATCATATCTTAGGTGAACTACCCAAAACCACACCACAAGACAGTAAAACATGACCTGCAGCCAGTCTATGCACTCACCTCATCTCACTCTCAGTTCCCAGCTGCAGACTCCAGTTTCCTAAAGGAAGCTGCATCCCAGCCTGTAACTCACTCATCTGTCTGCTAATGAGACACTGGAGTCCAAGCCCTTCACTACCCTCACAACAGTCAGAGATCACAATATGCTTCACATACTGGGACCAAACAACATCCTCTACCAATTTAACACACTAGCTTCATTTTCCACAAATTACTATGTTGCAAAATACAGATTAACTCCTCATACAACTACTCCAAAGTCTCCCTATGACACTTCTACCGAAGTAAAAGATTTTTCCTTTATTTGGTACACAGTAAAAACAAGAGAGTTTTGCAGCATAGGGTGGAGAAAAAAGTTTGATGATGATAAAGAACTAAGACAATGATCACTTTTCCACGCTCACTGAATACACATGTTTCTCTGCAGAAGGAAATTCACTTAAAACATGTAACTTTAACAGGTTAGCCGTATTGATGTAACTCCCTGTGAGGCCAAATTCAGGATCTAATGGGTACATCTTACACTGCTGACCCAAAAGTCTTTTGGTAACAATGTTTTTTCCAGCTAAGAAGCGTTCCACAGGCGAGAGGTATATAAAACATTTGACTGTTTTCTCACAGTGTTTGTGCAGATTCTCTTCTTCTGGAGGTCGCAGACCTGTTATTTTGGTATTGAATAGAAACATCACTGATATGGACTCATTAAAAATTCTATTCAATCCACATCCTGAACTTAGTGTTTGCACCCAGTAATAGCCATCACGTCCAACACAGACAAATTTGAATTCCTAGTGTGCTATCTTCATGTCATCCAACAACTCTCAAAAGATCCTCCCCCAAATATTTCAACAAACAAAACAGAAAATCACAACCACTCTCATCCTTAAGGTCCATCTAGACATGATGTAGTATCCTACTGTGCATCATTTGGAGGGACACATCATCATCATTCTGCAGAATCTGTGAACAGCTACAGTTCCTGACAACCAAATCACTTCCGCATTATTTGCCTAAGTGTCTTTATGTATGTATCTCTCTATCTATAGGTATGTACGGGGGGTGTGTGCTTGTGCCTACATTTATGTACATATGAAGTCTAAACTTTTAACTTTCACACTGGCTGACTGCTGTAGTAGCTCTTGCATGGGGAATGCACCATAGCTGGACTGTACCTGGGCACACCTTCTTTTCCCCCAGGACAACTACAGTGATTTTGACACAGTTGTCAGAGCCTGTGGTATTGCACTTACCCTGGGCGGGACAGTCTGCAGGGCTGTGATATAGTTCTCCAGAGCAATGCGGCGACGATCATTCAGCATGGCTTCCACCCGTGCCATATGAGTCTCCACCAACTGCTGTCTTTCATTCGCTGCTTCTTGTTCCAGTGATTCCACTTTCTCCTGGAAATGCTGAAAAAACCACCCATCACAACAGGAACAGTGAAGACATCAGCAGAGACCAGCAGACGTGAACACCCCCATCTGCAAATCACCAAAATCTTTCCCCATGTCAGTCTAGCTTGGCTCCCAGGAACTCTGTACTGAACACACTTTTTACTGATTTCAGTAGGAACTGCTGATGCCCTGTACTCCTGAACATCTGGCCATATTTTAACTAACTAATCGAATATTCCTGACATATTCAGCACAACCACCAGCAAAACCTTCATTTGCCCCCTGAGACAGTGGTTCAGCGCTAGACAATTGTGCCTAGAGGAGGGTGGAGTTTGGCAAGCATACACTCCCTGCCATCATGAGGGCTTCCCATGTATCAACATGACTTGACAAGCAAATCTACATGGGGGGTGTGTGAAATTCCAACCTGAATGGAGTCACTATATTTTCTTGTAAACTGGGAAGAAAAATGGAACCCAAACTTATTCCAATAAAGGCAAAGATCAACTGGGTAAAACGCACAGAGAGCAAAGCTGTGGAATCTAATGTGCAATGCAATCTGGTTCGGAATGTTACCTTTTTGTCATTTTGCGTTGAAATCATTCTAGCAGTACTGAGTAATACCTGACATAGCCAAAGTAGGATTCAAGGAGTATCTGGCTTGTCAGAATTTTTGAATTACAATCTAATTTTGGATAAAATAAATTTTGGCAGAGGGTTTCTTTCAGATAAAAATGATGGCGATTCCTTCTTTAAATCGCATTTTACATCTCTGCTTTGAGCTTAGGTCCTGCAGATTATATTAGTTTATGAGGGCCTAAATTTTGAAAGGGGCCCGTGGGAACCAAGTTTTCAGTTCTCTGAGAGCAAATCTAAATTGAAGAGAAATCTGCCCCTCCACACAGTCACGAGCAATGTTCTGCACTGCTGTTCCAGGGACTGGCTGCAAAGTACAGAGACACCCAGCAGCCACTAACAGCTGGAAACAAAAATAGCAAGAGCAGAGAATAACATTAAATCCCCATAAAATTACATCACACCCAGCACCGTTGTATTTTAACTGTGTCCCCAGTTGGTAAGGGTTGTGGTTGTGTTTTTCTTTACCTGGATAACTGCTTTCTTGTCAGCCTTTGGCAAGTTCTTTGCTTGGCGTTCTGCCTCTTCCCACTCTCTCATGACCTAGCGAACAAAACAAGGAGCGTGACTTTCGTATTTTCCTGTCTTGTCTCAGGGCTTAGCAACAGCCAAGCACTGCAGCTCCAACAGTCATCCTTTTATATTCCTCTCCTCCTTTTACCTCTATTAAAAGAGCGGTTGCAATATTTTACGAAGGTAGGATCCTGTTACTAAATTAAACAAAGGCGGTTCCTCTGTGTCTGAACATCGTGCCAAGCTCTCACAACTCCGCTGTGAAGCAACACAACCATTAACCAGCCCTCAAGCAAGGGAAGCGGAGGTTTCTATGGGTGAACACACCAACGCCTTTTCATCTCAGACAGAAAGGAAACTGCTTCCATCTATTGTATGTTCTTGATCAAAATGAGTGAATTTCAACTTGTTCTGACTACTTTTTTGGGTACCACAAAAATGTTTAGATTTATTTGGACGACATTGCTGGCCTTTGAGTAGCACAGATCAAGAATTACATGCAATTTGTGCTACTCTGTCCAGAAATAGATGTCTAACAGTTCAAGAACTGAATATATTTGTATCTCAAGTACAACGCTGACAGAAAAATGATGCAGGACAACTTTCAGTACCATTCCTTTCAGCAACGTGAGAGGCCACCTCCTCCTGTAAGACAGGACAGTATTTCAATAGTCATGGAATGAGTTACTCTTAACTTGCTGTCCACGACATCTGAAACCGTCTCATGGTCTTACTTAGGGACTTTACTCATTTCACACCTAGACAGCAATCTCCTCAGATAACACATTTTATGCAGGAACAATTGCTCTCACCGAATGCAGTGCACACAAGTAACTTAAGTTTATTTGCAGGATTAGCACAATGTCAGAAGAAGATGGGAGAAGCCTAGAAGCGATTACTCAAAATGTGTATTTCCTTTCCTTCCTTTCTCACCAAAATCCACACTTTCATACCATTTAATACAGACAGTCAGATACATCCTTTTTAAAGAGGATTTTCAAAAAGCTTAGAGTCTGCATGAATGACTGAAATTTTACCAAGACCAAAGGCAGGACAAATTAAACCCACTGTATCTCATGTCTGCAAGTTGAGCCTCCACCACTCAGCTCCTGTCTCAGGCTCCCCAGTTTTCCCACATTGTGGACATTGCTAATCAGGCTCCTTGACTGGAGAGCACTGATGGTACCCCAGGGTATCCTGTTGAGCCTGTGCCTTTAAAAAAACCACAACATAACACAACAGAACCAAACCTCGGCTCAACAGAGACTTTTACAAGTCCCAGCCCTTCAAATGTAATCCCTTCTCAGTCCTGTATAGGGTTGTAGACCCTGACAATTAACCAGCATGCAGACACCTGCATTCAAGACTGATTTAACATAATGGATTTTGCTGTCAAGTCTTCATCTTCCTTTTGACTCAAAACCTGGGAATGTATTTCAAGACAGCAACAAATCAGTGATAGTAAAAACAGATTAATTCACTGTCAGTGAAATTATTCATCTGTAAGAGATTCTGGCCTCAATAACAGCCCAAGAGAGTGGAGACATATTTTAGGAATCATAGGATAGTTTGGGTTGGAAGGGACCTTAGAGATCATCTCGTTCCAACCCCCCTGCCATGGGCAGGGACACCTCCCACTAGACCAGGTTGCTCAAAGCCCCATCCAACCTGGCCTTGGACATTTCCAGGGATGGAGCCTCCACAGCTTCCCTGGGCAACCTGGGCCAGTGTCTTACCACTCTCACAGTAAAGAATTTCTTCCTAATAGCTAATCTAAATCTACCTTCCTTCAGTTTAAAACCATTACCCCTTGTCCTATCACTACGTTCCCTGATAAAGAGTCCCTTCCCATCTTTCCTGTAGGCCCCCTTGAAGTACTGGAAGGCTGCTGTAAGGTCTCCTCAGAGCCTTGTCTTCTCCAGGATGAACAACCTCAACTCTCTCAGCCTATCTTCATCGGAGAGGTGCTCCAGTCCTCTGATCATCTCTGTAGCCCTCCTCTGGACTTGCTCTGACAGGTCCATGTCTTTCCTGTGCTGAGGGCTCCAGAGCTGGATGCAGTACCCCAGGTGGGGTCTCAGGAGAGCAGGATAGAGGGGGAGAGTCACCTCCCTCTACATGCTGGGCATGCTGCTTTTGATGCAGCCCAGGATGCGGGTGGCTTTCTGGGCTGCAAGTGCACATTGCCGAGTCATGTTGAGCCCAACATCCCCAAGTCATCCTCCTCAGGGCTGCTTGCAATTCATTCTCCACCCAGCCTATATCGATGTTTGGGGTTGCCCTCGCACATGTGCAGGACCTTGTACTTGGCCTTGTCGAACTTCAAGAGGTTCGCACAGGCTCACCTCTCAAGCCTGTTCAGGTCCCTTTGGATGGCATCCCTTCCCTCCAGTGTGTCAACTGCTCCACACAGCTTGGTGTCATCAGCAAACTTGCTGAGGGTGCACTCAATCCCAACATCCATGCTGCCAACAAAGATGTTAAACAGCACTGGCCCAGTACTGACCCCTGAGGAATGCCACGTGTCACTGCTCACCACTTGGACATCGACCCGTTGACTGCAAGTCTTTGAGTGCAGCCATCCAGCCAATTCCTTATCCACCAAGTAGTCCATCTGTCACATCTGTGACTCTCCAGTTTAGAGACAAGGATGTCATGCAGGATAGAGTCAAATGCTTTGCAGAAGTCCAGGTAGATGATGTCAGCTGATCTTCCCTTATCTGACAACGCTGTAACCCCATCATAGAACGCCACCAAATTTGTCAGGCACGATTTGCCTTCAGTGAAGCCATGTTGGCTGCCACTGACCACCTCCTTATTTTCCACGTGCCTTAGCATAGCTTCCAGGAGGATCTGCTCCAGGCCACAGAGGTGAGACTGACTGGCCTGTACTTCCCCGGGTCTTCCTTTTTTCCCTTTTTAAAAATGGGGGTTATGTTTCCCCTTTTCCAGTCAGCGGGAACTTCACTGGACTGCCTCAACTTCTTAAATACGATGGATAGTGGCTTGTCAACTTCATGTGCCAGTTCCCTCAGGACCCATGGATGCATCTCATCATGTCTCACGGATTTGCGCACCTTCAGTTTCACAACAGAAAGCTAATGGGAAGCTACTGTGATGCTGAAAACTTTAAAGCGGGAAATTGTTTTGTGTGCTTCTGGGCTTCAGCAGGGGCATGGTTAGACAGCAGTTGTAAGCACAAAGATTTGAACTCAAGTACTTAGAAATTACAGTCTTCACTCCATTCTTTTACTGGGAACTGTGAGCTGAAACTTAAGCCCCAAGAATTGCACTACAACCTACATAAACTGCCAGCCTGAAAGTACCTCTTCAATTTACATTATCTTCTCATCAGACAAATATGCATTGATGTGCAAATTACAGTCAAGCTCTAGGGAGGCAGGAAATCAAAATTTACAAGGAGATATGAAAATTCATTTGCAAGGGGTTGTAGTAAGCAGTCAACAACAGAGAACACGATGTGCAGTGCACTGAAGTTACAGGTCACCCCACCACCAGTTACTTTTCCAGTACTTGGGCACAGGAGATTTTACTGCTTCTCTGACAAAGCAGGACTAGAGGAGATGAGCTGACACCACTATTTAGAGCACCGTGATGTGTTCTGGAAAAAAACCCAAACTTATTAATGCTCAGAGTGCTGCTGTGTATTAAGTGCGCATTAGGTATTCACCTCTTAAATGTACGCTTAGGCCATATGATTGTGGTGGCTGAGAAAACCTAGTTCATGTATACAGGCAGCACCTTTCTAGAGACCTGAAATGTCACTGGTGCCAGGATGTGAATGTTACAGAAGACCGAGAAATTACGGCATTAATTCAAGTCATAAACTACTATGACATGCTCCAGCTTGAGCATTGGCCTAGGTTAGTGACTTTATGATTTTCTTCTCTTTCCTCTCCTTTTATGTTTTAAAGTCACATCTCTGACACCTGCTTAATACTCTTTTTCACTTTGAATGAGCAGTTGATGGGTTTTCAGAACAACAGTTCCCTTGCCATCTTCATCCCCCAAACTAACCCTCTGCTAATCCATATGATGAAAACAAGTATTGTGGGTAATGTCATAAGGAGACCTTTGGCTAGACCAGGTCTCTCTGCCTGTTTTATTTCTCTAAGCCTTTTAAGGCACTGAAGGAAGGATGATAAACTGACAGCCTACGCAGCTAGTTGGGAGGGATGTAAATTACAGGTTTCGGAGTTCAGCGCTGGTGCAACGAGAGTGAATGGCTTGTGATAAAAAAAACAGGATGACATGGCTGTTTGCAGAAAAAATATTCGGTGTAAAGATTGCAAAAGCTGTGCTTTGAGTGCCAATTTTTGCAGTTGAGAAAATGTCAATGGTTGAAAGCATCTGTGTGTATGCTAACCAACTGAAGATACAGCTGCCCTACACCTATCTACGGGCAGTCATGCTACCACCCAGAGAAAACTTCTGCTCTCACCGAAGGTCATCACTTTGGAAAACTATGACTGACTAAGAAATATGACATAGCACTCTGTAGGAAATCAAAGAGCAATAAGAGAACAAAAAAATTCCCCAGATACGCATGTGCAGAAAAAGGTTGAATTTGGCCTCTATGCACTTATAGACCTATTCTCCTTCATTGAAAGCATAGACCTATCAAAGTCACATAGATTTATGGCTCCTCAAGGCTTGGCAGCTTTGTGCAGGGAAAATGACAACCTCTGGTTGAGATTTAAGAAGCAAGCCATTTCAAAGTAAAACTTCTTCAGAACTCAGGACTTAGTGCCTAGTAGACTCCTTTTGAAATTGGGCTGGAGGGGACAGCAAGAGGGAAAAAGGAAGTATGGAAAGTGTCATTCATTATTAAGAGAGATGCTAAGCACAAAAATCTCATTATACTGAAAACAGCAGAATTTACTCCCATTTTTTACACCTGAGCACAGAAGCATATCTGCAAGAGAAGAATTTATGACAGACATTTGGGTTACAGCATGCAGACCAGCAGAGGTGCTTGCCTGAAGGTTTGCTAGTTAGAAGGTCAAAGTCGTGCCAATAAGATGCCTACCTCTGTCAGGGGCTTTTGTTCCACACTTAAGCCTTGACCCTTTTTCTGGTAATAACATCATTAAACCTCTCCAAAGAGCCCTGACTGTAACTGAGGGAGGTACTCCTACTAAACTGACAGTCATTTTTAAGGAAGGAAAGTGCTCTACCACACGCAATAGTAGAGATGGTGAGATCTAGGGAATATAGAGACCGGTGGTATTTAACATCTCTGCTGGGGACTTGGACAGTGGGATTGAGTGCATCCTTAGCAAGCTTGCAGACGACACCAAGCTAAGTGGTGTGGTTGATACTCTAGAGGGAAGGGATGCTATCTAGAGGGACCTTGACAGGCTTGAGAGGTGAGCCTGTGCGAACCTCATGAAGTTCAACAAGGCCAAGTACAAGGTCCTGCACATGGGCGAGGGCAACCCCAAACATCGATATAGGCTGAGCGGAGAATGGATTGAGAGCAGCCCTGTGCAGAAGGACTTGGGCGTACTGGTGGATGAAAAACTGAGTATGAGACCACAATGTGCACTTGCAGCCCAGAAAGCCACCCGCATCCTGGGCTGCATCAAAAGCAGCATGCCCAGCATGTAGAGGGAGGCAATTCTGTCCCTCTGCTCTCGTGAGACCCCACCTGGAATACTGTGTCCAGCTGTGGTGCCCTCAGCACAAGAATGACATGCACCTGTTGGAGGGGGTCCAGAGGAGGGCCATGAAGATGATCAGGGGGCTGGAGCACCTCTCCTATGAGGACAGCTTGAGAGAGTTCGGGTTGTTCAGCCTGGACAAGACAAGGCTCTGAGGAGACCTTATAGCAGCCTTCCAGTACTTAAAGGAGGCCTACAGGAAAGAGGATGAGGGACTCTATCAGGGAATGCAGTGATAGGACAAGGGGTAATGGTTTTAAACTGAAAGAAGGCAGATTTAGATTAGCTATTAGGAAGAAATTCTTTACTGTGAGAGTGGTGAGACACTGGCCCAGGTTGCCCAGGGAAGCTGTGAAGGCACCGTCCCTGGAAATGTCCAAGGCCAGGTTGGATGGGGCTTTGAGTAACCTGGTCTAGTGGGAAGTGTCCCTGCCCATGGCAGGGGGGTTGGAACTAGATGATCTCTAAGGTCCCTTCCAATCCAAACCATTCTATGATCTGTGGCGCCACTGGGACTAAAAATCAGTTGAAGACCTCTCTGGGATTTTGGAACTATTGTCATACAATGGTCAAAAAAAAAAAATCTTGAACATAACAGTAGCCCTGTTCAGGCTGGTTGAGGACTGCATTAATTTCAGATGCTTGCTTTGGAAATGAACTTCCAAGAAGTAAGACTATTATAGGAGACAAGGTATCATTAAGTTCCTATCATAAGCACTGTACACGCTATGATTCCTAAAATATTGTAAACAGCCAGAGGAAGAATAAATTTAAGACATGAGGATGTCACAAGATGTTTGAGGAAAGAAATGTATAAATACACTGCTCCCTTGAGTAAGGTTCAATATCTTGTACCACCAGGTCATTTAGCAGCAACTATTTAAGCAAGGGAGCTGTACAGGAGTTAAACTGGAAAAAGAAAGAGGAAAAGGAGAATTGTACCAAAGCAGGAGACAAGAACTATGGCATTCTGCGATCAATCAGCATAATCTCTCCCTGTTATATGTCAGAGAATAGCAAACATTTAAAGGTCACACATGCATCGCTGAATGGCTATTCTGTTTGCATGGGAATGTAGCTTTGATGTTATTTGGAGCTGCATTAATAATTCTTGGGAAAAGCATTGTATGCTAATGTAATTCTCTGTACAGTACTGCTTAGGAATGCTAATAAGACTTGTTGCTCCAAGCGCCATGCAAGATGTAAAGGCAGAAAAACTTTGATGGTCCGTAGTCTAAAGGAATGGACACTTAAGAGCAGAAGGGATTAAAACAGTCTGAACCAGAGGTGCATCAGGTCATCATATGAAATGAACACTAAGTCCACTAGTAAGAGAGTCTTTTAGGAGCTGTGAACTATGAACTGACACAACCATCAACAGAAGCTGGGTCTGTGCCTATGTGAATATCTTTACGCAAGAGAAAAAGAAACACGAGTTGTCAGAATTTCATGGTAAACAAAGGGAAATCTCAGAAAGAGGATACACAGAATATCTGCATTCGCCCTGATGACAAGTTTTCATTAAAATATTTAATTTCAATTTAATTTTTTTAATGATACACTTTCCTGCTCCTTAGATGATTGTTTTATACGTGAACTAGAATGCATATGAATTTTTTATTAGTTAATTGTCTGCTGCAAAATGTGTATCAAATCAAGTACTGTTTTACAACTAGCTGCTTTATTAAATACAAGAAATATCTGTTTTTAGTGAACAAGCTGATTTATTTCAGATTATGACATTTATCAAGATTAAGGAATGACTTGATCATGTTCCAAAACCACTGATCATTTCCTCTCTTTTTAGAAGAAGAAAAATGGGCATTTCTGCTCCTATATAAACCCCCATTTCTCAGCTTTAAAAGAACTGGACTTTGAGCTATTGTTTGGGTAAATAAAAATGAATAAATATGTTCAGTGCTGCTTAAGGACTTAGCTAGTGACTCTCATTCACTAACTTTTTTTTTTTTAAAGAGAAAAACATTGACAGCAAAAGCTTACTAAGTTAATTTATTTAGCATTGTTTTTAGCAACTAACAGCTTCAAATTAATTTATAGCTAAATGCACATTAAGAACCTACCTGATTTTAAAGAAAATGTAAAAAGCAATTTATAAATAAATTGCCAGGAAAGCAGACCAGCGGTATGAGACACGGCCATATCACAGTTCAGGTGAAGAACAAAACACAGAATGGTATACTAGCTGCCTTTTCTACCTCTCCATAAGACCTTATATTTTTTAAACATTTGGAATATTAATTGGGAGAGGCTAGCTCAATGCTGTACACTCATAGAAGGGAAAACTAATTTTTAAAAACTTAAGTTAACCTTCTTCTTGAAATTTCTGCAGGGGTTCTGTGTATTTCAAGACATATGTAATTTAAGCTATGATTTCATAAGCAGCTTAAACAAATTACAGATCAAAGATCCTTCTTTCTTGATGTACTACCATGCTGCCGTTTCCCAGGTCTGATTTAGCTTTCTGAACTGGCCAAAGTTGGTTATTTTACTTTTTTTTTTTTTTTT
>VYXH01006456.1:252068-288743 GCA_013397275.1 Burhinus bistriatus | reverse complement strand
CCCAAACCCTTTTTTTTTTTTTTTTTTGTTAGACTTCAAAATCCTAACCTTCCTGGAGACACAGGTTCAATAATACAGCTAAATTATGCTCTACACATTTTGCTATTTAACAACAAACCTTACATATCCGAAGACCGGGGGGAGGGGAAGGCAAGAAAAATGCAACAATATGCCCCCAGATCCTGTTTTACTATTTTGCATAAAAAGAAATAATCTGTATCAGCCTCTCCAGTGAAAGAAAGAACAGTCATACTCACCATCCTCATATGAAGTGAAAGGATTAGTAGATATGCCTTTTCTCAATGACATCGGCTCTTGCATATAAGATGGGAAACCATTTGAAATGAGAGCATTACCCAACTACAATGTAGTTTTCAGTGGATGCATTCATTGCCTCTGAATTCCATATACGTAACTGCCTCATTAATGAAGGATTAAGATCAAAGCTTTCAGTTGTTGACTAAGATCACAACTAATTATAGCACTTCTGACAATCACAAGTGTATATGGAATATCTTTAGCAAGAAGGGTTTCTATTATTGGTACTGCTACCTTGTGAAATGAGCTGTTTTTATAAGATGGTATTCCCTATTCTTTTGTGAATAAGCCACTCCGCTTACAGCAGGGTGGCAATGAACAGAATCTAAACAACAGGGAAGGAAAATAATGATTACCTTTTTATTACAAAACAGACAAATTACTGACTGAATGATACAAGACAAGCAAAGGCTGGGAAAGGTTTATCGAAGATTGTAGCAAATTATCATTATTTTAAACGTAGGGAAAAGGATGTACCAGGATGAGTTTTAACATAATTAGATTATATTAACTTAACAAATTCTTACTTAAAGAAAAGTATGTGCCAAAATGGTATGCTTTCTAGTAGAGATCAGTTCTGGGGCACAGAACAGTAAGTGTATTTACATACTGTATATACATTATAATCTACTCCATTATAGAGACAACTATTCTCTTTCTTAGCACTGTAAGCTGGAGGATCAGCAGGCAAAGTGCCGTTCCTTTTCACTTTTAATTACTTTCTTTTCATACACACTTTCACCACAACCACTTTCTGAACCCTGACTTAAAACTAAAGAATAAAGGGGAGGGCAGAGTTCCTCCCACAGTCAACAACACAATGGAGACCTCATGAGAATGAAAACCAGACATATTGCCAGTTATAGTATTTTACCCATAAGCGGCAGGTTGCTGCTGCTGGTTTCTTTTTAGGGTTTTGGGAGGCAAACAGACAGCACTGCTGTGCTGCGAGGGTTGGCATCACCCCTGGACTGGCAGGAGTTCCGGGAGCCAGATCTTTTGCCTCGTGGCTCATCAGCACATCTCCCTGCCTGGAAGCTAACCGCAGAGCAGTGAACTGTGCTGATCCCGATCAGAGCCTGGGATTCCTGTCTTTCAGGCCACTCAACTCCAGCTGCCTGCTTTTTAATTTTCAGCAAAGGTGCTCAATAATGCGAACTCCCATTAAGGTACTAATTGGTGTTAACGCTCATCTATTTCAACTACGTATTTATCACTCAGCCTGATCAAATAACCATTCAGCTGGGATTTATTTATCTTGCACATTTACTTTATCCTCACATTTTAACAATTAACTTTAAGACACCCAAAAAGTCTTTGAAAGTAAAAGAAAGTAAAAACCAAGGAATTCTGAGTACCATGGTGGAGACTCAGAAAGCACAAAACATGGACAAACAGACTAGATAAAAAGAAATACATTCTTCTGTCGGAAAAAAATATGTGCGTGTTGGTACCAAATAAAGAAAAAAAAACCCTGTAGCAGTAGTGGTTGTATGCTCAGGGATCACATCTGAAGCAGTAAAAAGAATCATCAGTTCTGAGACTTGACTTCCCCACCTTCCATTTCAAGTTGCCTCTTAGCTTCCAAAATTTGGTTAAATTACATGAATGTTCCTAAAGCGTGTTAGAAAGCACGTGGTTTAAAAATGTCTACTAGTTTAATTCCAGAGATTCCAGGCACAGGTGGCATGAAGAGAGTTAACACATGAAAGAGAACTCTTTCCTTTTTTAATAGTTTGGTTATTTCATTGGTTTTATTATCCATCAAGGCTAAACTACTTTGTCATAAAAGACTGCGTACAGTTTATTTAGTATTTCATAACTTGTATTAGTATTCAAAGAACAATTACAGGTCAACGTAGCAACTTTGGTCTGAAAATATAATTAAGTGTATTGAGATAGAGAAATCACATGTTTAAAAGTTACATTCCTTCTTGAACTTTACTTTGCAAAGACTGATCCTATCTTCCTTTGATATGTTATAATTTAAATCGTTGGTATGGCATCAAAACAACGCGCAGCTTGAAAGAGAGTTTAGTGAAATCCCTCATAGAGACTTCTTGGAGAGACCAAAAAAACCGAAATCAAAACCATATTCATGTTATTCCTCATTTATTGCCTTAACTAAAGTTGATACTTGCCACCTAAACTAGGTTTAAGTTGAATTTTCTCATATAAGAATCCTTCTGTGTAAGAACTTCAAGATACATTTCCTATCCATGAACAGCCAGAACTTGGCAATCATGTTTTCATTGCATCTCCATGAATGCAACTTCCTTTTCATCAGCCCTGACAAATGCAATTTTTGCCTTGCTCATAACTATGTGAGACTCATCTCAGCCATTAATTGCTCAGATCAAACCCCTCTGAGTTCTTCAATTCATTTCGTGCTTGAGAGGAGGTCCCCCAAAGCAAACTTTCCTCAAGCATCTTTGCAATACTCTGTTTCAAGGTTAGTCGCTTTTGATTTGTCACCATGAATTTAAATATATATTAGGGAGAAAAAACTATTACATTCTTCACCTGTTGCATCAAATGAGATTGCTGTGAACAAATACAAGACAAGTATTCTCCTGAACATGCCTTCTGCCAAGGTTGCAAACAAGAGTCATCAAGTTCCACAATGTAAAAAAAAAAGAACTGTGGTTAGACCCAACAAAATAAGCTACAGCAAAAAGTGTGTCTACAGTAACACACTGCATTAATAAAATTCCTAGTGCTTGAAATTACCAGTAGTCTAACTCTTGTATATGAAAACATTTGCATAATTTCCTTTTTGAGTTCTAAACTTTACCCAATAGCTTTTTAAAAGGGCCCAGTCTAACTCTGGCTCCACATGTGGTTCACGGGTGAAATACAGTGCAAACTTACATAGATGAGGAAACTGTGGAAACAGAAATTAGTCACTTGCATCCACTAAAGGTGGTAGTCAAAAATCAACATTTTAAATAGATTATATTAGAATTCATCCCATTACAGCTCCTAGGCACTGAATGATGTGTCAAGCACTCACAATGAATGAATAATGAAAAAAATACGTTTTTCTTAGGATTTCATCTACACTATTCAAAATTGGCCTCAATTTCGCCAAGACACATAATTCAGCTGAGTTTTCATGCTAACAGATACGGGCAATTCATGCTGGAGACAGTGGAAGAGGGACACATTTAAGTAAAGTATTGAGAGGTAATGTCCCCCTTACTGCTAATTTGGGAAGCAATAAGACAATTGAATATAAAGAGCCTTTGTGATGAAGCAATAGGTTGGCCTAGTGTGACTGGCTTAGTGTATTTGTAATAACTTGGTGGTTTTTATTCATTCAAATAAAAGACTTTGTACTTACGTGAAATGCTTCCTTGCAATATCACTACTTATAAAGCAGATTTTTAGGATCTGAAATGTTAGCACTAGACTTCTGTGTTTTAAATTATACCTCCTGTAGTGCTGTGATAAATCAGTATTGTACCTAGTTGCTGTGATGAATATTTTCCAGGACTAAGTGCATTGTTAAAAAAAGAAAAAAGGATTCCTGGCATGAAGCAACTTGCAAGATCTGCCGCTTTTATAGATAGAGGCCTGCCAACTCACCCATAAACCTCATGAGCAGCAAAAGGGGCAGCATTCCCTAGTCCAGATGAACATGCTCTAGACATTGTCTGCTTTCTGTCTTTGAGCCTCCTGCCTGACCTCAAGCTCAAGCAGTCTCTGAAGCTGTACAGATAAAATGAGCCATCACCCAGTAAATAAGACAAAGGACTAAAATGTGTTACCTAACTAAAAATTGGGTACATTTTACCATTCTGCTTACAGGAATGCACTGCAGCTCTTTAATGCCTTAGACACGCTCCAGAAGTTGGCATGCAAGTTTAGCTGCTAAGACATTTTACTTCCTGCTAACTAGGGAGATGTCAAGATCCCATACAAGTAACAAATGGATAAAGGAAATTCCTGCCAACAGGAGTATCATCTTATAATCCTTTGCTGTTAAAAGGTACAGGTTGTTATTTGCAGAACCTCTGAAGAGAAATTAAACTGGACACTGCAAAATGCTAGAAGTCATGAATTTTTCCCTCACTTAAGAGCATGAACTGGGAACACGGTAAGACCAATCTCATCAATTACCAGGGACAGACTGATACTAAAATGTAGGCAAGCTGAAGCTAGCCTATATGAAAAGCAGTAAGAGTGGATCCCCCATATGATTCTTAGTCTTCTGTACAATAATTTAATCTATATAAATTCCATGTATATTAAGAAATTGTAGCTTTTAGAGTGTCTCTTATCTTCCCTTTGACATTGAAATAAAGTACCTGTCACTTAAAAATCACTAAGAGATTTGGCAAGTTTGTAAGTTTACAAAATTTAGCCTAGAGAATAAAAACTATTCTACCTAAATTCACCTAAAATCTGTGATTGTGCTCCAAAATGACCAAAAATAAACCAACTTGTGTTGACATTTAAACTTATTGCTACCTTTCATGGTTTACACAAGGAAGGAGGCAACTGACAACACTGAACCCTGTTGGTTCCCTCTGGCATTAGCCATAGGAATTCAGAACAGTGATAAAATGCCCTATTTTATAAAAGGTAATTTTAATGATATGTCAAAATTTTCAAAGTCTGACTGTGCCACCAGAGTACAGTTCACTCCTGCTTTAGATGCAGAGCAAATGAAAACATGGTGGCACGGACTCCAACCTGCTGTGAATGCACCACGTCGCGGCTGCAGGAGCTGCCGGGAGAGCCGTCTCCTATGCAACAGCTGACAAATGAAGCACTTTAAGAGAAAGAATTTTTCCAGCTTTGAAGCTCCTTTGGTCCCCAAGTTAAGACTTGAATATTAATGTATTTTAATAAGTACTATTTTGAAATAAATAATATATTTCCTGTAGCTTTAAGGATGTTTAAGAAGGAAGAAGTAAGAGAAAAGTGAAAACATTCATATAATAGATTACTTTTTAGTATGACAATAAGACAGAAATCATTCCTTCGATAACAGCTATTTATCATTTTCTGCTTATTCTTGTCAATACATACTCATTCTGAGGTCATTAAATCTGAATTAACTGCCTGATACATCCTAATGACTTCAAAGGAGCCATTATGGCCAGTCACACAGTAGAAGTTTGAGTCCTCATATTGAATAGAAACTGCAGACAGTATTGAACCTCCTTATTAAAAATCAATAGAAAGAGAGCATGCGGTCTGGCAGGCTGAAGGAATTGGTAACAAGCTCCGTAAAGCCTTCTAGTTCCAGTGCAATTATGTATCAATTCCCATGCAGCTGGGTGATGAATGAAAAAATTTGACAGTAGTAGCTCCTACCCAACAGACAAATCATTTTTGTCAGACCTCAGAGCATCAGTCAAATTTGTTGATCGTGCAGAGTTGAAGGCCTTGCACGACAGGACAGACCCACCTTTTCAGATTAAGGTGAAGAGACTTCAGTAAGGAAGCAGAATAAAACGTGATTTTTTTTTTTTTTTCCTGTAGACAGTATGTTCAGGATGTTAGTATTCAGTATTCATACTTTCAGTATTTATAGCATATGAGTATCTGTGACAACAGAACATCCTCAGGTTTCGGTTCAGTCCAATTTCAATGTGTTATGAGAAAAATAAACTCACATTCCACCTTTTCATCCTTTGCCCACTATTCAAGAGAAACCACTGTTTCATATTCCTCTCTGTAAAATCAATCTAGTTTATCCTGCAAAACAGACTACACCTAGACAAAGGCAAGATGTTCTTTTAGTGTCCATCTTGTATCTCATCCAAGAGAGGCTCACTGGATTTTTATAGGACACAAGGGAACAACAGAAATGTGACCACTGGAGAGAAAAGGAATAAAGAATAGAATGGAACAAACAAATAAGCGGGGGAGGGGGCGGCAGGGAGAGACACGGAAGGACAAAGATCAAATAGAAAGATTAAGTTAAGGGTCACAGGGGGGAAAACCAAACCCAAGCGGGACAGAAGGGGGGTGGGCCTAGATGGGAACTCTTCTCCACTGTGGTTTTTGTTGTTGTTGTTTTTTCTTTGTTTTCATGGGATTGGAGTGCAGGTGGCATTTACCTGATCCAAAGCTTTCAATAACCACATAAAAAACCTCTTTCAGCAACATTGGAACAGTTCCAAAGACAAGATCTCAGGTGCTGAAACTTATGGTATTCAGCACTTGTAATAATTTTCATGACCATTTCTATTCAGCAAAATGATGAAGAGTAAGGAGAAGCAGTACGGCAATACTGAAACAGCAGACAAAAACAGAGGAAACAAAGTATTTTAGGAACAGAAATAAGTAGTATACAGATCAGAGTGTGGAATAGTTTGACATAACATGAAAATACAGGAACAAAAAGATAACTAAAGTAGCTTGGAACGTGTACCCTGCAGACTCAAATTTTTTTCGAGAAACCACTGAAGAAAATCAGGAAGAAGTCCTCTGTGAGATCTACCTTAAAAGACAAGACCTGGTCTATTTTTCTTCACCGCCAGCTGTGCAAATGAAGCCATGCAGTTCAAGTACTCAACCTAACTCCATTCTCCTTAAAGACAAAATGACCCAAAATTGGGGATCCCAAAGTAAACCAAGATACCTATGAAAAGAACAAATGGTTATGCTTTTGGTATTGTTTTATTGAATTGAACCTAAGGAAAAAATCAAAACACTAATTTCCATAAGATAGGAATTGCCTGGGCTTACCTGAATATCCTAATGGATATGGTATATGGCAAATTTAGAAGTTGTTTCTGATTTCACATGCTGCTTAAGAAATGCCAGCCTTAGAAGAGAAGATCGTTTATCCTCCCAAACAGCACGAGCACAGACTGAACAACTTTTGCTGCCAAAAGACAAGTTTGAAGAAGGAAGACAGTCTAATTTCCAAGTTTCATTCAATCTGTAACATTCTTTTTAAGATCATGGTCAAGGTCACCCCTTGTAGCAGAAGATTTCCTGCAAAAAGATCACTAGGCTGTTGGGACGTGTAATACAGTAAACTCTGCTGGCTTGCTATTACAGGCAGTCGGTGCTATGATTTCACCTACCACCTCTATATGAAAGGTAACACCACTGCATTATCAATGTGACAAATCAGAGTCTCATCCCTCCAAGGTTTACTCTGTAAGAATAATTCTCGTGAAGTCTGTTTTGTGATGTGACTGCTCTTTTAGTCAGCAACACCCTTCCCTGTGTGTAATTATTTTGCAGCACCATGAAAGCCAGAAATGAAACTCTCACATAAGAAGTGCTGCGTGAGTAACTACAGCTCTGTAGGCAAGATGCACAACATTAGGAGATATTTGAGTCTGTACAGTCCCACTGCAGAATCTGGACAGAGAAATAAGTGCATCCATATGACTCAAGTTGAAGGGCTGGAGTCAAAACAAATCTGTAAATCCGGACCTTTAACAAAAACTGCAATCTTGCAAGAGTCGAGACCTACTATAAGACCTCATTTATGCTGTTGTCCAGCGTTCACAGAAATAGTCTAGATCTTTTAGTAATGCTGACAAAGGCAGTAATAATTCTTAATCCCTATCACGTATGTAAAAAGGATGACTTTTTCCAACAGGAACCAGCGTATGCAGCTTTCAGAAACTCTTCTACTGACCATAAAAATGAAATGGCACAGCACAAATGGCCAATAGCTATTTTTCATTCAATCCTACCTTGTTGGACATGAAGTGTAAGAATGAAGCTCACCCCACTCTTTTTTGTAAACTTCTGGGGAAAGGAACAGGTACTGTCTGAAGAGATGTAATATCAGAGGGAGGTGACTTTCATTTGTCTCTTATAGACCAAGGGAAACGCCTGAAGCATCCAAAGCTCTGTGCAGGTAAATCATGTTCAGTCCTGTCATTCTTCCCTTGCTAACTGGGATTACTTTCAGATGCAAAGATCAGCTTCTCAGCTATTTTCCACTGTTAGTTTTGATGGCCACCATCTTGTCTGGGATCCACTCACCACTTAAGCATGATACTCACCCACGTGTGACTGAAAAAGGTAATCATCTTTTACAAATTCTCTGTTGGCCATAACAGTAAAGAATAAACACAGCCTCATCTCGGCTACTTGAAACTAAATTGAGAAAAGCTCAAGTGGCTTTTCTAGGGTTACTGTTCAACATCTCTCTCACTGCGGAGTTTATTTTTCCTATGCCTCTAATCTGCATGAGCCAGTAATCTTCAAGTTTAATTCTTTCCTCCTTCCAAGTCTACAATATTAACTGCTCATCAATATCACATACCCTGTATTTTTCATTGCATAAGTATCTCTTCTTTAAAATTCTCTTTTTTTCTACTACTGTCCTAATTTAACTCATTTCAAAGTCCCAGTTTTTCTTGGCTGTCATAGGGCACGTAATCAGAGACAAACCATGTTTTGCATCTCTAGAAACATGTTACCTAACACAGGAACTTAATGATTCAAAATGTCATTCTTTTAGCAAATATATTATAGACCTCACTCTAATCTACTGCATAGGTCTTCTCTCTCTTCACTACACCTTCTGTCTTGTTGCAGAAGCTGACTGCTGTCCATGAGGTGTCCCCCTCACTGGCCTCATGGGAGTCTTTCTCCACAACCCTCCATGGAGCTTTGCCATGAACAGCTCTAAATGATGCTGAGATGAAATGCAGCTGGAGCACCAGAGGCAGCAATCCTGCTCCATGACTGGTCTTGCTCCCGCTCCGATAAAATACAAGTCAGCTCCTCTGCTCGATGACACACATAGCACACCTTGGATGCCTTTGTCTGTGTGCATTTTTAAGCCGTCTACTTACTGCAAATATTCTGAGGTGCAGTTTGGAAAATCTATTACTAAATGCAGCCCAAATGTGCTCCTTCAGTTCTGTTCCTCCATGCCCTGTAAGCAGGCAGGACAGTGAGATACATACTCAGTCTTTAATGTTTCAGATGTAAACGGCAGCCAATACTCTCCTGAGAGTACATGCAGGCAAGGCAGATGGGAAGGGAGCGTACCAGAGGCTCCTCAACCATAACACAGCTGAAATCCAGCATCTGATTCAATACCTTGTGATGGAGAAAGCCATCCTTCTCAAACCAAAATCATCACAGTGCAAGCATGCTTTCTTCATGGAAAATGATCATTAAAATAAGGGCTCTGTTAAACAAACCAAGGGGTGATTCACATCCACGTGCATTGCGGCCCTCGGGGAAACCTAAAAATCAAATGTCATTTCTCCTTTTCATTGCAAACACACACAAAGTGTTCAATCAAACTAAAACCAACCAACCAAAGAGAGTCAATTCTTCTGAGGCTGGAAATAAATATTCTAGTATTATAAGAAGCTGATATTGCTTTGATTTAAAAAGCTCAGAAATAATACATGAAAGTACACTGTACAAACAAACTATGAGCTATTTTCAAACTTACCTGAGGCTTCCCTAAAGTTTGTGTTTTTCCCTGCACATGCACTGTACATGCACACACAGAGACACACAAAATGTCAGTACGCTTTGACAGAAAATTAAGAGAAGGTGAGCGCGAAGGCCTCGTGTAAGGAAGAGTTAGGCTTTTAGCTACCTACTTGCAGACCCCCCCACCTACAGCACGAAGAAGTTGCCCACTACCGTGCCGGGTTAGCGAGAGGCTAATGAGGATCTAGCGGTGAGCAGAGGCGTTGGACAGACCGCGGCCAGGGGTTAGCGCGAGCCCAGGCCTGCTCCCGAGCGGCGGGAGCGAGGGAGGCGTGGAGGGGCACTTACTGACGCTGCCACAGACCGCCATGCAGTACTCCTCCGAGTCAAAGTTGTTCCGGTTCCCGCCGCAGCCGCCGTAAAAGAAGGGCGCACACTTTCCTTCGGCCACGTCAAAGTACCAGCGGGAGATCATCGCGCGGCAGGGACCAGTCTCGGCTTGCTCAGAGCACACCTCTAGTCACAGGAGACCCGAAGGAACCACATTTAGCATGTAAATGGCATTGTCTCAGTTTCTTTGTTAGGTGTCTCTCAACGTCCACGCACGCGAGCGAGGAAGGAGACGTACCAAGGAGGTGTTTTGGGGAACAGGAAAACCCTCCCTGGAAAACCACCCCCGAGACAAAGGTGGTGAATTTTGAACTGACTCAGATTCATGCCACTAAGTCTCCTTAGCCTGCCTATACTTTTATTTCTCTAGCTAATTTATCCCCACACACTGAGGGGTGTTGCTCTGAAACAAGCTCCAGCATGGTGGCAATGGCACAAGCGTAAAGTTTTCACAGAATGGCAGGGGTTGGAAGGGACCTTCAGAGATCATCTAGCCCAACCCCCCTGCCAAAGTAGGTTGACCTAGAGCAGGTTGGACAGGAACCCAGGTGCGTTTTGAATATCTCCAGAGAAGGAGACTCCACAACCTCTCTGGGCAGCCTCTTCCAGCACTCTGTCACCCTCAAAGTTAAGAAGTTTTTCTTCATGTTGAGACAGAATTTCCTGTGTTCCAGCTTGTGCCCATTGCCCCTTGTCCTGTCACTGGGCACCACCGAAAAGAGTCTGGCCCCATCCTCTTGACACCCGCCATTTAGATATTTATAAGCGTTGACGAGATCCCCTGTCAGTCTTCTCTTCTCCAGGCTAAACAGACCCAGGTCTCTCAGCCTTTTCTTGTGATACGTGCTCCACTCCCGTGATCATCTTTGTAGCCCTTTTGTCTGCTTCCAGGCCAGAGAGGTACAACCTCCCTCCCAAGCTCCTGCCCGTGGGGCCTGCTGATGGCCCCAGCAGACTCCTGCCCAAGCAGCCCACTTGGCACCTATATGGAAGGGGAACACCTGAAAGTGGAAGGTGCCACTTTTTTCTTGCTGTTTTTTAGCTATACATCCTCCCTGCCCCCTAACTGAGAAGGTTTCCTAGGTTATACAAAAGAATAAACAAAATAAAATTATTTATGAGTTACAGAGGAAAACAAATTCTCTTCAGACACCTATTTATATATAGTCACTGCCGAAGAAACTCCCTCTTGCAAGCTGCCTGGCACAGGGTTTGTAATTCATAGTTCAAGAGCTCACATATATAAAATTACTGCCATAGCTTTATCCCATCCATGGGAGGAATTCTCAACCCCAGTGAATATATACAGGAAAAAATTAAAACAGTTTGTGTTTGTGTTCATTGTGAGCTGCCACAGTCTCTGCCTACATCCTGCAACACATGAAAACCTGAGGGAAGAACCAAACCACACAAATCAAAGGAAAACAAAGCAAATTCTGCCCACAATTTGGAATTCAGCCAATTACACGTGTAAATGTATAGCCCTTTACCAATAATGTTCCAAACAGACAAAAACAGTTTTATCTTTCAATGTGCTGCATAAGTTGTTTCAAATCTACATAATGTTAAACACCAATACGCCCCTCATTTGCTTTCATCCCACGCACTGCATCGGCAGACAAACTGGTACGTTCAACTAGAGGCTTCTAAATTCTCAGCATATATCTGAATTTTGTGGAAGGCAGATGATCCCTAAGGGTGAAAAGGTATGAAGAAAAATCAGTGCATTAGCACTGAAAATCCCCCTCACGCTCATCACCTCCTGGATGCTGGCTACGAAGAATCCCAACTTTCAGAGTCTGTCCTGACCCATCACTTCAATCTCCCCGGAAGCACCACTACTTACAAACAGATTTTATATTCAATTGTCATTGGTAGTCAGTGTCTATCTACATTTCCTTAAATATATAATATAGGTATAATTTTACATGTGTTTAACATATTCACATTCACACGCAGTACCTATAAATAATGTCAAGGATCAATTTTAGGGAGCATCCATTTGGTCTAAGAGAAACAGATCCACCTATGCAATCATCAAGGATGCGCTACAAATGTTGTAGCTCTGTACCAAGCAAATAGGGGGAAAGGAATAGCAGGGGCTGAAGGAATATGAGGGTTTTTACTTTAAGAAAAAACAAAATAAGAGTATTTAACTGTAAAACACATTAAGTACAATTAATTGGATACTACCATATGATTAATTATATACCACATTCAGTATACAAGTGATTCTTCTGATTTATTTTACAATAAAATCTAGCCCTGTTGTCCAATTATACAGTCAAGTCTTCACACAAAGCTAACTTTGCACAGCCTTGGAAGGGCTGCCACATGTCAATTAAAAATGAATAGTGACTCTTGACATTAAAGAGATGGGTATAATCATGAGAATTTTTGCTGACAGGAGATGTCATTTCAAAAACCACAAAGGTCTCAACAACTCAGTCTTTCTTAGTTAATGTTGACGATGGGCTAAACCCACACAGTAAGTGCATTCTATGTTTCCCTCAAAATACAAGTTTTGCTATAAAGTCTGATTTATTTAATTTTGCACTGTTAAGTGTTACCAGGATGGGAGCGGTTCACAGGTTTAATCTGAAATTTCCTGTGGGTAACTCTGTCACAGAAACAGCAGCAGAGACTTTTTTTCACATGCAAATAATGTGCAAAAGTGATTGTAATTGTTCATCAAATAACTACTTCCAGTGATAACAAGGAATTGGCTCTTTGGAAGCTAAAGTCATTCATACACATGAAGATGTACTTGGACGAGCATTCTGGAAACCACAGGGTAGCACATTAAAAAGCGTCGGGCATCAAAAGCCCTGCAGCTCAGCGTGGTGGCCAGGGACCTGTCTCCTGCCTGACCTGTTATCTCCCACTAGGCTGGTGGTGACACTGCAGGGCAGTGGAGGGACATCCTTCCCTCCAGCCTGCACAGCTGACCATACTGCTACTGGTGAGACCTAAATGGTAATTACTCCATTGCAGAGAGAAATGGTCCATTGTGCAAACAGTTTATGACCTCAATGAAGATAAACAAGAGGGGGAAAAGTGCTCTGGGTTACTGTTTTATGATTGCTCTGTTTGAGGGATGCATGTCGGTGGTGCAGTCTAGGAAACTTCTCACTGCTGTCACCCCTTTTCCAGTGATGCCACCACCATCCACCACTATCTGTTCTCTGTGGAGGGCTCAGAGTAGCATTCCTTCCCCCCAGCTTCAGGACAAACATAGGTTTTTAAACCAGCTTCAATGCCTGGGAAATGGTCCTGGTGCTCCTACTGGCGGGCCAGTTGTTCCTCTCATGCCTCTCCATATCCCCATCACTTGTCTTCATATAAAAGAGCCACAACATTTGATCCTCAGCTGTTCCACCACAACTGAAAAGGTGGGGAAATAAAGTACAAAAATGGGAAATTCAACAGGTTTTCTTGGGCTATTAATCCAAATACCCTTCCACTGCTACGGAGTGTGGCAATTAATGCCTATGATGGATGAGCTATGGTATTTTCACAGATATTAGCGACGGGCAGGCAGCTCAATGATTTATCAAAAAATTAAAAGCTGTCTTTGCTTCATATATTAATCTTCTTGCAGAAAACTGATTAGAATATGAGTTACTTTTTGCCACTTTATAATTCTATTTTACTTGATATCACAAATAATTTGTATCAAGCACAGTATTATCAGTGAGCTTTGCTTTGTTTAAGGAACTTGCTCAGTCTTCTCCCTCCGAAGATGCATTTTTGCCTTTGGCTCCATGACACTGAATAAAATTAAAGAGGACAAGCCTTTCCCACAACCCAGGTTCATAAGTGGTCTAAATTCTAACTCTGTTTTCAGACACTTACAGTCTTCACACCAGCCTTCTTCAATAGTAAAATTTCTCTCATCTTCTCTGTGCCTTAAACCAAATATTACAGTTGCCAACACTTTCCCTCTCTGAAACCTTACATTTGGCAAAGTATTTTTGAGATAATCAGGAAGGTTTAATTCAGCCTTCCTCATTCTAAGCTTCTTATAGTTATTCCAGCCTCTTGATGCAAAAAGAGTTGTTTCTAGCCAAACAGGTAGGTCATTCCTTGAAGGACAGTGCTGTGAGAAAGCTTTTTGATTTGCTTTTAAATTAA
The DNA here is from genome assembly GCA_013397275.1 of Burhinus bistriatus. NCBI lineage: Eukaryota > Metazoa > Chordata > Aves > Charadriiformes > Burhinidae > Burhinus > Burhinus bistriatus. The sequence continues at coordinate 274,517 of VYXH01006456.1, read as the reverse complement.
CAGTTACAGCGGTATACTGAAAATGAATTAGTTACACTAAATATCGGTACTGACTGAGTTATTTTTCCTTTGAAAAGCACAGGCTACAGCATCCTAGCAAACACACAGTTTTCAAGTATGTGGACATTGATTTATAGTGGCTTTACACAAAGTACTTCCATAAACACTCATTTACCAAAATGTTGTTAGTAGAGCTAATTAGAATTTATGTGCAAACATTTTAGATACTTTTGATGATCAGTTTTTAGAGAGGGAAATATAAAATATGGTTCTGAATGATATTTTAAAATTTTTCATTAACATATAAATTGTTTTTTTCCTGTTCCTTGAAGACAACTGATTTTAAAATCAAAGTGAAATTATAATTGCTTTATTTCAAAATCTTAATTCCATGCGTTCATGCTGTTTTTTCCACATGGGACTAAGCTTACTTTGTGAACACCAACATTTTCAACTGAGGAATCTGAAATAAAATTTAATCTTCTAAGGGGCGTGAGGGGTGGGTGGGGAGAGGATTAAAGCTACATTTACATACTTCTGTTGCTGTAAACGTCAAGGTTACTCATTATTTTCTTCAGGATTTGAATTTATTTACATGGTCATAAGAACTAAGGTCATTTAAATGCTGGCACAGTCAGTTCTAATCTTTAAACCAGAAATTACATTTGAAGGGAATCTAAGAAAATAACAAGAGGACACACAGGAGGAGTTAGACTACCATCTCCAACCTGTCTTGGAATTTGGGTCCTACGTTTAGTTTATACTCTGAAAAACTTCTTTACCTTAACGCTACATTAGAAATATACCATCATGTTGTCTTACATATATTACAGGTTCTTTAATTTAGCCCTGGTAATTGAAAAAAATAATGTATTTATGACTCTTCCTATACTATCAGCCCTTCAAGTTTGAAGTTGATATTGTCATGTATATACAAATAAATCATACCGGTAGTATGAACCAACTCGCCAGCACTGGTATGTGTTTACTTTGTCTATGTCCTGTCAGTTCAAACTGTGTATCATGATCACACCAGACTCGAACAAATAATGCATTCAGCATGATCACAATCTTGTATTTTACCATTTATATTTCACTGAAGAACAGAGCAAACCATTAATGCAAGGGAGGCCAAAGGAATAAACCTCTCAAATATATATCATGAGGTATATGTTCCTCTTTATTATGTGCTAGTATATACAATATTACAGCTGGAGTAATTTTAGCTTGTGTATCTTCAGGAACTGACAGCTATAGTTTGAGGATATTAATACACACATATCTATATTAGTCTCCATTTTTTAACTAGCTGAGAAAAGTTAGACAAGTTAAAAAGTAAACGCACTCTGTTTGTCTTTTAGTTATATTGTTTGTGTTCCAAAAAGGCACAATACTGTTTTGCTCAATGAATTAATCAAAAGGGAATATTTAAAAATAATTTCATTGAAATAAAACTTCCTCATTCTGAATATATGGTTAGAAGAGGCAGCCAAATTTTAGTTTGAGTATTCAAAGACAAAAGCTAATTTCAGAAGAGGTTTTTTGGAATTGGGAGGAGACAGCTGTGAAGCTGGCACATACTCTAGCAATAAAGTTGGTGTACAAGCTACACAATTGCTAAAATATTTTCTACGGAGAAAGTTAAAAGAATAAAGCAAAATGATGAGTTCTAAATGCAATACTGGAGAACAGCTCTTCTAAAACTGTTAAATACCCTAAAATTGTAATTTCCATCCTGCGCAATTAAGATTGAATTTCTCTCTTTCATGTTTATTCTTAAGCTACCGGAGAGGAATATTTGGAATAAAAAAAAAAATAAAATGTAATTGTATACTGGGCTAGAATACAAGGCCTTACAATTCTGAAGTAGGACAAATATGTGAAAATACATTTTCTGTTTACTTGTGCACAACACAATTACATTTTGAACCAAGGTGCCATATAGTTACTACTGGTGGCAAGAACCCAAACAAAAACCCAGCTTGATTTTAAATGTAGGTCAATAAAATGTCATGAATTCACACATATTTTAAAAAAGGTATAGTTGCCACTTAACATCATGATTATGCTAACGTAGCAAGACGGTGAATATAAGGATTAGCCCCAAAGTGCATTCCAGTCTGTTTACATAAATACTCAAACAATTTTTCCTTCAATATAGTAAAATCACATTTTGTCTAGGGAAACAGATTCTTGGGGGATTTCTTCTGGCAGGATATATTTCAAATTAAACCACTCTGCCCCCTCCAACCTTATGTGAAATGAAACTATCACTATGTTTAGTATTTCAGTACTTTTGCCCTTGACCCCCAATGGTAATAATATATTACTTTTCCATCAACAAGATTACTAGATCATAAAAAAGATTCCTTTTAATTGCGACATATCTTGAAGTATTATATAACGGTGGAATAGCTGTGCTTTAAATTATAATGTCTAATTAAAAGCTACCAGTTATTTTAATGCGAATCCTTTAGGTTAATTTTATCAGCTCTTGCTCATATGCTAGATATTATCATTCTTAATGAAGATCTCATAACAAAAAAACCAGTAGAGTTATCATAATGTGTACTATTCATATTGCAACGTATTGATGTTTTCTTAGTAGGGACTGCAACTACACATTATCACTTTCCAACTAAAGCATACTGCATAGTCTTGAAGCAAATGAAGAAGAACAAGGAACTACTACTTTAAAAGAAAGATAATAAACCTTCAAAGAAGTAAGTGGGGCAAAGCTACTGAGCGTGAAAAAAGCCCAATTACTCTAATGTATGCTACTAATATCATCCCAAAATTCACAGCTGATAGGTTTAGCAATCAGGGTTAACCTCCCTTGCTTTAGAAGAGATGTTAGCTGTCACTGCATGAATTTAAAGTCTTTTAACATAAGTCTTCAGAAAAAAACCCCCACGCTACATCAATATAGCTAAGAGCTACCATATAAACATCAAGCTACTTTTCTCTTACCATGAAACCAGCATATGGTCTCTTGCTTGCAACTCCAGATTGTAAACACAGTTAAAATGTCACGTCAAGCAGCACTGCATAAGTTCTTTCCTAACTGTTTAAAGAAATCCAGCTGAATTAGAGAAAGCAAAACCAATTGCTAAAGGGCAACATTATACGCTAGACCAGGCAGGTCAGGCTTATGCTGCTGAATCCCCTGCATCTGCTGATAGGTATTCGAAGAAGCTGCCAAGTGTTTTCTGCCAGGCTGCTGTGCTGACCCAGCTGCTCTCCTTTAAATGAGACCTGATTGACTGCTATGTTGACAGGAAGCACTAAGCTGAAATTGCTTATTCTTTGTTGTATGCCAAGAGAGACTGATTTTTCTTGTCACCTACTGTGCTGAAGGAGAGCAGAAACGAAATCACAAACAATTGCACATGATGGGGAGAGCAGCACTTCCTGCTTGCTTTGGTCACGCGCTGGAAGAATCACCTGGAGCATGGATGCCTTGGGAGCAGCTCTGCAACACCTGTGATGCTGCGACAATGATAGCAGAAAACAAATCATTCCCTTGCTCAAATCCTGGCCAGCAGAGAGTTACTTCCCTTGCTCCATATAGAGACAAAAGTCAAGAGCCACATTTCTTCTGTGGGGCTTCATAAATGAGCCACACTTTCTTTAGCACAAATTCAGTGATAACATCTCTCAGTGATCGAAGGTGAAAAATGTCGACCTGAAATTAATTTCACTCTTTGGATTCCTGCAACCTCAGACCCACAGTCGGCTGAATTTAACCTCTGAACTCCAGTAAGAGCGTACCTGAAAGTTTAAACGGGGTGTGCTGCCCTACTCCATAAGAACTGAGCGTAGAGATGTTCCTTCACAAAAGCAGGAAAGCGAATACTGGCACGTATCGTGCTAGGAAAAAATGATTCACATTTCTGAATAAACACTATAGCTTATAAAAACATGGTTGCTGTAGAAGCTTAATGAAAAGACTGTTCTCCTGCCAATGACCTCTCCCATTCTCTAGGCAAGACTAACTTGCTTTTCACTGGAAATAAGTTTGCAAGTAGTTCTGCTATTGCTATTTTGATCACGATTCATTAAAATATGCATAGAAATAAAATTGCCTGACAAATTGATTCTACAATAGCTCAAGTGTCTTTAAAGTATAACATTACATTTATGCTTTTCAATTATTTATGGTTGACGGCAATCATTCCCTTGATTTGGGGGAGAAAGGGCTCCATACCAGCCCACAATTAGATCCTAATTTATGGTTTTGTAACAGTTGCTCTTTGTTGATTTCACATGTGAAAAGCAACTCCTCTCAAATTGGACAAACCCACTCTCTGCTCTTTAGTGCTAATGACATAATATTAGTTACAGCTTCATAAAACATACATAAAACCGGCTGTAAAACGTCTATGAAGAGCATCCTAGGATATGCTTTACAAACTGCACCGAGTAACACTTGGGAAAAGTAGCCTGAACAGAGCTCACGCCCGTGAGAAAGAAGCTCTGATACTCAACCCCATCCGGAAAGGCTTTCAAGGAGTCTCCATAGGATGGACCACTTCTTAATACATACGTTGTCTACAAGCTACCTCTGCCTCTTTCATTTGCACTGACAGCAACAAACTTTTCTGTTTGCAGCAGCAAGACAACAGGAGATGCCCACCACAGAAGTTCCTATGCTGGATCTTCTGGCCACATCAGAAGGGCATGGGCCCTGTAGGAAGCCTTCTCTCAAGTACAGCAAGGGAAGTAGAAGCAAGGGCCAAGGCTGTAAGTTATTGTATGCTTCTACATTTACATTTCTACTAAGCATTTTGCATAGTGCAGCTCTGTCAGATACCAGTTACACACACTCAGTGACAGTCTCTGCCACCCTCCATGCCCCAGGAGAGCTGGAGGTCAGAAAGCCCGAAGGGCTGCGGCAGAACTGCACTTAAAACTTGTATTGGCGAGATTGCCCCCACCTCACCTGCAGCAACACATATTTCACTCACAGTCACCCAAGGTGGCAAATTTTAGACCCGGGAAAAACAGGACAATAGCATTTCATTATCAGCTAGCAAGCGTATACATTTCTACCTTTAGAAATGTATTTTTAAAAGGTGGCTTCAATAGTTCGCCTCATCTCTTTTGTATTTTACATTCATATTGTTACACACTACTTTCCTGAAGGCTAAACATCTTAACCTCTTTGAAATGTCAACCTCAGTAAAGAAACACGTTCTACCTAATTTGTCCTCATTTCTACTCATCCAAAATCCCATTAAAGTCAAGTGTACTTCTTTTTTTTTTTTTTTTTCCCCTTCTTCTCTCAATATTCATTTACCAGCGAGAACAGGGTGTTTCATCCCCAGGTGGTGAAAGCTCACATATGGAAATATATTTAATTGGTTTAAAGATTTAAACATAATCTCCTCCCACCCCCTCCTCATTGAAATGGCTCTCCAATAACTGAGCAAAACACTCAAATGCAGCTATATAGGACAGAAACGCACAAGACTGCACTGCCAGCCTTAGAAAGAAACATTTGCAAGTCATTTTAGCGGAACATTAGCACTTTTGATTAGCGAGCTGATCTGGCTGTAGACCAAAGAGAAAAACCTAAATGAAGTAACTCTGCTTTTTCCAAAGCATTCCCTGGGCACCGTTCTGTCCTTGGCATGTGATGAATCGTAGCTGGCAGCCCTCTGCTCCCTACCTGCGCTGCCAAACACCAGCATCATGGTTCAAGAGGAAAGGATACTGTCACATGCAAAACAGGGGACTCTGCTGGCACTTCAGTCCCAAGCATTCCCAGGGACACAGAGTGGGAGACCAAGGAGAGAGGAAAGAAACCAAGCCAGATGCTTTCTGCTTCATTTCATGACTGCCCCAATCACTGCCATTTTGCCTCTGCCTCCTGCAAGCCCCAACTCCTTTCTTTTCAACTGTAGCCTTTAATCTCATTGTCTGCCATCATCTTCAGCACTTACTGGTAAAGAGGTAAGCACTGCAGAAAAATTGGCATCTATCTTACAGAGATTTACAGCATATAGAATTGTATTTATCAAAAAAGAAATATAAGGATAATTAATTCAAATATGTATAGCAGGAGAAATGTGGCATTAAAAAATTTTATGTTGCTATGCTGTCCATGGACTAGGGTAAAATTCAAAGTTTAAAATGCAGTTATTTTAATAACTACAAAATATCATGAAACCCAAATTTTAGAAATAAAGAGTTCTTTCGCACTCCATGTCTTCTTTTTTGGACAACGCATTCCTATTTCTGTGCGCCCCCTCCCTCCCCCCCATTAGTTAGGTTCACTTTTCTGCATAGTTATTTCTAAATTCACCTAATTTTACTGAATTACTAGTTCATGAAGAAATATTGGAAACAGCTAACAGAAATCACACAAAATGACTAATCACTACTGTTAATACAAGAGACCAAACTAGCTAGTGCTAACTCCTGGTTTGAGTTGATACTCCCTATCTTTCTGCAACACATGCGCATGATAACCCTCACACATACCTCTCCTGTGGTTTTTTGCTACATATATGGCAGTCAAATTTTATTTAATGTTACTTTAAAATAAAAGCAACCTTTCTGCTTCCATCCACATTATACACAATGATCACACCTCATTGACAGACACCTCCAAAGACTCTCTGTAATGGGAAAGGGGAGGGGATTCAACGTGCAAATTACAGAAGCCAAAGCGTAACAATGCTGTAACTTAGGATATTTTGCTGTTTGGAACATTTTTTGTTGTAAAGGGCAAACATGCAAAGCAGCAGGATCAGTTTTCCAGGCCCAAGCTAAATGCCCATGAATTTACCTCTGACAACCTCTTCCACAGACTCTGTAGTTGTGGTGGTAGTGGTTGCAATACTGGTAGTTCTTTCAGTTGTTTCCTCATACTCTTCCTCTGTCTCTTCTTCAATTTCATCACCATCATCATCATCGTCATCAGCATCTTCATCTTCCACAACCGTTAGCTCCTCATCTTCCTCTGGTTGTTCTTCTACTACCTTATCATCGCTAAATGAAGAAAATTATAAGAACGTGTCAGCAACAAAATTATTTCAAGGTAACAAAGAGAGAACATTTTATTAAGAAACTCTATAAGCACAAGAAGTTACCTGTTTCTCCATTTCCCTCCCTCCCCTTTAAATAAAAAAGAAAGAATTGGGGACTCTGGAACGTCCCAATGAGTAAGAAATCAGAAATGCTAAAAAACCAAAAAAAGTCAACATTAGCAATGCAGTGAGAAAACCAGCAAGATGTCAGACTGAAGCTCCTCCTTTTGCACAGGGATGGAAAAAGAATCCCCATCAGCAATAGTGTATTTTGACAGCTGAGTAACACTCCAAAAATGCTTGCTCCACGCTGCTGTCAACAAATCAATTTTTATTTTGCAACAAGCTCAAATCAGCTCAAAATGCACTCAGTTCATATGGACACGGAAACGAGAGAGTTCCTCGGGATTTTCTCACTTATCTTACCCAGAGGCTCGTGGTGGACTACCTCGCATGCTGTTCACAGAGGACTACCTACCAAGTGTTGAACTGGCCTGGAATTGTCTACACTGACTGCTCAGTTTTTTGTTCTGTTGTTAAAGTAGTGTTGTGCGAACGGAAAAGCGACTTCTACAGTAATAGCACACAGAGCTCTCTCTTCACAAAGGACAGGACAGACACAGTCGGCACATATGATGCTGCAACTCATGCTTCAGGTGACTGTTGCTAGTTTTCATCTCTGAGGTTTTATCTCCTTCTGGCACCTCAAAGCAGACAGCAGCCGCGACACTGCCTTTCAGGATCTAACACCCAGAGAAGGAGAGGACTCAGTTTTGGTCTTCTGTGTGACAGCAGCACTGATGGAGAGGTGAAGACCACATGGTTTTGCTGATGAGGTGCCATCTCAGCCAACGCACGCAGCCGAGCTCAGATGCTCTGCACTACCAACACCGCTGTACAGTTGATGCGTAAGGACTCCATCAAAGACCCGTGGTACCAATGTGTATTAGGACGGCAACACAAGCACCCCTAGGCTCACAAAGAAACCCCAAACTATTGGGCTAAACATTGTTATCCATCATAGTGCTTCAAATTCATATAGCTGCCTAAAATTCTCAGGATTTAATCCGTCTTGGATGATAGGAGGGAATATTGCAGTTGACTATCAAATGCATTTGGTGGCTTATTATGTCAAAAATTTTCTGGGATCACTCTAAATTCTGATTGATACACAGGCAATTGGCCAAAAAATGTGCACTCAGCTACTGCTACTGTTGCTTTTGAATGGCTTCCTAGCTCAACGCCCAGCTGTGGCAAGGTCTCAGGTTTGTTAATCTGCTCTGCTACTTGAAATTCACTACTAATGAGTAAACAATCTTTAAATATTCAAACATGCAGTGACTTTTTGTCATCTTTATACTCAAGTGCTTTTGCATCTTTTTCACGGCATCAGATACGCTTGAACAGCCTTTTATGCGAAGTTAGCAACTTCTCTCCTTCACCTCCAGAGACCAACCCTGTAATATTTCATTTTATAATAAGTTGCCTACTACAATTTTGAAAGTGAAATCAGAGCAAAAAAGATAGTACGATCTTTCTTAATAGCATATTAAGAAGTTGTTTAAAAATTTATTGATAAAAATCTTGTACGCCACAAGCCTGACTACTAGGAGAAAGTTAAGTCTCTATACAAACAAGAATGAATCTGCTGTTCCTTTCTCCCTAAAATATTTGGCCTCCAGAAACACAAGAGAGACAAAGTAATAATGAAGCTTTCAAGCCCAGGTAGGTTATACAAATGGATGTGGTAACATCTAACTTCCAGAGGAGTCTGAATAAGGGATGACCTATTCCCATTTACATGGGAGAAAGACTGAAAAAGGGGCACAAAACCACCGGGTTCTTCTCTTAATTTCTTGATTTCAAAGAACTGGCTTTAAAATTTCACCATCTCCACTGCGTGGTTTTCCTCTGCCATTCTAATTTCAGTACGTCCAAAATTTTCTACTTTGTTTTCAGTAACTCCTTTCTGAACAACAGATTTCTTCTGTTTTTGTTTTTCTTACCAAGTATTTCACCTTTTTATGAGCATGGAATAAATGCTGTATGTACACTATCACCTTTCAACTGCAAGATTGGGATGGATTTATAAGTCCAGTATCTGTTTCTGATCTCCAGGTTAAGGTGCTTCTAGTATTGGCTAGCTACAGACATTTAAACTAGGCATGCTGAGTACAAGACGTGCAGATTTTGATCAAGAGCATCAGATACCATATGCTTTTCAACATTAAAGAAAGCTGCTCTCTGTCTTTCTCTCCACCTAAGCTACAAACACAGCATGCTTTTAAAAAAGGGCAATTATTTTTCCTCTTCCTTTCATATGAATGATCACTCTCAGATACTGGCAAGCTCATAAAGTTAAAAAAGGACAACAAAAACAACCTAATGAAACAAACAAAGGAAAGTCAATTAGTCACATGGAAAGCCACTTCAAAAATAATTTGTATGCATGCATCCAATATCCATCTGTTTTTAGCTACACGAAAGCGATCAACTCAGCGATGTCAGTCCATAGCATTTCACTGGGAAATTCTCATCATCGAGGCCAACCTTTTTTTTTCTGAAGTTGTATAGCAAGTTTGAAGAAAAAGGAACATCGAAAATAGAAGTGGTTTTATCTTAGATTTAGATGTCTAAATGGAAGTGACAGCCTTGCTATATACTTATAGAATTAAGATGCCTGAAATTGGGCTTTAGAAGGTCATTTCCCTATTTAACAGGTTTTAAAAACTCTCATTGTACGGAAGTGTGAAGCTACACTCAGGTTCTAAAGAAGCACTGCAGGCATTCTCTGAAAATAAGTATTTTCCCAACTATTTTATTAATATGAAGATGAGTTATTCTCTTCCCCTATTATTACTGTCTTCCAAAGAGAAGAGGATGAGGACATGAAGTGCTTTATGCTCTCTTAACAAGTTTCTCCTTGAATGAAGCCAAATACCAGAAACTAAATGGACTGGCATTATTCTGATGGTTTAATCATGCTCAGCTATACCACACAGTATCACAGACCAAATGGCACGAATACACGACAGGCAGGGATGTACCCCAGCAAGCCCTAAAAGTAACAACAGCAACAGCTTCACATTAGATATAAAGGCTACCCAACCAAGTCACATGCTCCTAAGAGTCAATCACAGCAACCATGCTCAGCAATGCAAACAGAAGATGACCACACTTTCTCAGAGGCCACAGTTACGAAAGACATGAGAAAAACAACAATACCATGCAGCCCCTTAGCAGCACTCCTCAGGAGCCAGGGGCCACGGGGGAGGAGGGGTGTCCCCCCCCTCCCAGTATTTATCAGTAATAAGGGAGTTTGGAGCCTCATGCTTGAAGACGCAGGTTTACTATAAACAATACTGCATCTTGATGTGCTCCTGTTGCTAACAAAGCCAGTAAGTGGACTTCACATATTCTTAGTATTAGAAAAGGTACTACATCATGTAAGAAACATGAAAAATTATGCTTGGTTTTGTTTCCTTGGATTCAACCACTGTTATCATCCTGGCTCTTCTCCAATGAGCATGCATGCGAGAGGGATGATGGAGAACAGAGAAGGGAATGAACTTATACTTCAACATTTGGAATAAACCATCAACTTTTCAAATGGGGACAAAACCCTCTCTCTTGCACAGTGTGTAGAGCTGTTTCCCCTGTCACGCTAAATGCTCTGGTACCATTCACATTTCTCAATTAGCACCACCACTGTGCTGTTTCCCAGACAATGCATCTAACTTTTGCACATCTTTCATCACAGTAATCAGTTTAAATCCACCATTTTCAAACAAAGGTTTACTACCAAATGAATGTGGATACTGATATTTTTCTCAGAAGTCTTGGAGTTTTATTTAATAATAATACCAGGTGTGCTTACTTCCTGGTATTATTATTATATTTTACCTTCTTTGGTAAACAAGTATGACTCAGTCTTGCTTCTCCTGTAACTACGAAACCTTGACAGCTTTTTCTGTATACTCCCTTGATACCGTCCCAGCCAGGGTTGTATTAGCACCACAGACTGCAGTGTCTCGTTAACAAGAAATTGTTGACATTTCGCTTTAGTTTAGTCATGCCCGTGACAGGATTTTACAAAGGCTGCTCAGAAAAATCACTTGATACACTGGTAAGTTCACAGATTTGTAAAGCCATATTATCATCATCTGAATTTAACAGTTCAGCAGTAAACAATGGAGGTAAATTGTTAGGCTTGAATGCAGCCATGAAAATACTTGCAGGCACACACCCCCAACATTATATCTCAATCTCCTGTTAGTGGAGACTTTTGGTAAGGAGGGCCAGCGTTTTCTGTTCATGGTGGACACGGAGGTTATCATGGCTTTGAACCTTCTGTTTCAACCTCTTCACATATGGGATATTAAAATCCATTTCCCCGAACGTGGAAATGATGCTTCCCTTCAGCGTCCAAGTAGCACACTGGGTCATTAATATGCATCAGCGACACTCCTGTGTGTGGTGAAAGGGGGTATTTGAAGTTTGGTGGTTTCAGCTCTATTTCCGATGCCACCTACACGCCGGGGTTCCAGGCAGCCTTAAAGAAGTAATTGGTTCCATTGACTCCAACAGAAACATACCGACCACTCCGATGGGCATATTTCTGGTTTTAAAACACATACCACTGTACAGCTTCTGCTAGTATGCACCTAAACAAGCAATGTTTAAAGCATGGATCTGTAATGTGTATCTAATAACTTCCTTTTCTCAATCCATCACTGCAGTAAGAGCTCGCACCAATGTATTATTTATTCACTTCACTCAGAAGAGTGCATAATCCTGTTACTTTGTTAAGACAGAACTGAAGGAAAAGTAAAGGAAAGGGAAGGAAAGACAACTACGCTACCTCTTGCTGTTCAAGAAATAAGAAAACCTAAGTAAATGAAAGCTTCCTTTCTGTATTCCAGTAACCTCCAACAGGGACAGAGGCAGAACACCAATGACAAGAACGATGAGTTTTCTTTCTAACTGTTTCAGAACTCATGGGGCATGACTAGCGCCACATAGCATAAGCTATGTTTTAAGAAGAGACTTCTGTCTGCAACTATTAATTTCAGACACAAATGTGGCAAAACTTTCAACTTAGGATAACAAATAACTATGGGCTAGTTACTGGGTTTGGGAAGTGGCTCACGTTTGTCTGCAATAAACACTCATCCATTTGGATGTATTTAAACCATGATTTTGCCAAGTAACTTAAACAAAAACATACACTCCATCAGTGGGTGAAAAAGAATGAAAAGGTGTTCTAGACAAATGTTTTAATACCTGGAAAGATTAGCATTCACTACACTTTGCAACTACATTTTATTGCAAATAGATTCCATCTGGACTGTGGTTTTTACCAGCCACCAAGCCTGTGCAAATAGCTAGCGGAAAGCTAATTCCAGGAGAGGAACCGAATCAGCAGTAGCAACAAGCCGCCGTCTACCTACGGAGAGCATATATGTTGGCTTTAGACAGGAGAAGCGATTGCTGCACATAACTTGCAGTCTGTGCTCTTTCAGCCTAACAGGCCAAGCCGACGGCAATTGATGCATCCATAACCTTTACTACCGCAGGTGCCATCATCCCAGTTTCTAGCATCTTGTGCTTCAGGCTCCCAAAACCANGAACTCCAGGAAACATGTGATGGGATTGGATTGTCAAGTATTCAGCCTGGGTCTAGCTTTGCTTCCAGCAGAAGATTAATGATGAGCACAAATACATATTTATCCCCATGCACAGGAAAGCTCCAGAGCACAAAGTTCTTTAACTGTGGGAGTGGAAATGGTTCACAGATCCAACTGTGAATCTCTACATGCCTTAAAAGAAAACGCAAAACAGAAATACAACACAAATTACAAGAGTAGAACACTTACTTGGAATTCAAATAACAAGATAAGTGCATTTGAGATGGCCTAATTACCAGGCTTTTGGTTAAAAGCAAATCAGAAAGCTAATAGGCAAGGAACCAAATTCTCCCTCAAATAAACCTGCACATCGGAGGCCTGGGTATTTTCCACCTCACGTTTTTCCAAACCTCGCATGCTAGAAAAAGTTCTGACCGAAGGACAAGATTTCTCAGGAACCAGGTTTGATCCCACCACTGCACTCCTCTGAATGGTGTTGCTAATTAAACATATGAGTCAACACAGGAACTACTTAACGCTAAAAACTAAGCCAACACTGCACTTTGGCACATGAGCACTCACCTCACTGTACCTTCTGTTATTTAACTTTGGCTTTGGTACACTAGCCGACTTCAAGTCCAAGTTGAGAATACCTACTATATGAAACTAAGTATCCAGGTAATAAATCTAAACAAGAACTACCAAGGTAATTTTGCATGGGGTAGAAGAGAGGAAAGGAAATCAAAACCAAGTGTGAAATGAAGATTGCAGCATTCACCTTGAAAGTCTAGGAGTAGGGAGTTACACCAAAAAGGTCTACTTTGCTGAAGTATGGGGGAGGTGGGAACAGACAGTAGGCCAAGAATGAAACTGCACTGCAGTTGTGGGATTAGACACAGAGCCAGGAAAGAAAAGGGTTATGCCAGACCTCCGGTCTATGTAACTGATATTTTAAATGGCTTATTGGCATCAAAGTCCAGAAAATTACAGTGATTTACAGAATTGAAAGTCTGACCCAAAAGGTACTTCAGCAATAATGTTTCTGGTCTGTCTGTTAAGTGACCACAAAAGCACAAACTGCTTAAAAACTGCCCTGGTTATTTTCATTAGGGTTGGATTATACTAGGCTAGTAAATCGGGTATCTCACAACAAGAAGAAATATTGCGATATTCAGACACATATAAACACCTATTAAGAGACAGGTAACCTTTTAAGAACACAGGTGGGCACCTCCCATTGCACAGCAAGTCAGGACAAGTGATTCACATCACCTAGTATTTTTCAGATATTCATTTTGTCACTTCTAATTATTTTCCTTTTTGTTTTCATTTACTGAAGAGGTTGCAATAATATTTATTTTCACAGTTCCCAATAGAAAAAAAAATAATGAAATAAGCTATTTCAAGAAGTGTCACATAGGCTGCTTTGCGTTCTTAGATCTTACCAAAACCACTGAATTACGTGCCTCAGACTCTTTCTCTCCTTTTACTGGTGTGGGGTTTTTTTTTGTTTGTTTGTTTTTTTAACCTTTTATACAAAAACAATACAAAAAATGTGCCTCATTTCATTAACTTTGAGAGAAAACAAGAAAAGTTGCACTAAAAATCTTTTAATCTAATTTTAAAATATAAGACTTATAAAAATCAAACATGCATGCCTTGCCCTATTGCTTCTGACAGATTTATCTTTTTCCCCATAATTAAACAAGAAGGTATACTTTATACCATTAGACATTTCTTTCATCAACTGACCTGCTTAAAAAGATGGGTGTACAAGGTAGCATCTAACATTTGATCTCGTGCATTCGCACTGATACGCAAGAATACTTTTTCAAAACTGACCGAGTTTTCTCTCCGAAACAAAGCCTTCTCTGGTGTCACTGTTCTGACAGTTTTCTTTAGAAGACGGAGGATTCAGCAAGAAGGATGGCATTTTTAGAGAAGGACAGAGTAATAATATATTTAACCCATATTCCTTCTCACTTTGATTATTTTTGCTGAAGAGAAACTTAAAAACTAGAAAAGTAAACATACCTGCAAACACACAATATCAGGCTCTGGGAGCCTGATGACACTGAATAAATATTAAATTCAAAATCCTGACATCAGAAATGCATTAAGACTGAATGTGATGGAAGAAGGCAGAGTGAAAGTTGCCTGTGCAGCCTTACTTCAGCCAGCTGGAGAATCAGCAGAAAAATCTGGATCTGTTACATCTTTGTTTCCACAAAACTTCTGCCATACTCAGAATGGACTATTCAGTGTCTCTTTGTCCAACCGGCTATCATACAGCTTATCTGAGGCAGATAGTGTGAACTCTGCACCAAACCAAGTACTTGCCCTGTTTGTGGAATTCATTGTCTTGGTACCCTCACACAACAATAACATGGTAAAACCAGAAGAATAACTGTTTTACAATTGGGAAAACAAACAAACAAAAAAATGCCAAAGCATGTAATAACTCTGGATGTTCAATTTAAGACACTGAATAACATTTTTCAGAGAATGTGCTATCTTAAACTTTTTAAATACAGCTGCCAACAGCAGCAGCTGCAGGAGGCCAGGACTTCTACAGAGCAGATTATCCCCATTCATGCAGCCAGAAGAAAAAGGGGCACCTTTTGTGCCAAGCTTTTTATGGTGGCCACAGCATGCCAAGCCTAGGAGAAGACTTTCATGGCAAAAGCAAGCATAGGTCCAGTTCTCCAGGTCAACATTTTATGGTTTTAACCTTTTCTCCTTCACTCAGGTCACGATTTGAGTTTTATTTTTTTTCCTCAGCAGTGATCAAAACAGAGATTCCATGTGAAAAAATGGCTTGTCATCATGTTACCAAAGCCAAAACATTTGCATTCAAGATTAGAACCCTCTTCTGTCAGGAAAAACCCCGCACCTATATGTTTTTCCTGTTTCATCCATGTATTCGAAGTGTGTAGCCTTTGTTAGAAGGCAAAGGGAAAAAAAGTACTTACTACAGAAAATGCTTCACTACACTGCTGCTAATAGCACAACCTCACAAGAGGTGGAATTCTTAAATTTCCACAAACCACCCTAATGCTGAGCTCTTATTTCTAGTATAGACCACAAATATCACTGAAAGGTAAAACAGAACAGGAACTGCTGGATATGGAGGGATATTCAGCTATGCATCCGCCAACACACAGTCATGCTGGTGTGACAGTATGTGTTGAAAAACCCAGCTGTAAATCTCTCACTTCCCTTTTTTTTTCATGCATTATAAATAGTACAGCATTTGAAATGGGGTGGTATGCATCACAATGTCATAGGAACTTCTCAGAACATCTCTCAGACATATCAGAAGGGTTTCTTGAGTTGATGACTACACGAACACATACAGGGAACCTTTCTCCCACATTTCAGTCATCACAAGTCATTACAAGTGACAACTCAAAATTTTTGCTTCTAAATTTTTTTCCTATTACTTAAGGAAAACACGGCAGCCAATGGATCTGTTTTGTGAGGTCAAAAAAATGTAACACTTCTCTGCGAGTCAACCTTCTACTAAATGTGCAGGTTTGATGCCATTAACTTCCTGAAACAAGCTCAACGTTCACTTAAGTCATATAGGTAGCCTGCACAGCTAGCAAACTGCTTTCATCAGCGGTCATGAAAGCCTGGCTATCTTCTACTCATCATTTCCTCAGTTAGATGAATTCTCTCCGCCCATAGCCTCATCCATCACTTCAGTTAATGCTTTATACTCAAATGGTGATTGGATTTGCTCGCTCAGCATCGCTGTAATTACCTCTCAAAGCAATGCGCTGTTTCATCAATTCCATTCTAACTTTACTTGTCCTAAGAAGAAATCCAACACTTAGCAGTCCTTCTAGAGACATTAATGCCCTGGTGTTTCTATGCTTTCTGAATTTTATTTTAACAACCTCCCACGTTAAAAAGGAAAAAAAGTTATTAAAAATAGATCATGAACCACCCAACTATTATGTAACAGCCAACACGAGAGATGAACCCAATTAATGTAAGAATGTGAGACAGAATATGCTAATAGAGTACAAAATATGTGAACAGAACAAAATACTTCTAGAGTTACTCAACATAAGCAGTAACATTATGCCTACAATTTGGTGATGCCTTAATTTAATTTATAAAGAAAAGCAATTAGGTTTTATTATTAAAATAGTTATAAAAACGTGGAAGTTCTTAGATAAGCTGTACTGTTAAGAATGTTTTACAGCAGGTATAAAGCACTTTTTCTATTTCAGTTTCTAACAGTTCTACAAAAATCAAGGACATATGAACCTCTGATCAATTAGCTGAAATATTATACTGCAAGAATCAGAACACCTTCCACACTATCTCCCAAAATTAATTCAGTTTCTCTAAAATGCTAATTTAGTGATGGACAATTCATGTAGTGGAAAATTCCCGTTTCAATAATTGGCATTCACCTATACTGTTGGCAAACTTCGGGGGTGAGGGGGGGGAGTGGAGTCGGGTGGAAATACCAAGAAAAACTAAGCAGGTTTGTAATTTCTACTGTTCATTTTAGGGCACTGACTCCCAATTAGGAACAATTTGTATTAGGACAGCTGATGAGAACACTGCCTCTGGCTGCACCCCTCCCTGCTCCTGTGTCACAGATAACTGAGCTCCCCACCAAGCAGACCCTGAACCACTGCAATAGGCATGCCACTGCTGGCACAAGGTTCAGTTTTCCTTAAATTTCAAGGGTATGAACAGTCTACAGCTCAGTCTGCACAGTATGGAAAAAGGGAAATCTTTTTATCCATCCAAATGCAAGTAATTTCCTGCTTCTAAGTCAGAACCTGCAGCGCAGACCCTTTGTCCAGCTTCATGTCTGGTTCAGCTTTACTAGCTCAAGTGCTTGGGGAGTAGGGGATAGATTTTTATTTTTTTTCCTTTTAATGTTTTGGTTTTTTAAAGAATCATTTAGGAGATTCTCACTGAAATTTTAGAAATTCACTTTCCAGTTCAATGAAAAAGCCTACATCAATGAGAACTTGTTTGTTTTAACATGAGTGACAAGATGGCTTGAAAACAGATGAACGCTCAGAGACAAAATGTTAATTTTCTTTTTCCTCCAGTGAGCATGTTTCCAATGAAGCATTTAGCCTCGGCACCTTCCTTTTTCTTGATCAATAACAACACTTTTTTAGCTTCAGAATAGCAAAAACTTGAAAAGGACGCCAGATATCCCTTTTCTACATTCTTCAGACAAATCTTTTGGGCTCAGAGCTGGACTACCAATTAAGCCTCAGATTTTTGACTCAGGCAAGACGATATTAACAGCAAGAACAACAGGAGAGAAGGAGGAGGGAAGAATGGTCAAGAAACACAATGTCACTTCATATTAGGTACAAGTATGAAGAAACAGATAGAAATTGAAGGATTTAATAAGTAGTAAGAATCTTGGAAAGATCTGCACCCCCTCCGCCGATTTCTTCATCAACAATACCCCATATCCAGACACTATTCAGGGTGTGACTCTTCCTCAGCCGTATAGCACTTCCCACGGCATGGGGACTCTTACATCCCACAGTACTGCAGCAGGGCTTTACTCCAGGTGTCAGAAGCCAGCCTCCCTGCAGGTGTACTTCAACAAAGGACACCCAGCTGCTGACGGCCAACACGAAACATATGGTTGAAAGCCTGTCCATTAAAGCTCTCTGGGGACGCAACACAGAAACCTCTCTTTGAAATGAGAGGAAGCAATGAATATCAACACTACCACCTTAATCCTCCCAGTTTTGCCAATTTTTTTTTCTTCATGTTCAACCATGTTCGTTTCTTCCAGCTGTAGTTCAAAGGCCAAAGAGACTAAAGTACCCATCAGAGCAATAGATAAGGAAGAGCAGAGCATTTTGATTGCTTTTTGTTAATCCCCTTGCTCAGTTAATATGCAATGGCCAGAAATATGCCCGGGTCAAACAATCTCCTAAAGGCTCTTCTTTCATGCTGTATTTCCAAATACATTTTTGGGGGGTAGATGAAGAGAGGAGCAGGGGAAAAAGAAAGGTGAGAGGGACACAGGAAGATGTAATGGGGAAAAACAGGGCAAGAGGATTTAATGTTTTGCATAGTCCTTGTCGATGAACACCATGAGCATAGAGAACATTAAAGAACAGCCATGCCAGTTGTAGTATTTACCTGTTTTCACCTGCATTCTCAATTAAAACATCAACAGCGTGCCGACTCTTGCCTGCATTAAATCTCCCACTACTCTGCACGCAGGGACCCAAACAAAGGGAATTAAGCAGTAGCTAGTCAAAGCTACACTTGGCAAAAGGAAAGAGAATATCCCAAGTATAGAACTGACTAAACCCCATTAAATTTGACTTAAAATTCTTACACTGACTCTTGTATACTACTAAAGACACTTACTTATGCATCAGTGTTTAGACTTAGGCATTTTTCATAAACATGTCACAGGCAGACACCCCAATTGCCTGTCTGTCTACTCTGTGTCAAGGCAGCAGGGTGGCATAGCACGAGGACACAGTGTGTTGTTATATCGGGTCAGGGCACTATATGACCGTGGCCAATTTAAACACACCTTGTGACAGCCTGATTTAATGACAGCACTCTGGGGAATTTCGATTGTAAGTAATTTGACATTGAGGTTAACCTGCAGACATTTCTGAAGGGAAGAAACTAGGTAAAATGTGTGTTGACATGTTTGTACCACTTAAGTCATAAAGACATAAAAAGAGCTAGAAAGCGAAAGAAAAGAAATGTACATTTTCTCCACGTCAAGTAATGATCTCCAACAAATTACTCAGCAAAGCAATTCTGTCAGGCCCTTGTGACTCCTCTTCCCCAAATGCTAGAACAATTAAAACTAACAATTAAAAGTCCAGGGTCTCACCTGGAAACAATTCAGCAAAACAGGCAGGTATACAACACTGCTTTCACCATTAGAAAAAATTGACAAGTTTTAAAAGCAATTTCTTAGATTAGAGTTGGAGAAGGCAATTACAAAAAAAAGTCAGTTCTTCCAGATACCACTGGAAAAAAAAAAACAAACCACAAACAACCCACAACTCTTTATGCAGTCAAAAAGGATATAGCACTACCTACTTTTTTTGCAGCACCTAGGAGATGAGCACTCATCCTTAAGCTCAGGCTGGTACAGGGTTGCAAAACCAGAGAACAAGATGATTACCATGCTATACAGCACAAATTTTAGTTTTACTTCACAGATGCCTAATTATGAGCACATAGTGGACTGCACTCTTTTGGATTATTTATTGTAGTAAAAAACCTACCATATTAACTATCCTAACGGCGACTACACACAAACCATAAAACTTTGCTTGGTAGAAGTTTATGAGAAACTGTAAACCAAAACCTTATAAAATACACTACTCCCTACAACGTGACATTTACAACACTACCTATTCATTACATCAGCCTGAACATGCGTTTTATACAGCAGACAAAATTAATTTGGCCTGACCAGCTGACGGAAAGCAATGAGAAATCAAATCTCCTATTTTGGACCTTGAAAACATATTCAGATTGTCTAGAAAAATGAGACCTGGCTGAAGTTAAGGCACTATCTTCTGCTCCTGAGCCACGGGACTTAAAGAAAAGCCTTCTATATAACCCTCAACAGTGAGACTTATTGTGCCTCAGTATCCCTGCTGTGAAAGAAGGAAAATGACAGCAGCCTGCTTCCCCAGTGGGAAGGAAAGGCTGGGAGGTCTCACATACAGTGACAGGAAGAGGAGGAGAAGCTCGTATGAGACAGATGTAGACAGAGAAAACCTGGAAGTTTCCAGCTTGGCCGTCACTCCTAAAGATGTTCAACCTTGGACATCAAGGACACTGAAGCCTCCAGAAAGTGCCCAGCTATAGGCAGGAGGGCCACGAGGCTGTGCCGAGTCTCAAGGGCAGCCAGAGCTTGCAGGTCACTTGACTGAGTTGTAGCTATGCAGGGAGAACTCTGCAGCTATACCGAAAGCCAGCACCTGCATCTGGCTGTCCCTCAGGCAGTCTTCAAGGTAAATTTTAATTAAAGGTGTGGATAACAGCAAGGAACGCCACTGCTGAAAAATGCTCGTGACCTCTTAGTCAGAGTTATACACTATTTCAGGACGAGCATGACTTGACGCAATTTCAAAAGCATGGGTGGATCCTGCCTCTTGACCTCATGAAACAAAAAGGGGGTATATCACACCTGTCACCAAAATACATCCTCCCTCCTTTCCCCACGTACTGCCAAAAAGCCACACAACAAGGCAAGCCGCATCCTTTTACACCCAGACTCAGGTGGTGGTCAGGCACTAGGGCAGGAAGAACGTCCATCTGTGACAACACAGCAGCCCAAGCTGCCTCTGCATGCCCTCCGATGGTGCGGATACGACGTGATAGAATCAGAGAATCACCTAGGCTGGAAGAGAACTTTAAGACCTCTTAAAGGATGCTGAGCTTTGCTTCCTCCTGGGCAGAGGAAAACACCCATGACAAAACAAAAAAGATAATGCAGTGCTCCAGAGACAACTGCTGGGGGTAAAAACACAAGACAGTTTGGAGAAGGGCATTTACAAAATGAATGGCTGCAATGTGATTTCCTCTAAATATTCAGAATTATAAATGCAAATATTTTAAAATTTAGACCTGAATAGTTTCAGATATAAAGTTACTTCAAAATACATCACCTACACTTGCTGGACTCTGCTTTGTCACGACAAGGGTTTTGAGAAACAAGGATATAATCATTTGCTTTTCAGGTTGGCACCTCTACTTCAAATATGTCACCTTCACTTTGACTTCGGCATCTTAAAGCAGGCACAGACTTTCCGAAGGCCCATGCGCTGAGGCACGTGGCAGTCACCATGCGGCCATTCACTGATGGGGGGATCTGTGCCCAACATTTTCTAGTGTCATTCAACAGAGACGGGAATGTGAAGCAGCCAGTCTGGAGGTTTCGCTCCCCAGGAGTGAGACTGGGCACAGGCTGGGCAAGAGACAAACCCACAGCTATCGAGCAGAAGGCTCCACAGCCAGACGTAAGAAACAAGGAACATGATATCCTGCAGCTGTTGTCATTTACAGCAGACTGGTTTCGGCTTAGGTGAGAGGAATGGGTTATGTTCTACCTGGACCACTCGACCATTCTTAATACCAAAGACACCGAGATATGCATGGCAAAAGCATTTAAAAGGCCTTATTTGTACAACAGAAATAAATCCAGATCTTAATGAAAGAAAAAATAGAAGAAAGAGCAATTACTGAAGTACTTATCATAGAATCGTTTAGGTTGGAAAAGACCTTTAAGATCATCTAGTCCAACCGTCGACCCTACTCTACCAGGTCTGCCACTAAACCATGTCTCTAAGCACCACATCTACACGACTTTTGAACACTTCTAGGGATGGTGACTCAACCACCTCCCTGGGCAGCCTGGTCCAATGCTTGATAACTCTTTCAGTGAAAAATTTTTTCCTAATGTCTAGCCTAAACCTCCCCTGGCACAACTTGAACCCGTTTCCTCTTGTCCTATCACTAGTTATTTGGGAGAAGAGACCAGCGCCCATCTCACTACAATCTCCTTTCAGGTAGTTGTAGAGAGCAATAAGGTCTCCCCTCAACCTTCTCTTCTCCAGACTAAACAATCCTAATTCCTTCAGCCGCTCCTCATAAGGCATGTTCTCCAAACCCCTGTCCAGTTTTGTTGCCCTTCTCTGGACACACTCCAGCACCTCAATGTCCCTCTTATACTGTGGTGCCCAAAACTGAACACAGTACTCAAGCTGCGGCCTCACCAGTGCTGAGTACAGGGGCAC
>VYXH01006456.1:217629-251641 GCA_013397275.1 Burhinus bistriatus | reverse complement strand
GCTGATAAATGATGGAGAGTGGCTTGGCAAGCTCCTCTGCCAGCTGCTTCAGCACTCTCGGGTGGATCCTATCTGGGCCCATAGACTTGTGACTGTCCAGTTGGTGTAGCAGGTCACTAACTGCTTCCTCTTGGGTTACGTGGGGTTTATTCTGCTCTTCATCCCTGTCTTCCAGCTCAGGGGGCTGAATACCCTGAGGATGACTGGTCTTACTATTAAAGACTGAGGCAAAGAAGGTATTAAGTATGTGGTACTGACAACTAATTCTAGCCAGAAATCGTGACTTCTGGGTAGAAATGGGTAAAAAAAGTCAACACAGTAACTACTTCAACAGGAAGGTTGTGGAATTCCCGCCACAAACCCACAGTAGAGTAACGGCACGAAATCCTTCTCCTAAGGGACCAAATCCTGTCTTCTAATTTTCCTGTCTTTGCATGAACAAAGTACTTGTAGCAGCAGCCACAAAAACAACCGGCAAAGCAAACACAAGAATTCCCCAGAATGACCAAGTGCCCACCCTTGAAAGGCACAGCATGTCTCTCATAATTTGGAGTGCACCCTGTGTGTGTTAAAAGACATCAACTGGAAGACACCAACAACTTGCACTCAGTTGATCTGACCCAAGTAAAAGCTATCATGATTACTGAGCGAGGAAAATATGTCGATTGATAGTTTGCCCAACTGATTTGCTAATAGTATATCCCCTTCCTTGCCCAGAAAGGGGTTGCATGAAGAACCCAAACCTCTGATAGAGGACTTTGCTTCAGAGCTGCTGAGCAGCAGGGTTGACATTAGCTGGTGCATGAGCTGCCAGCCCCTTCTCTTCCCTTCCTGCAGTGTCACACCAAGGATGTTCTTGCTTACACACAAAGGGATTGTAAACTCCTTGGAAGGCTTCAAGACAAAGCAAACATTGTCAGTGTGAGATCACCCACATAAAGTGAAAAAACGTAGACTTAAGTAAGCACATCAAAAAGATGTGCCTTAATAGCAGAGAATATTGGGAATTTAGCATTAGGAAAGTGTCTCCCTACTTTACATTTCCTTTGTCCTCCTTCCTCCCTCACAATCAGCTTAGGACTAAAGCATATAATATATATATAAAAAATGGTTTAGGTTTGAAGGGAACTTAAAGATCATCTAGTTCCACCCCCCCTGCCATGGCCAAGGACACCTCCCACTAGACCAGATTGCTCAAAGCCTCATCCAACCTGGCCTTGAACACTTCCAGGGATGGGGCCTCCACAGCTTCCCTGGGCAACCTGTCCCAGTACCTCACTACCCTAATAGTGAAAAATTTCTTCCTGGGATCTAATCTAAATCTACGCTCTTCCAGTTTGAAGCCATTACCCCTCGTCCTATCACTATGTGCCCTTGTAAAAAAGTCCCTCTCCAGCTTTCTTGTAGGCCCCCTTCAGATAGGAGCTTTCCAGTATAAGGTCTCCCCGGAGCCTTCTCTTCTCCAGGCTGAACAACCCCAACTCTCTCAGCCATACACACAAACATATGCTTATATATGTATGAATATACACACATACAAAATTTGAACTACCACCTACTGCTGCATGAGAAATGAGTAATTTTTTTTTTATATGACTAAATTTCAAGAGTATTTCTGGCTCCAGTTCACACAGTTTAAATGGAGTTGGGATGCTAAAGAGGTAGTAAGAAATATGAGTGAGTCAGTATAAAAGAACTGCAAACTGCCTGCCTCTTCATCTGCAGCTGAAGTACAACTGCGCCATAAAAGGATCCTTTCCATTTCCTTTTGTTTCCACTTCTATGGGAGGGGAAGGAAAAAAAAATAAATTAAAAAAAATAAAAATCAGTACTTGCTTGGA
Organism: Burhinus bistriatus; assembly: GCA_013397275.1. Lineage (NCBI taxonomy): Eukaryota > Metazoa > Chordata > Aves > Charadriiformes > Burhinidae > Burhinus > Burhinus bistriatus. The sequence goes on along the minus strand of VYXH01006456.1, from coordinate 249,800 downwards.
ACATCAGAAATGGATTCAAATGCAATTACAGCTCCTATTCCTAAAGGATACAAAATTTATGAAGTTATTCTTGAACTCATCTCTTCAGCTATTAAACCGCTTTATGAGGAACAAAATGGACTGGAATAGTAAATTACATGTTCAGTGACAAACATGGAAAAGACTGAAATAAAAGGGATATCTGTCTTACAAAGAAAACTACTCTATGTGCACCCCTGTGAGCTCTTTTATTTCAAATATTTTAGGAATCTTTGAACAGATACATGAAAGAAAAGTTTTCTATCTCTGTATTTTACTTATAGGGATATAGAATAAATATAAGATATACAGATAAGACATGTAATAGATATATGAGAGATCTATGTATCTATCATGTGTGTGTATATATATGATTAAAAAAAAAAGGCAAATTTGTCTCAATTAGAACAAGGTCTGTACTCATATCTTATTCTAAGACAACAAATTCCAATCAAAATCTAAACGAAATACACAGAAGTGACACAGCAACAATCCAAAGGCTGGTTTACAAATCCCACTGAAAGGGTTATAAATTGTGACACTTTGACAGCTGTTGGAAGTACAAGTCAGAAAAAAGCCTGAAGGTATCAAGGTGCAATGTTACTTGATGCAGGTTTCTTGCATCAAACAGCCCTGACCATTCAGTCCCATTTATGACAGACAACTGGAAATTAAAATGGGGAAATATTTATTTTAATTAAACTTAGTCCATTATTCACAAAGAACTCTTCCCTGCAACACTTGCTAATGCTTTGTCAGGAAAAACTTAGATGCCCACCAGGACATGGTTTCTAATTTTTCACTATCGTAATGCCATCTCTTTGCACCAAATTACAGCAATTCAATCTCTGTCCTTCATCTCTACACTGTTCCTGAACTTGTTTCCATCTGAATTATTAAAAAATGCAATTCAGAACTATTAACTTTCCACAATATTCACTTCATTCGGTTCCCATTTATTTTCAGGGTTCTCCTTGAAATCATTTGTAATCTGTCCCAAGTTTTTGATTTTGTATATGATTTGCAAAAGATGCAGTATCATCACCTAAGAAGTAGAAATGCTGCATTAGCACAGTATGAAGTGATGGAAGTCTTGGGAGCACAAACAGAATTTGAATGCAGATCTTAGTTTTATGAAGAAAGCCATCTTAGAGAGCTGTTTGAATTCAGTTGCAAGGACGTAACATTGTACTCTGTTCTCACAACTGCTGTCTAACACAGTCAAGAGAGTGATATAAAAAGGCTTTGACAGCACCAGACCACTTGGTTACAACACAGTCATAACCCATATTTGGCTCAAAATCAGTCTATGTGCACAGGGGATGTTACAGGGTAAAGACAAGCATGGTATTTTCCCATCCACTGCTGTCTTGCAAAGGAAACCTCCATGCTCTGACTTAATAGTAGCTTATTAATGCATCTGTCAAAGGCTAGATATTAAAACAGATTTTCTTTTAGATCATATTTGGAAAGTAATTGTCAGCAGAAAAATACTCTTACGGTAATAATGGCACACAGCTAATGCCTATTATGAATGAAGACATTTCAAAACCTCCAACAGTTATGTTGGCTGAGTATCTGCTGCAGTACTCCAGACTGCACATGAAGCATCTTGAGAGTACGGTATTTATCATTCAGCTGTCAAAAAGTATGTATTTAAGCATTTTTGTTATAAATATGGCAATACTTCTCATTGAAGAAAAGATGAAGATATCAAAAGCACAATAACTATATTAACAATAAACTTTTCTGTAGAAATGTAAAAATAAATGAGTAGAACACTGATGTTTTCAACCATTGTAGCTGCAAGTTCACTTACAAGGAGCAGTGACTCTTCCACACTGAGGCCTTTTAGACAGATTTTTGGCATCTTTAATAAGACAATAATAAGTTGAAGCGCAGAAAGTCACTCTTACCTTCCATCTGCATAGTCTGCATCTGCACCTCCCCACCAGACATCTGAATCATCATCTTCAGCATCAGCAGAATCAAGGTTGTCACTTTCCTCCGCTAATGGGCAACAAACAAACTCCACACCACGAAACTTGTCGATTCCACAGGGCAGCAGCATGCCATAGTCGTGCAGATTCATACTCTTCTCACTACAGGACTACACAAAATAGAAAGCAAACAGCAAAGATATTGTCATGGAGGAAGCCAGAAAAAAATATCACAGGCCTCAAGAAAACGTAAGGGGCTGCGTACTGTCTTAGGAGGTTGAAGCTGGTGAACGCACAATCTCTGAATTTTGAAACACGATTTACAGCGGTCATGTGTGCATTCACTACCTGCACTGTAGGTAGCTCCCTGCCTGTGTCTGCATGACCATTGTAAGCAAGAAGCTCTCCCTTCCCCTGCCCTTTAGTCTTTGCCAATATAGAAGGACTTGTCTCCTCCCACGTACTGGATGATTCCATATCCTCTTGCCTAAAATCCTCACAGGGCCTGCCTCAAACAGAAAACTCAAAGGCGGAGTGATAATTTGAAGTATTAATCCTGATGTATTAATGCTATTAAAGAGTTCATTGCAAGATTGATTAACATTTAAAATGCCTGATATACTGGAAACACACTGTATGTGGTCTGACACCTCTGCCAGTCAGTTATCTTCTAGCCTTTTTTGGAAAACAGTCAGCTGTGCATAATTATACCTTAAAGATACAGTGATGTAGGACAGAAAGATATAGTGATGTAGGATAGGTGAAAAAAGGAAAATAGTTCAATGGCAGACAGGGATGATGTTCTCCTAGGCTATGCCATTCCAAGTTTCCAAGTATGTAAAATGGACTAGAATTTGCCTGCATGGAGATTGGTGCTTGAAACGGTTCATTTGAGGGACGACAGTATGATTCAAGCAAGAACTGAAAATCTGAAGCTGCTAAGCACATTTCAATTTTGGTCTCCAGAAGGTGGGATAACATACAAACTAAGAGGTTCCCAGCAAAATAGCAGCCAGAAAACTTTCTGAAGCTCATCTCAGTTTTTATTCCTACAACCTTTCTACATAAGGACAAAAACGTCCAGAACGCATTAGCAATTATAACATTAGGTTTATTTCTGTTTTCAGTAAAACGCTGGTAAACTGTAAAAACTCTGTGCTTGCCTGCAAAATGTCTTCAGCTAGTTCTATAACTTATCAGCTCTCCCACCTTTTTATGCTGAATTTCACATACTGCATTCTTCAAGGTCTGTTTGATCTCTGTGAAGCACCTGGCATACCAATACCCATATTGAGGACAATGATAAAGGCAAAGCCTAGGCATTAGTGGTCAATCTTTAGTTCCAGAGCAGTACTAACACAGGAAGCCGGAGGAGGCAGAAAATATGGTGGGTGTGTGAGTGGATGCGGGGAGAAAAACTGCTATGAAACAGGGTCCATGTTCAAAGGTCAGTGTTAAGTACCCAATAGTGGACTCTAATGTGCTCAGCAGAGTGACTCCTATTTCCTACTGATAGAGCAGAACAAAAAGCCTTTCACTCAAACATTCTTAAGTACTGCTTTTTGCTTTCCATGTCACTGCTGTGTTTAAACTCATGCTCAGAAGAGTGATACAGCCCTAAAGAAGGAAAGCAGGAAATTTTAAAACAGATGAATATACCTCTTTAGCAACAGTATGCCAATGCAGGTGAGTTTCACACACATCCATCCTTTCCTGGTGAAGGAACTTGCACTTGTCTGGTACCAGAAGGGCATCACTCACAAACTCACCCACTGAAAACAAAACAAAACAAAAGCGTTAACTTTGCTTCCAGTACTTCATCTTTTAAAACCTTTAGCTACGCGTAGGGCAGCTTTCATGAATGAGTGGCAGGGTCTGTTTGCAGAGAATAGAACAGTTTCTAAATGGTGCTTCCATTATCACCTTCTTCAAACTCGCCATTTGAAAGTAGCTCCTGTCTTTGACCTCAGCGGTGCATTAGATTATGAAAACTTTAGCGTAATATGCTAACTTCCATATACCCAGTATGAAACTCCCAGGACCCACCGAACATGTGTGGTGCGACATGAAGTCAGGAGTTGGTGGATCCAGCTCGTGGAAGGGAAGTGCAGGGATGAAGAGGGACAATTACATTTTGCATCTACACAGCAGCAGGGAGAGGTTTTGAAGTGTTTTGAAAAACTTAGTGTTTCCACACAAAACAAATCTGACACCAACACATTCTTTCAAATAATTTGAGAGTATTTCTACTGAATTACAGCACTAACGCCAACACAGTCCACTTAGTTATTTTTGTTGATGCAGCCTCATTTCATCAGCCAGACAAATTCAGGTTAGCCCAGAAGGCTGATGAACAACTGGAGCAACAGGGAACCAGATAATTCATGGATCACCTGAATATCTGGTCAGACTGAAGGGGGGGAAAAAACCCAGTCTTTACGAAGGACATAACTGACCAAAGAGATCATGCTGCCTTCAACAGTTAAGACAAAAATTTACACGCTAATGAAATAAACAATGCTCACAGTCTCAGTACTAACGAATAAGAAGAAATTCAGCTGGTAAGTACAATTCTGGCATTGCAATTAGATAAACCCAACCCCCTCAAAGATATTTTTTAAAGGAAAAGTTACAGAGTACTTTCGAGAAGTCGATAAACTGAACAGACTGGATTGTGAAAGCATGTGACGTACATTGTGACAGTGACATACTCTAATACCTGCAAATTATTAACAGAAATGCTTTCTAGAGGTGTCCAAAACAATCTTGCAAAAGTAATGAGTTAAAACACTTTCTGGTAATCCAAAATACAAAATCTGCAGCTTCTGTTAACAAAATCTCTGTCCCAGTGGTATCAAATTTGAATAAATTTGCACCTTGTTTTTAGCTGTACTTGTCTTTGCAGGGGACCATCATGCCATATATCCACAGTCACTCAGTACATAAGTAATTGCTAATGCTTCAATTTAGCTAAGTACCTGAGTACTAAGCACACGGGTGTTTTGCTGAAGACCCACAGAGTATGTCGACTTGGCTCTCCTAGGACATCATACAGAACTGCAGTTTTACTTTGTTGACTGTTCAAGCATGTAAAACATTCAGAACAGTGTTTATGGCAAAGATTTCTATAACACTGGAAAAAAAAATAATACAATCCTGGAATGCATCCTACTCCAGCGAACAAGATCCGATTTCACAAGCTATGCACGTAATAATGCATGCAACCCTGTATTGTCTGTCTGACTTCTGATAACCCCTGCATGAAGGTATTCCGTTCACCTTAACACCCTGTAATATCATCAGAGTATTGTGTGCGTGAATTTAGAAGACAATTAATGGTATACCTTGTTGATCAAAAACATTAGCCTACATCATTTCAGCAAAAGTAACAAATACTGATGTACCTCTGAGTTACAGCCAGCAAATATAAGACGGAAAGCTACAGGTCAGAAGTTCTAGGCAATGCCGCCTCGGCTGCGGTATCATTAACAGTATGTGAGAGTACGTAATTAATTTTTTTTAAAAAACAGTAATTTATTGAGTGTCTGATTATATCAATGAACTCATACCAATACACTAAAGAAATACTAAACTTTTTGATATAATTGAAAGTACGGTATTAGATTTGACTTTTATACACAAAATGTGCACCTCCTTTATAAAATCACATTCCTTAAAAATAAGGTAACAGCATCCTCCTGGTAATGCAAATTCTCATTTCAAGTGAGGCTTCATTTTGCAACCAATTGCTGAGTTTCACAGAAATAAACAATTCATTGGAACAAATCCCACTCTGGTTTTCAGAAGGAAAGAAGAAGCTGGGGAGAAGGGTCATCGTTTAATGTAACACTCCTTCATTATACAGAATTATAATAAAATATTTAGGGTTGTGGAAAAATCTGGGCAACAGTAATCACTCACAACTTTGCATATGTTTCCTATCGCCTTCAATTACATTTTTTATTACAAATAAAATTTAAATCTACTCATTTACACACACACACAGAGCTCACACCCTGGAAACTTTTTTCATTCATTTCTTTATCATGATTAATGAAGTTTAAATGCAAAGCTTTGAATTTTTGTTCTTTTTTTGCTGCTGTTGTTAAAAATAAATTAACATTCAAGTGGCAGTTTGATGAACTAAACTGAGTTCATTTGACAACTGCAACATTTATTTTGCCTGGGCTAGTCTAATAGAAACACAAATCCATCAGAAAGAAGTGCTTCAAACACTTCTGACTTGCAAACAAGCTTCTACCTGTATCGCTCCAGAACACATTTAACTTTCAATGCTGCTGAATCATAACACTTCAGGGATTCTTTGCTTTTTTTAACAAGTAACCTACAGACCACACAGGGAAAACAAGCATGTGTGAAGGGAGAGCAATTTTGTGCCTCCTTAGAGAGAGGGCCAATGTGTACGGGCTCTAAAAATAAGGAAAAATTGTAATACTTCTGTTTGCCAGTACAAGCCATGACTGAGGTAGTTATGCATTTGTGCATTTTTTTGACTGATGGAGCATCCCAGCCTAGCCCTGGTTGTAATTTCCACTCTCAGGTGCTGCTGGGATTGCAACACATAATTCAACTCCTAGATTATATTTCCTTCCAATACAGCAACACAACAACTGGCACCACACTGGGCTGCCCTCAACACCCTGCCTGCGAGGCTCAAGTTGGACAAGCATTTCCCCAGGCAGCAGCACTGCCTTAAGAGCCTCCCTGGCCCTGCACTGTCCCCTCATCCCTACCAGCACCTTACCCCTGCTCCCGTGCCAGGGGCAAGCCACGGCTAAACGATGACCATATCGTGGACAGACAGGCTTGTGAAATCTGTACCAAATCCACACCACAAAGCGTTGATATTATTACCACCACTAATATTGCCTCTGTCAGGCTTATATTTATCACTTTTTCTTGTATTTTACAATCATAGAATCATTTAGGTTGGAAGAGACCTTTAAGATCGAGTCCAGCCGTTAACCTAGCACTGTCAATTCCACCACTACACCATGTCCCTAAGCGCCACGTCTACCTGTCTTTTAAATACCTCTAGGGATGGTGACGAAACCACTTCCCTGGGCAGCCTGTTCCAATGCTTGACAACCCTTTCGGTGAATGATTTTTTCCTAGTATCTAATCTAAACCTCCCCTGGCACAACTTGAACCCGTTTCCTCTTGTCCTTCGCTTGTTACTTGGGAGAAGAGACCAACACCTACCTCGCTACAACCTCCTTTCAGGTAGTTGCAGAGAACAATAAGGTCTTCCCTCAGCCTTCTTTTCTCCAGGCTAAACAACCCCAGTTCCCTCAGCTGCTCCTCATAAGACTTCTGCTCTAGACCCCTCAACAGCTTCGTTGCCCTTCTCTGGACACGCTCCAGCACCTCAATGTCCTTCTTGTAGTGAGGGGCCCAAAACTGAACACAGTATTCAAGGTGGGGCCTCACCGGTGCTGAGCACAGGGCGATGGTGACTTCCCTAGTTCTGCTTATCACACTATTCCTGATACAAGCCAGGATGCTGTGGGCCTTCTTGGCTACCTGGGCACACTGCCAGCTCATATTCAGCCAACTGTCAACCAGTAACCCCAGATCCTTTTCTGCCAGGCAGCTTTCCAGCCACTCCTCCCCAAACCTGTGGTGTTGTATGGGGTTTTTGTGACCCAAGTGCAGGACCCAGCACTTGGAGTTGCTGAACCTCATACAATTGGCCTCAGCCCATTGATCCAGCCTGTCCAGATCCCTCTGTAGGGCCACTCTACCCTCAAACAAATCAACAAACCCACCCAACTTGCTGTCATCTGCAAACTTACTGAAGGTGCACTCAATCCCCTCACCCAGGTCGTTGATAAAGATATTAAAGAGAACTACCTTCTTTTCTGCCTTCTTCAGCACCTCTTGTATTTTGATTACAGCTGTACATCTGTGCTCTGCTAAGGTACTCTAATAATGGACCACCATGGCACAATTTGTCTTTTGGTGAGCTCATAAATCACTGAACTCCCTCAAGCGATTCATCACACAATTGTAACAGCTACTTGTTTTCCAGTAGCTGCTTACCCACTCTTGCAGGGACTGGCTGGTGAAAATCAGACCCCTCTGGTTTCTAGGTTTCTGATACATCTGGAGAAAACAGCCCTGAAGGGGAATTCTGGGCAGAGATCATGTTACCAGGTTAGAAAAAACCCACCCTGTGACTACCATTCATTTTGCGAGCAATCCACTGCTTGCCCTTTTGAAAAAAAGTTGCACGTTCATAACTCAAATCTGTGTTTTTTTAACACTGAAACACTGATTGTGTCGACATAGTAAGTCACATTTTAATTTCATTTTACAAATCTCATTTCTTTTCCTAATGTCAGTAAACCCTTTCTTGATGCCCAATTCTCCATTACATTTGTAGCGGACTTTCTCATATTGCCCCATCCTGGTGTATCACAACAGAATAGCGGTTCACATTTTTCAAAGACAGTGTTGCCCGAGATCATGATGTCACATTTTACTATTAAATAATCTTACTTCACTCAAACACATCCTCTGAAAAATACTCTTGGAATAACAACAGATTTTGTGCTGTAAGACCAGAAGTTCTCCTTCAGAAACTTAATTTTTCAACCCAGCAAAGACTTAAGAAGAGCATTAAGACTTAACCTCTAATAAAAGAATTAGGATTATAGTGAAGGCATCTGATCAGACTCTCTTTTAAATCCTTTCTAGGAAGAAAAAGGCTCAGCAAGTGGGCACACTTATAAGAAGATGACTGCCCTATTGTTTAAATGGCAGATATGATATCAGGGCAAAGTAATTAAAAATAAAAATACTATACCCTGTGTGAAACACAGTCCTGATCAGCAGATTTTCCATCCACTGCATAAAACAGATGGGATCTGAGGATCCATCCAACATTGCACCAAAAGAGAGCAAAAATAAGATGATAAAGGTAATAAAACAAAATCCATGATAAAACCAAACACCTGCTAGCAGATGGTTGCGGATGGTTAGGATCCCGACCAAAAAAATAAGCATGTTCACATTATGTTCAGAAGAGCACTTTCAAACAAAGCCTGTGCTAAATTTTGCATGAGGAGGCAGCACACATACTGAGGCTCGAGCACTCAAGGCTTCATTTTCCGTGTCACTGATGAGAACAAGGCCTCGCTAAAATGAATTCACAAGCTCAAGTGCTTGCGCCACATGTATTTCAGAACATTCAGAGAAACATGTCTCTTCCCTGTGAGTTCGCGTAGATTATCCCGAGCCCCCACGCACAGCAAGGAGCAGAGCGACCCTGCGCCTTTCCCCATCCCACTGCCACAGGGCTTTGCTCTGCCCTGCTCCCCAGGAACAACAGCTCGCCTCCCCGCAACACCTCTGCTAGCTCTCGTGCCTACCCAGGGGCACTTATTTATTGCACGTGCCATTAAACATACATTATTACATTTATTTAAGCAGTCATGTAACTTTAGGTGCTTTTATTAAGGGTGATGTTTATATAAAGTCTTCATGCGTGATGCCTTCTCTTTTTTGTAGGTTGGCAATTAAAGGTCAGCTGCAATCTGCATCAGGGTGCAAGCCAAACACACTGGCATCAACTGATGCGCAGAGAAACAACACTTTATTGAAAATGCTTTTTCTTTTCCTCGTAATTCCAGAAAAGCCGAGAAGATGCAAAGTAACTACACACTTCAAAAATACATTTCATTTTTCAGCAAAAATGAGTTAGTAAGCACAATTCTCTAGCAACATGCTGAACCAGTCACAGAGTACTTCAAGATTATAGACTCGGTATCTGCAGATGAAGAGGGTGAGGCAGCGCCTGTCAAACCCGGTTTGGAGGAGGATTTGCTGCCTTGCCCAGCCCCTGGGGAGGGACTCCTGCCCTGGCCCGTGGCGTGGCTCTCCTCTGAACTCGGGGCATGAGTCATGTTTGGCCAGACTTAAGTATCTTCCATCTAGTTTAAAGGATTTTAACAACCACAGCAAATGATGGCTTTTTAGATTTTCCCAATTTCAAATGGAAGTTAAAAAGAAGCAGTGTTTAGGCAGTATGTAAAAGACCATGTAAAAAATAATTTGTACCTACACCATTACCTATGAAGGACTACCAATATTAACACCAGTACCCAGCTGGGTATCAAAAACCACCCTACAGTACCTCATCCCCCAGTAACTTGTAAGCATTGAGAGCAGCATGAAACAACGCTGAACCCCTCCCAGGCAGTCACTAGCAAAGGGCAGGCGGTGAAGGGGCTTGCACACAAGGACTGCAGCAGGGGGGCAGACAGCCCGGTGCTGCGCTGCACACCCTGCCAGCCTTAACAGCTCAACACCACCTCCCTCAACCCCATCCCAAATGCCAAGTTAGACACTTCTTCCTAAAACCCATGCACCAGCCAAGAGAAAGACAAGGTGGTGCTGATAAGACGTGATGTCTGTCCCAGCAGTTTGGACCATCTGTATTTTCCTGGTAACAGGCTTAGCTTCTGCCCATAAAACTGCCCCAAAACCAGCTCTGTTAGAAAACTGTCCTCACTCCACCATTTTATCTATCTGTAACCTATGGCATAAATTTCAGTAAGAGACCCACGGCATGGCAGATGGACAGCAATGCAGACTCAAATTTGAAGGGCAGGAGCATAAGTGACAGCGCAATCATCTCTGAGGGGTGAGGTGGGAACAGCTTCAGTCTTCTAGGGGTTTGGCCAAAACGAACACTGACCCCATTAACACATCTCTGTATCACCCCTTTTGTCGTTATAAAGTTCTGAGAAGTTATTTCCCGTAACTATAGTTTTTTCTATTATTATTTTTTGAGTAAAGGAATCCACTATGTTTTAAGCATCTAAAAGTAAGGCCAGTAAAGTATGTCCAACAGACATTTCCATGGCATCAAAGCAAATGCCTACAGCTTTAGTATTTCTTCTTCTTCTTCAAAGAAGTCCTTGAATGCTTCTGTACTCCTGCTTTCAACCAATCTTGAAAAGGTAGAGAGTACACCCACTAAAAAGTGGTTTATTGTTCTGTTATTTAGCATACATAGCAACAAATACACCCTGATGCAACAACTCTCAAGTAAACCGCCTTCACTATTTGTAACGTTTCTCTGTTTATTAGACTACAAAAGACAACAACTTCAGATGAACAAAGCTCTTTGATTAGATTTAAAACTGACGGGTAACTCTAGCTGTACTACACCTTAGCACCCTGATGTTCCTACAACAATTCTGAAAAATGACAATTAATGTACTTTTGACAAACACTGTGATGGCACACAAGGTATGACCATACCAGCGACAGAAGATGAAGGTAAAAGAAAACCCACTGTAATGAACTCACTGACATCTAAATATCCATATAAGTACCACAACAAGGGGTCCCAGTCTTGATATATCACCTGTTCTACTGCGATTTTTGGAAAGTCCAAATACCTCACACAAAACTCTGGAGTCAAAGGGCTAAAATCCTTTAGGTACAATCCATCAAAGGGCATTTGTCTAGATGAAATAATGAACTAATATCGAGAACTATACCTTTAAGTAGTTCACAATGTTTATTATGCCTTCATTTTCCTAAGATACTAGACATAAAAAAGGATTATTCTCAAACCTTCTTCCTCCTTCCTCTGTAGCTCTTTGATCATAGATGTAAATGGAATTTCTGCTCACTTTGCTACTTTTTTGCCTGTCTTCATTTTCTGATAAAATTGTCTTAATTTCCAGACAGAACGCAAGCATCAGTCAGATTTGATGCATTATGCCAATAACAGATACATCTGTTTACATGCAAAAAGATTCAAATACACATCATAACACACACTGGCATATTTATAGACAAAGCATATAAACATTCCTTTAGTCTGCAGCACCTCAACGGTTCATTGAAGCATTAAGTTCATTTACTTCTCTCCATTTTTTCATGTGTCTCCCCCATCTTCAAGGAAAAACCTTGCTGGGAGTACAGTAAGATGCCTCTTCTGTCCCTCTCTTGCTCATTAATGCAATATAACAGAACTGTGCTAATGTCCATTACCCCAACATCATGGGTTATGTCACATGCTGGGATTCCTCCTCCTGCCCCATCTTCCTAAAAGGCCCACAAAGTCAAAAAAGACTCTCCCAGAACTTGTTATCAGTGTGACCAGCAGCAAAGGTCACCCCAAAAAGGGTTTCCCCTTCAGTTTGCTTTCTCTAGGCACCAACCACTCACATTAGCAAACTTTCTTGCCCTGCACCACAAATCAAAACGCAGCCTCTCAAACATGATTTACTGAGAAACAGACCCAAAAGCAGGCTGCAAAGTCCTCTCAGGAAGTTGAGAAATTTCAGGATTGAGTTGCTCTCCCTTCCAATTCCTCAGTGCACTGATTACATCTGCAAAGCTTCTGCCACAAATAAGAGAGTATTCATTGCAGACGCAGCCCCCTCCATCCCAGTTATACAATCCTGCCTAATTTATTGGAAATGGTGAATTAGGAAACAACAGGAATAATAAAATCTAGCAACGTCACTTTGGATAGCTTGACTCTGTCTTGCCTCAGTCACAGAGCTCCTATGTAATGCTGCCCAAGCAAAAAATCTGGTCCCTTCCTCCCAAACCATGCTTAATTGCTTCTTGCTTCCTTCTTCTCTCTTCTCTGCAGCCCAAACAGACTTTTCAGATCCACTTTTTACTTTTCACTCCATCATTGCAGTAGTCCTGTTTGATAAATCTGTAACAAGACATGGTCAGCTGCTCTGGAGGGCTGGTAAATGCATTGGGGACTGAAGCCTAGCTGCTTACAGTGGAAAAAAGATCATGAAGTGAAGGATGCCACCTGTGGGTGCTTGTTACAGAGTCATTTGGCAGGGTTTTTTTGGTGGTTTTTGGAGTGGTGGTGGTGTGGTTTTTGGGGATTCCAGGTCCCATCCTAAACTGATAGCAATATGCCTAGCTAAAACACATCTTCTGCAATGCTGTAAAAAGAACAGGGAATGAAAAGCTGGAACGTGCTGGAAGCCAAGGCAACTTAGAAAAAGACTGCTTGATGTTGCATACAGAGTAGCAGAGGGAACTACTGGGTTCCTTAAACGGGAGGACAGAATAACCCAAGATTTTACTGGCAATTGCTTGATCTGCAGAAAACACTCAGATATATTCACAGAAAGGAATAATATTGAAAAAAAGAACAGTACTAGAAAACTCTAAGGAACAGGTTTGAAATACGAAAGGCTTAATGAGACCATTTTGTGAAGATTTAGTAAGATTTTGTCAAGATTTCCCAAGCAGAATCCTGGGACAGTGAAAATTATTTCAAGCATCCTGGGCCACAACCAAGTAAGGTCAAAAAAAAAATCAGGAGGTAAATAGGACAGTGGTACCTTCAAAGACAAGAGCTCTTGTACTCCACAAAAATGTGTGCTAACTCAGGCTGTTTACACAGTACTGTCTGGAAGATGCAGTTCCATGCCTGCCATTACATGCCAGCCGCCATTCTGTTTGAAAAGCATCCTGTCCCTGTGTAGCTTTTTATAGCAAGCTGCAGTAAAAGAAACACAGAAATGTTCCTCAAAGCACTGACCGCCTCAGTCAGGAAAGGAAATGCAAGGGATGAGAGAGAGAGTATTCTGACCATCCATGCCCCCGAAAGTTGTTGTGGAAACAAAACCTGAAGTGTTTTCTTCATAAATATTTCTCCTCCTTCAAAACAGTTGAATTCTTTTTCCTCCACACTGAAGTGCACACATCCCTGTCAAGTACTTTGAGTGATGTGGGAGGTGTAGGAGTGCAAGGAATGGTAAATGAAAGGGAAAGAAAATAAAAAGATTTCTGAACCCCACCTCGTATGCTTAGGACCTCCTACTACCAGGACGATGCAGCATAAAAAAACTCCAGGTATTTGGAAATGCTTCTTTTAGTAAGGTAAAATTCCCCTGGTCCCATGCCCCTTTTTGTGACAGTGCTGTAATACAGAGCAATTCTCCATCACCCAGTGTTTAAATCCAACAAAGGCCTTTTGTTCTCCACATCTACTTCTTTTCACAATGCTTAGCTAATAAAAGCCATCACTGAGCGTGTCCCAGGACCTCAGAGTCATTAGCTGCTGAGTCAGTCAGGTAAAATACAAAGTATACCACACCATAGACACCAAAAAGTATTTGGGGAACCAGCTGAAATAAAGGTTTTCTTCTTAAGGAGGTACTTTTTCCAAGAACCCTTTTATCAGAGGTCAAAGAAACAACACTATCTGGACTCACTAGCCCAGGAAGACTCAGGAGGAGGAAACAGGAACCTCGGCCTTATCACACACATGGGTGCTGCACATGTTCTTGGTAAAGGACCGTCTTTACCTCAAGAAAGGACCTATTTCATTCAGGACAGAAAAACGTTGTTGGTACACAGCTGAAACAGTCTTTATACCAGAATCACCGGTCCAGTGTTGAGATACTGTTAATGCAAAAAATCAGGGATACTAAAAGCATCAGGTGGGGAGAATTATTTTGCTGAAATACATTCTCTTCAGAATTTTCAGGCTCTTTTTTTACATAAAGTATGTTTCAATTTTTTCATGTGAATCTCAAAATGTTCATTGCCTCCTGCCTTGTAAACTTCTGACTTTTCTGAGAATCCCTTTATTCCTTGTATTCATGTACTTAAGTCCTCTCCCAGTTGTGCACCTCTTTCATGAGCTCCTTTACAGTTCTGCTCACATCGGTGCCGGGTGGGACATTCAATAGCAGAGCATGGCATGAGTCAAGTACCAAACAAATACCAAAAAAGCCTGTCGAGGGAGAAGTTGCTTGTGGAAAGCCAGCACAGGACACTTGCAGATCAAGTGCTCTTGGTTCCCACGGCAGGTGACAGAAACCAGCAGAGCTGCACTGGATACCACTCAGTCACATTTCCCATCAACTGGTCCTCCACCTCCTGGCCCCTGCCACCCATAAGGAGAGATGGAGACATGTGTGCTAGGGTGTGTATTTGGCAATCACAACATGGAAAGAAGGACGGTAAGGAAAAGTTGAGGAGGTGTGATCTCCTCATTTTATGATACAGGATCAACACATATCCTTCCCCTTCTTACTTTACAGGAGCTTTTGAATTTCAGGTGTGAGTGCTGGACCCGTTCAGGGCTATCTCTTGCGCTTCCTCCATCAACAAACACCAGTCACGGAATCACGAAATTTTTAGAGTTGGAAGGGACCTCTAGAGATCACCTAGTCCAACTCCCCTGCTGACGNGACCTACTGGCCACACTCTTCCCTATGCAGCCCAGGATTCCATTGGCCTTCCTGGTGACAAGGGCCCATTGCTGGCTCATGGATAATTTACTATCTACCAGGATCCTTCTCCTCAGAACTGCTTTCCAGCAGGTCCACCCCTAGCCTATAGTGGTGCCTTGCATTCTTCCTCCCCAGGTGCAGGACCCTACACTTGCTCTTGTGGAATCTCATTAGGTTCTTCCCTGCCCAGTACTCCGGCCTGTCCAGGTCACGCTGGATGGCAGCATGGCCCTCTGGAGTGTCAGCCACCCCTCCCAGTTTGGTATCATTAGCGAACTTGCTGAGGATATACTCTGTCCCCTCATCCAGGTCATTGATGAATGTATTGAACAAGATCGGGCCGAGTATTGACCCCTGGGGCACACCACTGGTTACAGGCCTCCAACTTGACACTGCTAAGACAACAAATAAAGAGAAATCCACTGTGTTCAGTTTTAACTGTTTTCAATCTGTATTTTAAATAGTTTACCTAAAGTAGGAAAGTCGTTAACCATTCCCAGGCTTACTCAAGGTAACATTCACTCTTCTCTGTACTCTGTAAGATTTTAATGAAGTTGGTTTTCCAAAAGTGTTGAAAGAGAACAAAAGCTAGCAGCTTTTAAAAAATTAAAAGCATTTCTAAAAACATTTTCAGAAATTTTTAACAAAATTGCATCATGTGATTTGATAAAGATGACTGATACTGCAGGACCCATTTTAATGCTCTTCCTTGTATTTAAATACCAAATATAACTTAATCATATTTCTCAAAAGCAGATACATTCCAAATCTTAAGGAATCATATCTTTGTGAATCTTACTCCCCCCTCCCCCACTGCCTTCAGGTTTTTAAAAGCTATAATATGGCTGAATTTCAAAACAGATTCTGCTTCATAAATGCTACCAAATGCAAGAATTTTAACACTCGAGCTATTAGCATCACGTTCTGCTGCTGCCGCCGAGATGCATGACAAGCTGCACGTCGGTACCGATTCTGCTCCCTCTCTCACAGCAGGCAGCAGACATGTTTTGCAGCAAGATCTGCAAGTGCAAATCTCCAGGCGGTTTAAAATTTTGTGCCTCCCATCTGGCTGAAGTGACACTTAATGCACTTCATTATGCAAGATGTACTTGGAAAATGGGCTCTGAAATGGAAACAGCATACAGTAAGAAGTAATTGGATGAATTAATTCATTATTGCCCTCTGTATTTGTACCAGTGACTTGCTAAAGACACCAATCAAACAGTAAGATGGCACAAAGATAGGGTGCTTGGAAACAATTCAGCACAACTGGGACCAGAAATCCCACTGTGCTTTGCATTATTATACGATGAGATGTTTCTCATAGGCAATTCTTAGTAATTGGGGTAAAGCATCTGGCATTAGGAGTAAGGCTAGAGAAGGCCCCACTAGTCACTGATGTCTAGAGGGAGTAATGACCATAAGCCTGTAGATAAGTGGAAAGAATGAAAATGCTACAGACATCTTTAAGGTTTGGCCATGAAAAGCCATTTCAAATACTAGGATTCCAATGAGGAACATACCACATTTTAAGCTAGGAAATGTTTACTTCAGTAAGATTTCACTTTTGTGGGGTTTTTTTCCCCTTCCTAAACACCTTCATACTGCATGTTTCTTTATAAAAATGTGGATTCTTTTTACTTCAGCAGTAATTCAATTCAGCTGTTGCTCTCTCTTTTCTGGCAAAGAAGAGAAATCACTATGAAATTAAGTTCAGGAAGTAATTGTTTCTGCAATATCATCTTGTGCAAAGGCTCTGATGAGTGAATAAATAACTCACAAGCAGCAGTTGAAGATCAACTTAGCAGAAATACCTTGCTGATTATTAACCACCTAAGCAATCACTTCCCATAACATCACTGAGCCCTGAATATTCAATTTGCCAAGACCAAACTTCCACTGAAATTGTTACCGCCTGTGGGCGGACTTCACTGTATTAGCAGCAACATGGGAAAGTAAGAAACCACTTTCAGGCTTTGCAAAGTTTACAGGTAACCAGATTAACAACTACCTGACAAAACGTGGTTTTGCTCTATACAGACTAAAGTCTTTACTGGTCTTGCAGGAAGGATGGCAGTGTGGTCTGGCAGCTCAGCTACAAGGCAGCTGGGATGGGACAGCCTGGGAGAAAGAGAAGAGCCAACTTGGGCGTGGTAATTCAAGGAAGCTAAAAGATAAGCAGTCACGTAGACTAAATGCAACATTACATTCTGCATTCAGCAAGTATCACTTTTTTAGAAATAAAACACTAATTATAAGCAAGGGACAACTGATAAACACTGTCATTTCTACATGTAAGGACAGTTCTGAATGGCTAATAAGCCATGTTTTAAAGTATTAGGGCAATAAAGAGCTCCCTGAATCTTGTCTACAGCTATCATGCACTGATTTGCAAAGAAAGTCTTCATGGTCAGAAGCTTCAAGTTATTTGATTTATAAACTAGATTCTGATATAAGGTTCAAAGCAAAACCTGACTGATTTACATATCTTTGAGAGATCATGGAGTCTGAAGGAGGTTCCTGATGTCTGGAAAAAGGCAGAGGCTGCAACCACGTCGCAAGAAAGATGCTTTAGGGAATTACAGGCCAGTCTGCCTCACTTCAGTTTCTGGGAAAATCATGGATCAACTCCTATTGAAAGCCATTTCTGGGCACATGGAGATGATGATGATTTGCAATAGCCAAAACAGATTTACTAAAGGTAAATCATGCTTGATCAACCTGACTTGCCTTCTAGGACAAAATGGCAAGATCACTGAGTAAGAACTAAGCAATCGATACTGTCTACTTTAATTTTAGCAAGAAATTCACCACCATCTCCCTCTTGCAACATCTTTGTATCCAAGTTGTAATGCTACGGTTTGGGTGGATGGGTTGGGTGAAAAAATGATTGTGCTGTCAAGGTTAATGGGTAGTGGCTCATGGTTGTACTCCACCCGGAAGGAAGTAACAAGTAGAATACCTCAGGGCTTCATTTTGGCACTTGTTTTGTTTAATGTATCTATCAATGATATGGAGAAGACAGAACATACCCTCAAAAAGGCTGCTGTTGACCCCAAACTGAGGGGGGTGGGGTGGGGTGGGGCGGGGCTGTCAACACACTTGCAGGCAGAGCTGCCATTCAGAGGGACCTAGACAGGCTGGAGGAGTGAGCTGATGAGTACCTCAAAATTCAACAGGGACAAATGCCAAGTCCTACCCTGGGAAGAAGTAAGCCCTGGGAATGATACTGGCTGGGAACAGGCAAGCTGGGGAGCAGCTCTGCAGAAAAGCCTCAGCTCAGGTCAACAGCAAGCTGAGCACAAGCCTGCAGTGTGTCCTGACAGCAAAGATGGCCAATGGTGTCGTGTCCTAGGCTGTACAAACAGAACACATACAGTAGATTGAGGGGAGTGATTAACCCCTTTTACTTGGCACTCATTAGACTGCATCTAGAATACTGTGGCCAGTTTTGGGCATCCCAGTACATGAAAGATACTAATGAACTGGAATGAGTTCAGCAGAGGATGGTTGAGAGGGCTGGCGAAATTGGCCTATGAGGAGAGACCGAGGGAATAGAGAAGAAGTGACTTCAAGGGAGCCAATACCTGCCTGCTCATCCCTATGGAGACATCATCAAGACAGAGTGAGCTGCTTCACAGCGCTGCACTGCAAGAAGAGAGACTGGCCATAGTCTGAAACAGGAGAAGTTCCTACCAGATATGGGGGGGTGATCACAAGGATAATTAAGCACAGGGAAAAAGCTGCCAAGAGAGGTTGTAAAATCTCTCATCCTTGTAGGTTTTCAAGACCACACCAGACAAAGCCCTGAATAGCCAGTCAAAATTCAGTATCAGCCCTGCCTTGCGCAGCAAATTGGACGCTGGAACTCCAGAGGTCCCTTCCAACATGAGTGACCCCACAATTCTATCGATCCCTTAAGTCTTCTCCACCTCTCCATATGCTAGCAAACAAAAACAAAGTTGCAGCAATCCTTGAGGTCGTTTCAGTCACACTGGCCTTCAAAACATCACTATTCTGTGCCCTTCATATGACCTACTGTTTGGGTTTTTGAAGTTGTTGCAAACTACAGTATCATCAAGAAAGTGGTGCCTTGCCTAGTTCATAGGCACCTTCACATCCTCTGTATGATCACAGACGATTAACTAAATAGCTTGTTTTTCTGTTACCTATCCCAAACAAGGGTGATAGCTGAGTCAACTTTATGGACAGACAAAATGAGAGGCACACTCTAAGTATTACACGCTGGCATCTCCTGTTCACCGAATAGGTTTCTCACACCACCTTCTGCTGGCTAATGAGGAAGACAGTACATTAGATTAGACAAATCACCTGCCTTAGTAGGTATACAAATTTTTTTGACTCACTCCAGACATTAGAAAATAGTTTTAAAGAAAAAACAATGCAAATGCAATTTCTAGCTTCTAACATTAAACACACTGATAGGAGAAAGGGTGCAGGATCCTGTTCACCAAGATCCAACTCTTCACACACCATTTGAAAGATAGGATGTGAAAGTAATGACTGCTACTAACTAATGCGGCTGAGTTGCTCTGATTAACTAAAAGGCAAAAGCTCTGTATTGCCACTAACCCTCCCATGAGAGCACCCATAACCCAGAAGGCAGCGTAGCATACTTCCAGCATTCGGTGAAAGTCAACAATTTCTGTGAATGCGCAATGCCATGTAAATATTTAATGTAAGTATTACTACCTACAAAAAAAACCCCTTACTTTCTAACAAAACTGTTCTTCTCCAGTTCTCATTGCAAGAATTACTCAGTGAACACAGCAGTAGTAACCAAGAGCTGGTAGAAGATGGTCATATTTTACCAAGTGACTAATTCCAACCTGTTTTATTTTCTCTTTCTCATACTTATGTGTCATTGTGGACAGAAACCAAGTCAGGATTAACATGCAAGATCATGTTCTATTGAGAACTGAATCCTGTCCTTAAGGATTAATATTAACAGTATGTTATATGCAAATACTGAGGGTAATATGATAAAATAATATTTGCTATTTGCACAGACTTTATGCTCAGAAACACTGCCTAGTGTCTAAGTCTAATTCAAAGTATCAGAATGAGGATTTTTTTATTCAAATGCCTCGTATCACATCAACAGATATAAAAATTGAGACACTAAATGGATTTTAGAGTAACATGAGCAACAGTAAGGAAGACTTTAAACTTAAGAACAGTAAATATATCATATTGTAGGCCTACAGCAAGGATGACCAAATTAGATTGAATAAATCAAGACCAACCTCTGGAGTGGAACATTTTGTAATGCATCTGAAAGGTCTATGAAAGCTTATTTTTTAAAATTAAATCCTGTGCAGATTTTTGCCCCTAGTCAAAAGTGTCTAGCTGAACCATCACTGAAAAAGAAATGTAAGGGCAAAGCATCTGTTTCAAGTGTGTCAGACAACACAAGAATGATATTAAAGAAATCAAAGTCAGTATATTATATATTCTTACCTACATGCCTGACATATATATAAATATATGAGCTGAAACACATCTTATGGAGTTCCCACACAGAGAGAACGGTAAGCTGGCTGAAGCGTTTCATGGGCAGTGCTCAGGAGAACCCAGATTCCATTAGGATGGAGTTACACAGGACACCAGAAAGGAGACAGCTTTAAAGGACAGGTTAATAATTGGTCAGAAATGAAAATTTTCAAAGCAGCGGATAAAAACTGGTGTTAGTCTGTGCAGTTCCTCCGATGTCGGCAGTAAGGCAGCATTCCTGATAGCTCACTAGCTGTGATGGTAACTAAAAATGGAGAATATACACAAAAGAGTGCACCAGCACAACGTCTGCTGGTGGTGCTGCCTCTTCCCACACAAGTGCCTCTGCTCTAACTGCCCAGGAAGCCGATTCCATCTCTCAATACTCCTCTTAAAGTCCAGTAGAGGAGACACCTTGTCAATAAACTCATGACATACTCAGGCCAGGACTGACCAAACAGGACAGCAAGTGCCTCCTTGCTTGCTTGCTTTTGAACTCAAATTGCTAACAAGAAAAGTTTCACCTAAATAGGATTTCATTATTCAGGTAAGAATTTTCTACAGACTGTCATGGTTAAAACCTCTTTTTCTTAGATATATTGCTCGGACTCTATTGTCTAACCAAGGCTTCAGACAATGTCTGCCTCATATGCGAAAGAGGTTCAAGGTGGACCCCTCTCAGAGGGGTCTGCTGGAACAGGGAAGGTGCTCAAGCACTTCCTGCAGCATGGCCGTTCTCGCTTAGAAATCTGAACCTGCCACGTCAAATAAAAGAGTCAAGGTGAGCTGACATCCCAGTTCAGCAAAACAAGCACTTTGCTTTACGCAGTTCTTCAAAAATAACAGTTTTGCCAAATGAGCAACAACGTCAATGAGTTCTTCAGGAGGTTTTCCCCAAAGGTGCTATTTTACCCCATTTCATCCTCAGCTACAGTTGTCACGTGATAAACAGAAATCTTGAGAGAATAATGGGAAATTCTACTTAAAAAAAAAAAAGGTATCATCTACAGATAACCAACTTCAAAGATGAATGCTTAAGCATGAGTTAGCCCATATATCCTGGTGTGGCATACAGGCCAAAACACAGTGAAGACACCGTTCATACTTTCTCCTGTGGACATGCAGTTGACAACAACGGGATTTTTGGGTCATGAGGAACCTCAGAGACACCTTGCAAACCATATTACTGAAAGAGGGGAGGGGGACAATGGCAAAGAGGTGGCACCTCAAAGCACCCAGGAGGCTCAGGAAAGGCATCCTCCCACTCCTCCACTGTCCTTAATTAAACTAGTTAGCCTCAGCAGAGCACATGCTATTTTAGAGCACATTTCTCTTAAGAGCTTTACCTCTGATAATGTACAAAAACCTGCTGTAAATTGATTCTGTTGTAACAGACCAGATAACAGCAATTGTACACAGCCAATTGCTCATATTAATAAAAATGGCATTAGAGTTTAACTTGAAATTACACCTTCCATTTTATTTAGAATTTAAAAGTTACTCTTGAAACACCTTGACATGGGAGATATTTTGTAAATTATGAGGGCAGTTACATAACTGAAAATTGAAATAAAACTTCACAGCTGCCTATCATTTTAGAGTTTAACAAAAAGGAAAGGTGTAAGAGACTTCAGTATTACTCCTTTATGATATGACAAATTAACTTGGAGCATCATTATTTGTTAATAAAGGGGAACAAATGAAGTACTAAAAAGATTCTGGGTAGGCTACAGAAAAAAATGTTAGATTAAGATTCGATCAAGTTTTAACCTAAAAACTTTGTTTTCTACACTGAGAACAAAGTGACATATCAAAGTATCTCTGATTTACAGAACAGAGTAAAAGGTCATGAGGAGGGGAAGTTCACACTGTAACTAGACTGAAGGTTGACTTTTTTCTTCCCCAAACTTTTTTCCAAAATCTGAAACAGGAAAAGAAACATGAAAGATTTAGCACTCCAGTGCTCTACAATAACAGTACAACGGTAACTGTGATTTACATGTGCTATGTTTTCTACTTTTGAAGTCAACCCAGTATTTAAAAGTATAAAACCCAAGACAACTAGAAAAAAATACTCTGCGTAGCCAATATTTCATGGGCCACTGACAAGCATGGGAGCTTGCGTTTTCAAAATTGTGAATACTGTAAATGTTTTAGATTGGCTTAGGCCAATCCAGGTCAAAGTTTTTCTCAAAAAAGGGTAGCCTCATGCTCTCCTCTCCCTCAGCTGCACCTCCCAGCTGGTCTCCTGCCAGCATTACCACATCTGAGACCACGCCATCAGCAAGATCAGAGACCTGAGTTTTGAAACACCCCTTACTGAAAGGCAATTTTGGGATTATTTATTTAGTCTGCTCAGCTCACTTTTCACCAAAACTGTTTGCCAGCTGATCTTTGTTGAACTGACATGAACTGCAAGAGGAAGGCTGGAGGACAGGCAGCAGAAAGACAAACCCTGATCCATCACCCTCTGCACACTTCCTCCAACTCTGCTCCAGCAAAGCGTTCGTAGACGGCTTCTGGCCTCCCTATGGCAGTGCAGGCACCATCAGATGGAAACCCTGCCCAACAGACTTCATTTCTTCCCAGACTGAAGACAAATTACAGAATTCAATTCAAGCTTAGCCAGGTTATGAAACAGATGTAACAAAATTGCCTGGTACACAGGGAGACGAATTTGAGGTCGATTACAGAACTTATAAGGGATTTCAATGTAAGATGGAAATATCTCCAAAAAGAAAACTATACACACACAGAAGTAGTCCATGGTACGCAAAGGGAAGGAGTTCGCCTACCACTTACTTAGTATGGACTGAATAAGCAAATCACAGAAAACAGGTAAAAGGAAACAGCTCCAGATGTAGACTCATGTGCATGCTGTTGATCATTTCTCTCTTGCACTGACAGGTGAAATATGGGCTTTTCAGTCATAGGGCAGGATGCTCCTCTGTTAAGTATCATAAAAACAGTAAGATAGTCCTTTTCCCAAAGGGTTTGTAATCTCTGTTGAGTAGACCGGTTCCAAGAAGCTGTAGTCACAGGGAGCTGATCATAAATAATCTTAGATTAAGAACAGTCACGAGGGGAAGAGAATGACAAAGTAACAGATATTCAGAAATTGTGTCCTAGGTTAAACTATAATAAAAAGGTATGAAAGGTATGAAAATACTTCATATATAAGACCAGATAAATGAAGAAAAGCTAAGGGAAATACTAAAATAAAAACCAGGCTCCTACAAAGCATTGAGGATTAGACTTCCTTAGAAGAAGACACTGCCTATGTATTCACCCGAGTACCTTCTGGAAAAAGAAGTAGAAGCTAGTATTACTACAGAGCCAAAATTAATTTGTGTTACCAAAAAAAACCTTTGATATCAAGTTGTTATGATTCAATTTTCTGTTGACCTAGTTGGAATGATCTAATAGAAAGAAAATAGGGTAATTTAAATATTTTACACATCAAGAACTTACTGACAAAACCACCGGGAGTTAAAGATCAAACATATTAATGCAGAAAGTAAATTTCCAATGATCATGATCCTTATGTATTACCACAAGCACAGGTTTTTGCTGTCTTTCAGCATTTCAAACTGAACAATTAGGAAGCATTTTTAATGGCCAGGTTAAGTACATCAGCTTGAATACAGAACTAACAGACAACTCTTACCTATCAATTCTGCACTTTTTAGGTACACACAAAAAATTCCTGAGTGGAAAACATGAATAAGAATTCAGCAGGTTAAGAAGAAAGGTTACGACTATAGGTTGGGGTGTTTTTTTTTTTTTTGAAAGCACATTCATATGTTCTACTAAAACTAAAGTACTTTGTATTAGCTTCAGGTTCACATATTTAACTAGAACAAATTCCCCTTTAAGTTCCCTCAGTGATCATTAGGAAAAGATTCCACGTGATTCTGAATACGCTAAAAAACCCTACTATTATTTCTCAACCTGGAGGTCAGTAAGGAAGTTCGAAATGTCAGTGTAAACTTTAAATCCACAGCAAAAGCAAAATGCAGAACTGCTCATATATTCGCCAATACAGATGAAAAGACTCATAAGGAAAGACTCTACTGTAATCAGTAAATCAGCAGCAAGCTAACGAAGTAGTAAAGCTATTAGCTTTATTTTTGTTAACAAGCAGGCTGTGGGTATTATTAAGTATTATGTTGGTATGATCTACGCATAAATACATCAAGTCTAGGAAGTTTAAAACCAAACTAGCCATGCACAACTGCTCTGCAGAATCAGATTTTTCACTTCCATAAATGCAAGCGTAGGATTAAAAAAACCCCACCCAGACAATCCCACCAGATGCTTGCTTTGGTAAATAAATACCGGGGCATTCCTACCCCTGGGTACTGTAGTTGTTCTTCCTTTAGCTTCCTATAACAACAAGGACAGGTAAACTACAGAAACTTGTGATACCTCCTATGCTAATAGGCCAGACTAGACTGGCAGGCAGGTAGGCAGATGATGGTAGGAGGTACATAATAGCTTGCCCCACAGGTGACAGGGTGCCTCCCCATCAGCAGCACCCCTGGCTTCCCGGGGCTCAGCTGGTGGCTCCTCAGACCATCTGCTCTCATCCTGGCTGCTTCCCCCCTGCCTGGCCTCCATGCAGCTTTCCGAGCACAAAAATCTCACGCATAGTCAAAATGGTTCCTTAAAAAAAAAATATACATATATATACACACTACGGTTCCACTTCTTTTGGAAGAGGGGTCAGATGGAGGTCTACTAGTTGTAGTCTCCTCAGCTCTCAGTTTTCAGGTCTGTTGAAAAACCACATGTCCAAATTTGAAGAGCTTCAAGAGAAGCAAACTTTTTTTTAACCGCCCCCCCCCAAGTCATCAAAAGTAAGAACTGAGAGAATTTGAGACACTTCTATTAAAAAAAAACCAAAACACAACAACCCAACACCAAAGCACATCAAATGCAACTGCATGAGAATGTTCTTGGCCACTCTCCATCATCTGTGAAAGGTCCTGGAGAACAGACGAAGTGCCTGAGGACTGGAGGAAAGCCCATGTCACTCCACTCTCCAAAAAGGGCAAGAAGGAAGACCTGGGAAACTACAGGCCAGTCAGCCTCACCTCCAACCCTGGAAAGATGATGGAACTGCTTGTTCTGGGCATCATCTCAAAGTATCTGGAGGAACAGAAGGTTATCAGAAGTAGCCAACATGGATTCACCAAGGGGAAGTCATGTCTGACTAATCTGATAGCCTTCTACGATGGCGTGACTGGACAGATAGATGAGGGGAGGGCAGTGGATGTTGTCTACCTTGACTTCAGCAAGGCTTTTGACACCGTCTCCCACAGCATCCTCATAGGCAAGCTTAGGAAGTGTGGGTTGGATGAATGGACAGTAGGGTGGATTGAAAACTGGCTGGCAGGTAGAGCTCAGAGGGTTGTGATTAGTGGCACAGAGTCTAGTTGGAGGTCTGTGACAAGTGGTGTTTCCCAGGGGTCAGGACTGGGTCCAGTCCTGGTCAACATATTCATCAATGACCTGGATGAGGGGACAGAGTGTACCATCAGGAAGTTTGCTGATGACACAAAACTGGGAGGGGTGGCTGACACACCGGAAGGCTGTGCTGCCATTCAGCGTGACCTGGACAGGCTGGAGAGTTGGGCAGAGAGAAACCTCATGAAGTTCAACAAGGGCAAGTGTAGGGTACTGCACCTGGGGAGGAATAACCCCATGCACCAGTACAGGTTAGGGGCTGACCTGCTGGAAAGCAGCTCTGTGGAAAGGGACCTGGGAGTCCTGGTGGACAACAGGATGACCATGAGCCAGCAATGTGCCCTTGTGGCCAAGAAGGCCAATGGCATCCTGGGGTGCATCAAGAGGTGTGTGGCAAGCAGGTCGCGGGAGGTTATCCTTCCCCTCTACTCTGCCCTGGTGAGGCCCCACCTGGAGTACTGTGTCCAGTTCTGGGCTCCCCGGTTCAAGAAGGACAGGGAACAGCAAAGGGCTATGAAGATGATTAGGGGGCTGGAACATCTTTCTTATGAGGAAAGGCTGAGAGAGACCTGGGTCTTTTTAGTCTGGAGAAGAGAAGACTGAGAGGGGATCTCATCAATGCTTACAAATACTTAAAGGGAGGGTGCCAGGAGGATGGGACCAGTCTTTTTTCAGTGGTACCCAGTGATAGAACAAGAGGTAACGGGCACAAACTTGACCATAGGAAGTTCCACCAGAACATGAGGAGGAACTTCTTTCCTTTGAGGGTGGTAGGGCACTGGAACACGTTGCCCAGAGAGGTGGTGGAGTCTCCAACTCTGGAGACATTCCAAACCCACCTGGATGCCATCCTGTGCAACTTGCTCTAGGTGTCCCTGCTCTGGCAGGGTGGTTGGACTAGATGATCTCCAGAGGTCCCTTCCAATCCTGGTGATTCTGTGATTCTTTTTCAGTTGCGAGTGATCCCAATGCAAGCATACTAAAAACATCTTGCTTTTTCAACGTCAAAGACAATCTAGCATATACACGGATTCATCAAAACCTGAATTCCTAGGTGGTTAATGGATGCTTCAGTTTCATGAATTGCATATAACCATTCTCAACTTGTATTTTCCATTGCAGAAGTTTTCCACAAGAAAATAAACCCCCACGTTTGAACACAAAATGTCTCCTGTTACGCAGTAGTTTTTAGCATTGACCATGAGTATAAGCTTTCATGTGAAAGAGGAAGGAACCCAAAGGGAATTTCTGCTTGCATGATAAAGAGGCCTGTGCTTGTGGGCAAGGGACTAGAAGTGTTGAAGCATGTTTGACCTTCAAACGTCAACATGTTCATCTTGCAAAGATTTCGGATGTTTACACAGGCATGAAGTGCTGTAACTCTTTCCCTAGGGACACACTCCAAGCGCAACAATCTGTCCAGCGGGAAGACGGCTGGTGTCATCCCAGCACAGCTCCGCAGACGCTGCCCCGCAGCCCTTCAATCCCAGCTTGCCATTTCATGGGAACACTGCTGGTTGTGAGCCTGGCTGACGTGATGCCATACCTCTCCTTCATCCCGAGGCTGTCAGCAACAAGGTCTGATGAATGAACACGTGCTAGACCTGAGCGACTTCCAGCATAGCCCCGTAATGCTGCCATGCCTCCCCTTGCCAGCTGGGGACAATTTATCCTTTGAGGGCAGATAAACGATGAGGTGCTGTGCTGTCACATCGCAAGTACTAGCTTTATCAGTCCTCTTTGCCTGAAGGGCAATGTGCCCTAAATGAGAAATACTTAACTGAAAATTAACCAAGTTCTTTCCTATACTTACTGAAAGTCATTTCGCAAACACTTTTCCAAGGTTACAGATGAGCTCCCTGACACAAGCTTTCCCCAAAAGCCAGGTTATCCACTAAGGATGAGAATGTAAGGGCATAGTTATAAACAAATGTCTCAAGTTTCTTAATGAAGGACCAAATATCTTTTACAGAAAGCCACTTAAATCATTAAATACAGGGTTTTGCCTGCCTACATTAAAGAGACAAATATGGAGATTAATTCATACCAGCGCTCTGACAACAAAAAACTAATACATATACTATTGATTATAGTACCTATACTTTTTTTTTTTAAAAAAATTTTGTTACTATGGTTAACAAATTAAGAACCATTTTACTGTGCTATTTAAAAAGCACATTTTTTATGAGAAGTAATTCTGGTGTCTTGGTGAAAGTATAGTGACATTAAAAAAAATCAAGTCTAGAAACTACTTTAGAACTAAAATTCAAAGTGATAGAGCTTAAATGCAAGGCCAACTCTAAATTACATAGGCACAATAATACTGTTGAAAGTAATCAAAACACCAACATGGACATAAAATAGGACTCAAGGTGCACAATAACAGCTTTTGTCTAGAGGCTGCTGATACCCTGGAAGCATTGCTAATTTATATTTCATGCAATGAGAGATGGTGGTTCAGCTGTTACCAGATCCAAGGGGACTCTAGAAGCAGTAACAGACATATTCAATGACAAAACCCAAAGAACTGTGCCCAGTGTCCCCAAAGAATTCACCCATTTGCTTCTGCAGAGTAATTGTCAAGTGGAATCGCTACCTTGATCACTCGTTCCTGTGTACATGTGACAGAGAACAGTGCAGCCTCAGTCAAGAAATGGGTGTTTAAAAAGCATGTCACAAGCCTAATCCACTTTCCCACAAGACACTGGAAATGAAGTTTCAATCACATCACTCATAACAAAGAGGCTCCTTCCCACTACTGCAGTTTTTTCTCCTTTGGATTTCAAAACTTGAAACATTATTATTCAGAGTGTTCCCGTTTTATTCAGTTGCAATGTTGGATTTGATGCACAGGAAGACCACCACCAACAGCACTTAAAGATACAATAGTGTTCTTCCATCCTGCCTACAAGATAATAGACTTCAAATAAAGACTAAAGAAATCTTCATCTACATACGGGATAGAAATAGTGTGTGTGGGGGTGGGCAAATCTTAAGGATTTAAGGTGGGGCTTTTTGTTTATTTTAAAAAGAATTAAACACAGCCATAAGGAAACATGGAATCATAGATCTGCATTTTTCACTGAAAAAAGGAAATTAAAGACCATTTAAAATATTCAGATATCACCAAAGGGCAAAACAATGACCATTTTTGTTATACAACACAAAGTCACCTTAGTTTAGCTAAGCTTTAAGTAGAACATCTCACAGCAGTTAGGTCATCTGACAAACGGAGCAACAGGATCTTCCTTCAACACCAATGAAGCAACATCGGGAACAAACCTCAGTCTCTAACAGTCATAATTGAGAATGCTTTAAATAAAGCACATTTCATTGCAATTTGTTGAAAAATAAAATATAGAATAGAAACTAAGTTGAGGCAATTATACCCTTCTTTACATCTGATGAAGCACTGACAGGTGTGCACAAACACCTTACCACTCAGAACCCAGAACTTGTTTTTGCTGCGACAGAAGGTTTTAGGGTTTTTCTTCCCTCCTCTTAAGTGCTACCTTGCCTTTGTGCTAGAAGAGACCGATCTCATTGGTCCCAGGAAGGATCACAGGGTCTCCCTTTATCTGCCTGGCTCAGGTAGCATCAAGCGAGATGTGAAATGAGATGATAGGAGTTGCATGGCAGAGCTGATGAAGAGCTGAGAAGCAGATGCAGTAAGACTGGCTTGGATAGCAGATGCTCAGAGGAAGCAGAAGAGGACATGCTGAGAGGAGGAGATGGATGCCAAGCTAGGAAGAGGAATACGCAGAAGGAAAGGAGAGGTGAAGAAACATCAGTGCCTGGGGGCAAGGAGACTTGAGTGGAAGGATGATGGACAAGACAGTAGCACCTCTTGAGCCAAAGAAGGGAGTGAGGCTGGAAAACGTGGAGCGAGAGAGTCGCGGTGAGAACTGCAGGACAGGGACAGCTGCCCTCAGAGACACAGAAAAGCAGGAGAGGAGCAGGTTAGAGGGGACAAGGCTAAGAAGTCTGTAGACAAGCACTCTTTGATATGGGAAATGAACCCACATAAGCACGAGAATGCCTATCTCAGTCCAAAAAAACATCTTAGCTCAAGCTGTCAACAGCAGGTATCTGCAACATAACATCAAAAAAGGGTGTAAAGTGTAGAAGAGCATGCAGCAGGATTTCCCCAAGACAATGTTTCACCGCCACCTCCACAGGTACAAGACTAAGGTTCCTAACACCTGATGAGTTATCCTGTAGTGAACTGTCCTGTTGTGCTTTGAACCTTTGTAAGCTCTCAGCATCCACAAGACTCTGTGACAGAGGGATGAGGAACTCATACGCACTGTGGACCAAAATATACAACTATACACTGACTCCTGTTTCCTTGGAGCCTGAAGCCTGCTAGTCTCATTTGATAACCTGAGGTCTCATCGTGAAAGACAGGGTGAAAGAACATCCCCCACTCATCCTCTCCAGGCTACTCATGACTCTGAAGAGCACTGTCAGAGCCTCCAGGCATCTTCCTTTCTGTGCTGGAAAGTTCTAATCTGGTGCGTAATTTCTTCTACAGGAGCCATGTCATACTTCAAGCACTCACCATCACTCTTTAAACTCTCCAATTTCTACTATATATGTCCGATGAGCAAGACCAGAACTGCACACAGTGTTCACAAATACAGTTAAGTTCATAATTGACACAGTGGTAGTTATGTTCTACATCTTTTTCCCCATTCCTTTCCTAATAATCCCTAATGTTGCTTTTTTGGCACTAATGAACCTATGTTTTCACAGAGCTATTAATACCCGAAGTCTCAGTCCTGAGAAGCTAGAGGCTACTCACAATATCACCATATACACCAAGATAAGTTTATGTTGTGCTTTTCCCACATACACTGCCTTTACTACATCAATTTTCACTTGCCATGTTACCTCCAGTCAGTCAAAGACCCATCTGAAATTCTTCACAGTTTGCCTTTATTAATTCTACCCTGAATAACTTAGTGTCACCATCAAATGGGTCACCTCACAATTTACCCTTTTTTCCAAATCACAAATATTTTGAGTGTCACAGGTACAAGAACTGATCCCTTGAGATTCTACTGGTGACCTTTCTCCACCTTGAGGATGGACCATTAACTCTTGCCTTTTTTATCTTTCTTCTTATTTAGCCACATAAGAGTTTTCTCTTGTATTCCATGGTAGATTAATTTCTTTAATAGCTTCTGGTAATGGACCTTGTCAAATTTCTTTTGAAAAATCAAAGTAGACACACTATCCATTTGCCTACCTACTCCAACATGCCTAGGTGTTCAGCACTTCAAAAAAACCACACACACCCCCTCCCCAGACAGGCTTACTGAAATGCATTTCCAGGATCTTCCCTAGCACCTTCTAGAAATATCCAGTGATTCCTATCACTGACTCTTCCTTTGCAGCTAACAACTGCATCAAATCTATTGGCAACACTCAATCCTCATCTGAGACCAGAACGTATTTAGCATGAGATCTTACCACTGCTTTCAGTCAGGTGATACAAATCTGTGGGAAGATGCTCCACATGCAAATCAATTTAATCACATGTGGTAAGATGTAGATTTCCTTTCTCTCCCCCTCTCCATCTTTCCTTACTAAAAGGCTAAGCAAACAACACACTTGAATTAGCAGGAAGAAAAAAAAAAAAAAAAGGATGAATCAGCTCTGTGGCACTACAGAGATGCTCAAAAGTTCCTGGTTTGTCTGTTCCAAAAGCTTGATGTGTACAATGAACAAGCTATGAAACTTATACAGTGGCTTCACGCATTACTCACAGGTTGGTTGTATATGGAAATGCACACATCAAAACAGAATCATAAAATAGTTTGAGTTGGAAGGGAGCTTTAAAGGTTACCTAGTCCAACCCCCCCTGCAATGAGCAGGGACATCTCCAGCTAGATCAGGTTGCTCGGAGCCCAGTCCAACCTGACCTTGAACATTTCAAGGGATGGGGCATCTACTACCTCTCTGG
>VYXH01006456.1:193585-215726 GCA_013397275.1 Burhinus bistriatus | reverse complement strand
TTAATTAGCAGGAAAAAAAAAAAAAAAAAAAAAGGATGAATCAGCTCTGTGGCACTACAGAGATGCTCAAAAGTTCCTGGTTTGTCTGTTCCAAAAGCTTGATGTGTACAATGAACAAGCTATGAAACTTATACAGTGGCTTCACGCATTACTCACAGGTTGGTTGTATATGGAAATGCACACATCAAAACAGAATCATAAAATAGTTTGAGTTGGAAGGGAGCTTTAAAGGTTACCTAGTCCAACCCCCCCTGCAATGAGCAGGGACATCTCCAGCTAGATCAGGTTGCTCGGAGCCCAGTCCAACCTGACCTTGAACATTTCAAGGGATGGGGCATCTACTACCTCTCTGGGCAACCTGTTCCAGTGTTTCACCACCCTTACACCTGCTGGCCATACTACTTTTGCTGAGGTCCAAGATACATTTGGCTTTCTGGGCTGCAAGCACACATTGTCGGCTCGTGTCCAGCTTTTCATCCACCAGTACCCCCAAGCAATTCTCAGCAGGGCCGCTCTCAATCCCTTCATTCCCCAGCCTGTATTGATACCAGGGGTTGCCCCCACCCAGGTGCAGGACCTCACACTTGGCCTTGTTGAACCTCTTGAGGTTCACATGGGCCCACTTCTCGAGCCTGTCCAGGTCCTTCTTCATAAAGAATCTTTGTGTGCACATGTACATATGCACACATACGCTGTTTCAAGTGCTTTAGCATTTGGAGCCCGACTATCAACCGATACTTTTGGTTTTGAAGCCTCCCCACAGCCTTTCTCCAGCCTTCCAACTACAAAATAGGGATGACACTCCTCACCTCATGACCTTTATGAAACTAAACCCGTGCCTCCGAAGCGCTCGGGTAAGGTTAGAGAAACTTTGAGAGGAAAATCAGTTTTGTCTTCAGGCAGGATTTGAATGGCAAGCAGTAATTAAGGCTGTGGGAGAGGCCGAGCCAGGAGGTCAGAAGAACACACCAAATAGCTCCTTCAGACATGCATAGCAGGGCAGGGCAGGGCAGGCAGAGGGGGCCGCCCCGCAAATTGCTGCCTCCCTGGTACCCCTTGAACAGGAAGGGTCGAACTACAGTCGGAGACCACCTTAGCCTAATTTTTGAGCTCTTTTTAACCTTACTAATACTCTTTCCGCACCTCTTTTTGTGGTTAACTCATTTTATATAAAAGCACTGCAGAAAAAGAGGAACGTGCTGCTTTTAACCCCTGACACACTCAGATACACTGGACAGAGTTAGAAGAGACCAAAAACTTAGTCCAGCTAGCACTGGTCATTCAAGCAGAAAACTGATTTATCTTTTCAAGCTCCTAAACATTTTTTAAAAAAATAGAAACAGTATTTACTACAATTTGTAATGCTGTCTTTAATACATAGCTATGAAGAAGACTTTCACATGTCAGTGATGGTTTGCTTCCTGTGAGCTGTTCCTGAAGTGTATACACCACCTGTTCTGGTTTCCTTTGTTCATTGTAAAGAGACAAATAAGCCCCTCATTTTCAATGTGTACCTATAAGGAATTATTTTTTACTGCTTTAGGATTAGATCTGCAGAGCAGTTATGTTCAAGATCTCAGAAAGTTTTTGTGTTTTGGCCTTTTCCACAAATTCTTTTCTTATTAAAGCCTTACTGCAGTCACCAAACAAGTAAAACATACGTACACCCTAAAAATGCACAGAAATACACAAGTTCAGATTTATTTCTTCTGGGCTTATTATACAAAAATAAGATGTTTTATATTTACTCTTAGCCATGCATAAAGGCACATTCTTGTCACCACCAGAATGCTAATTTTGTTTTATCTCTTTACTTCAAGGTTTTCACGCCTTCAGCTAGCATTTGGCTAAACCAATGTTTGGCTCAAGCGAGGAGGTGGAAGCTTCCAGAAACAGATCTGTGACTGCCTGAGGAAGTTTTTGCGCTACTGGTGGGTGATCTTATTCAGGATTTCTCTGCCTACTCCCCACCTATTTCTCCAGGGGGTATTTTGTCCCCTGAAACACGTCAAAGGCCACTTTAACGGTTTCTACAGTCCCGCTCTGCAAGGAAAATACTTGGATAAACCAGGAGGCAATACAGCTGCTTAAAATTATAATAAAAAGATAAACTCGTTATTGTTTGTACAAATGCTCAGTAACCCAACCGATGCTTAACAGACACTTTCTTTATTACAAAAGCTGACCATAAAATTCAGGTGAACAGAGTTCTGGTACACACAGAAAACCATTTCTTTTCAATGAAGCATGTCAGGGCATGCTCTTAATTACACCACTGCACAGAAGCACATTTAAGAACACGCTTGATGAACTGAGGCCCTAAAAGCTTGCTGCAATTAGCTCAGCCGCAAGGACGCAGAAACAGTAGAAAACCCTGACCACCGGCACAATGCCGAAGAGCTGCCGATGTGCTGCCAAATGTGGTTTAGGACCTGGGCAGGGACCTGGCTAGGGAGCACCTGCCAAGGCTCTGCTGTAGTGGAAGGAAGCCAGTGCATTAGGACACCTCGTTATCCCTACAGTTTCACAAAAAAATGTGCCCTGTGCAGGCAGGGCTTTCTCATCCACAGGCCCAACGCTATATCAAAAATACCACTAGCGGGCAGGAATATTGTCTGTGAAAGAGCAAAGAAGAGAGATTAAATATTTCTCCCACTGAATATTTGCGCCTTTCATTGCGCCTAGGATTTCTCTACCCATGGTCTCCCCACTAAGCAATTCAGATTCTTAGTCTTTTTGGAGATCCTCTCCTTCCTGTCAGCTAGCACTGTCAGAAAAACTAGACACGTAGTCGTGTAGGCTGAAATTAAGTGCATATTTTTATTTTAGGAAGAGTGTGGTGTGAGGCTTGTCTGCATCATTCACATGGCTGAGTGGAGACTGAGGCAAGCTAGAGGCAGATAACTAAACTAGCAGGGGCAGGAAAATTCCAAGACAATTATTTAATGTCATTCTGTTGATTAGGCACTGCATGGAAAAGCCAGTGGAAAGTGCTTCCAAAGTATCTGGAAGAGAAGCTTTGCCATTGCAGTCAGAAACAGGTACAGTAGACAGTGAGCTGAGAGGGGAAAAAAAAAAGCAAGTACTGCCATGTAGCAGAAGTAAATGCGCATTTCACACACTTGTGTGAAAAAAATCTCACAGTTAAAATTACAAGTAAACTACCAGATGAATCAAAAGAACTGTCAATTACATATATATCTATTTAAATGATTCATTCCATGCATAACCTTGGTGTTTTCTTTGGTATAATTGGCTAGGCATGCATATCAAAACTTGAGTACGCCTTTTCTTCTGACATCAACAAGTGGTTAACTTTACAAGCTGTTAAGAGTAATAAAGCATGACAAGTTAATAAATATTTTCAAAGATGTTTTTGTTAAAACCAGAAACAGAAGCCAGCTTTTCACTACATAACCAAACAGCAAGATGTATTTGTCATATAACCTAATCCACTTGTTTATGAACAAACGATTGCAAGTAATCACGTTTTGATTGACAGAGGCTACATACATAATGATATTCCAATACATCTGGATCCTTCAAACACTGCTTGAATACAGTGCTTAGCAGTATGCATTAATGGGATAACAAAACGGAGTGACACATGAGTATGCAAGCAAGCACTTTATGCAGTGCAGTTAATCAATGCCCTAGTAATTCTCCTTTACCCCACCTCGCAGTTGTTTTGTCTGCAGGTGCCTACAGATCAACCCACAAACATCTGCATAATTTAGCATCTCCTTTCTCTCCAGGGCTACAGTGCAC
Source organism: Burhinus bistriatus (assembly GCA_013397275.1). NCBI lineage: Eukaryota > Metazoa > Chordata > Aves > Charadriiformes > Burhinidae > Burhinus > Burhinus bistriatus. The sequence goes on along the minus strand of VYXH01006456.1, from coordinate 211,958 downwards.
AATGAGCAGCTAGGCTGGGGTGTATTTCACCAACATTAAATGAGATGTCATCTATTCAGAAAAGTACAGGCATACATTTATCCAAGGTATTCAAAGAATCATGGCACTTGGACAAGGATGCCCGCTCCCGCCACCAGCCAGGAACACAGAGTGAATTACTTCATTTCACAGCCCACACTGCACAAATTCGCCAGCTGCTTTTCCTCAGGCAAGAAGCAAACAGAGGAGAGAGCAAACCAGAACTGCTTATTGCCCACGCTGCCCCAACACAGGCAGAAATCGTGCCCCTCCTGTTGCAGCCTGTGGCAGATCTCCCTCCAACGCTAACACGGCCAGGTTTGCAGCCAGGATATTTTTCAAGAACATAAAACAACGCGGAAATCATGGGCTTCTTGGCACTGCCTGATGAAACCCTGCAGCCTGTGCTCCACAGCAAGCTTACCATCACCATTTTGGAGGGCTTGGTCTTAAAAGCACCTGGTTTTTGCGTGCTGCAGGTGTGAAGAAGCCAGCACGCACACATGGCACCATGCCAAGGAAGCACTGCAGATCTTCACTCTTCCGCCAGCACATCTCACGGCTCATCATCTTTGCCTGAGCACCAAAAACACGTTCGTGGCTCTATGTCAAGCAGCACGCTCCTCGCTCAAATAGCATAAATTAACCCTTTAACCTTTGTATTGCTAAAAACACCCCTCCAAACCCAGATTTTTTTTTCACCCCTTAAAGACAGCAGTCTGACACCATCATTCAAGATACCTAAATATTCACTTAGATTCCTATTTCTGTCATAACAGAGCTTCGACCCATAATAAGCACACACTGGAAGATGTCATTTTCTAAAAGCTGGAAGATAAAGATAGTGTTAAGGCAAATGTCTTCAGTGTGTTCAGAAAGGTAACTAAAATTTACTCAACAATTTTCTTTCCACAAGAAGTTTCCCCTCTTCAATGAACTGAAACTGTACAGTAATCCCCTGTGTGCCTGGAAGCACGCACTGAATACATCGGTAGATCAGATTTACTGCATGAGAACATTTTCTCCGTGCTCGCAGTTTTAAGAACATTGCAAAGCCCTGCACACAGGCACAAAATCATATCTTAAATTAAACCAGTAATGCTTTTCTTCTTTGGGTTCAATTAGAACATTTTTAGGGGGGCATATTTATGTGATCACTGCAAAGACACATGGCTGACTCAAATAAGGGGCTTTCATTTTGCCTTATTTAAAGTACTGCTTTTATGCTTTAGTTGCATCCACTTAAGAAAAGAAAATATGAAGCTGTATAATCTAATAAATCTGATCAATATTACTAAGGTATATTGCTACAAATAGCTGCAGTAACTACCATCATGCACAAGTCTCAAAGAGAAAAAACTAACGAAGCAGCCAAGTGCTGTAGCGCTATGCTCTCTACATGTCTCCGAAAGCCTTGGCTGAAGACTGGGACGCAAATGGACTGTGAAGGTGCTCTGGCCTGAAAGCAGACACATTTCTGTCACCCGGTGTTTCTCATTTCTATGGAAAACAAATGTCAAGATGGAAAAACTATAAGCTGACTCAAGATACTGAAAGTGATTCTCAAAGCAAAGTAAAATTTATAAGACAACCCTGCATTTGGTTGCCCACTGCCAAACTTTCTTCTGGCATCTTCATTCTTACCAGAGTCAATGGATTTAATGGTGGTCTACATCAAGGGTCTACTTGCACTAAAATTACTGAGAAATGGGCACTGCCAGTACTCAACTTCTGAAATTGCCCACTAGCAGCTACCACACCAAGGACAGCGGAGACACATGCAGAGCCAACAGGCAATATCCACCTTTTAAAAAAAAATTATCTTTTAACCTTGAAGAATTATTAGCAGGAGATAAAGGAAAGGGGAAAAACAAAAAAAGCTCTCAGGACTCCTTAGCTCTGTAACAAATAGGATTTAGGAAAAAGTATTTGAAGACAGACATAGTACTGCTTATGGTGATAGTTAATAAAATCAGTATCCCCATACTGACCTGTTTGTGCAGGCTACAAGATGTTACCAAAATGAAAAAACCCAACATGATATTGAATAAAATTATTACAAAAGATAATCTGCCATCAAAGCTATGAGACACTGACAGACTGAATTCAATCAACTCCCTGCCTCCAGCCCTTGTCACATAGGGCAGCAAGAGTATTCAAGGTATCTGACCACAACTTTTAGACTACAGAAAAATAAAAGTAATAAATTAAAAGGGTAACTGTCCAACATGAAAAGTAAATGAACAGTCTTTGTTAAAAAAACCCCAACTACACTTTTTTTTTTTTTTAAATCTTCAAGACTTCCTCTCATTTCAGAGGATCTGTTCATCTTATGACCCGCTTCACCACTATGAAGGTAGCGAGTCAACAGGAGAGGACAACGTGGGCTGCTAGCAACAGATGAACACCAAGCTGCTGGGTACTAAGTAAGCCCACCTTAACCATGATGGGCTGTACTGGCAGCCTCACATGCAGGAAAATGATCCATTCCTCCAGCCTCCTCCTCTAATGCACTTTTACCACATGCAAGAACGTCCAACTTTAACCACACACAACAAGCGGAAGGCTGGTTGATGGAGGAATGACAGATAACGGCCATGGTCAGCATTTTTCCTCCAGCAGAAGCAATTATGTGGCCACTGTTCTCACAGTAAACTCTTGGGAACATCGGTATCTAGGGCTTTTGTTTCTATTAGTTTTATTCTAGCCAGGATCAAAAGATGAATGGCAGCATAGGAGAAGGATGACAAAAACCAACGCAAGCAGCCACAACTGCACAAGCCTCAATTACAAGGAAATCAGACAAAAAAAAAATAGCGTATGGGGGGAGTTTAAAATAGGAGCTAAAGGTAAAGCATTAATGTGCACGAGGTGCTTAAATGTCTTCAAAATTTTTGCCTCCAGCAAGCAAAGCATACCTTGCTACCTAAGATAGCAGACATTTAACTCCTGATAATTTTTCATTCAAAGCCGCAACTCAGGAAAGACTCCTTAAAAGTCCAAGTCCAGTTCCTCATTCCTGCAGGGAACTGCATATAATCCTGTTCATAAATTTATGAACTTCCTTCTAAATTAGTAGACTTCTTATTCCTTTTACCAGAAGACTATTGGAGCTCCTCACTCTTGCAGAAACTTCCTTATAATTTTCAGATTAAATTTATTCATGGCCAATTTATATTCATTTGCTCTTGTGATGACATTGTCTTTTATCTTAAATTAGGTTGTAAGTTCTCCAGGGCACTGACCAAGTCTACAGAAGTACAGAGAGTCCTGAGCATAATAGTTCCCTGATCATCATTCAGAGCTTTGCTTAGGATAACAATATGATAAATATATATATAATAAAAATTAGTTTTTATAGTTCCACTAGTCCGATCTTCTTCTACCACATCTCGAATTAATGCAAGTGCACTCACATGGAATCTGATCAAATATATCATGATGAAGCTAGGTGAGACCACAGTTCTGCCCCACCTCTAACAAGTTGCTTATCTGGCTCTACAAGTATATCAAGACTACAAGCTGATGTTTTTATCTTGACTGTGGAAAACTAAAGAAAACACAGCAACAAATAGGTAGAAGAGCATGTCCTTTTTGGGATTAAAACTTTTGGTGGAAGCGACCAACTCAACTCACGTAGAAGTCTGGAGAGCACACAAAGCAGTAGGCTCCTTCCTGCAGTCAGGAATCATATTACTCAAGGCAGGTCCTTCCCCCCACCAAAAGTCTTGAATTTGGGTTCTCCTTGAACACTTTTGCTTAGAATATACCAGTCATTCTTACCTGCAGCAGCATCAACAACAATATACTGCAAGTCTAGAAACACCTATTTTGTATCCATACAAACAAACATCAGATCTAGACACTTTATGGAGCAATAACATTTCCCTGATACTTCTTAGCATAGATTTCTCACATCTGCTGTTTTGGCACATTTGACCATAGTGGTAATATACTTACTCTGCAGTCCTATCTTTGTTGTAAGTTGGCCCACTCACTGCCTGGGCATCAGGTAGAGCGTGCCATGTGTTTTACCTATTCTACACAAATGAACAAAAATTCTAGAAAGATTGCATGTTTTCTGGATTTCTTTCATTATTTATTTCATGGAATAACTGGCCTGAGTTGCTTTCCAGACAACAGTTTAGCTGCCCTACCTTAGCAGAAAAGCAAGTTCCAACTCTGAACTCCAGCATTTAAACATGAAACTAGGTAGCCAATTTACCACAATTCAAATGGCAGTAATAAAGCAACATATTTAAATAGCTCATGGAATAATCTCAAGAAAATGTTGTGCCTAGAATGTTAATGAAAACAACAAATTACAAGGATTCTGTTTTCTGAATGCTGACAGAAAGCTAACAGAGAAGTAAAGGTTAAGAAAAAAATGAAGGACTGAACCTCCCTTTTAAATTTGTGATTCAATTCAAAACAACAAGGACACAGGAGGGAATAGCAAGCAACACAAAAATAAAAGTTGCAGGAAGAAACATGGAATTTCATAATCTAGCTTTTGCTTGCTTTCAATAAAAACAGATTCCCATTGTCTTTCACAGTAAGAGACCAAATATTAGATATTAAAAGAATAATGGGGAAAAAATATTTATTTAGGGAAAAGATGGATAGCTTATAAGCAAAAAACTGTAAACTAGGCACACGCATGTGTATATGGGAGGAAAAGAGTGGAGAGGACAAAAGTCAGTGGATTAAGCAGAAGCCTGGTTTGCAGTCACTCATTAAAATAGTATCAGGAAAAGCAGGAGTATTTTCTCTCTAGCTAAAATAGTTCCAAAGGACTGAGCAATTGGACAAAACCCACTTCGCAGAACATAATAATACAGAGATATAAAAGATAGTTATGTAGACTATCTTTTTCATAAAGAGACTGAAAAAACAAAGAGCAGGAAAAAACAGACTGATAAACTATCACTCACCCAGACACCTATAGGGAACCACAATATGTGGGTGACCATTGCACTGCTTCCATCCCCTCTTGCACCAGTTCTGGATCGTAACTGGCTGGTTGGCTTCGACAACATTGGTGATTTGTAATTCAGGGTAAACCTAGCATTGAAAATATAAACAAGACAAATGTTATCACAAGTATGCACTCTGGGTCACGCAATATATTTACACATTTGTAATGTGGCTATCACAACACAATATCCATTTTCTTATCTTCTCCCTCTTCTGCTGTATAATATACTTTAATTTACTTCATGATATGAGTATATGCACTTACCTGGAAAGCTGGTGTGTTTGTTCATCAGTAAAAACATGTGGCTTCCAGCTCAGAATACGATGGTGGTAACAAGTGGCTGTCAAATTATAACTTGTCCAGTTACACCCGCTTAAGCTAAAAAACACCTAAGCAGGTATTTCACGGTTGACTAAAATATCCTCTCCTTCATGTCTAGGCTATCGCTGTCCTTGCATAACTCCATATATTGGGTCTAATCTCCATACATCTAAAATTGACAGCATGCCTTTATGTTTATCTCAGTCATTTTAACAAAAATTGGAACTTTTTCCCATTGCAGGCTGCATTCAACAGTCTGTTGAATCAGTTATTCATATTTAGGTTTACATCACCGATATAAACCTATTTCCAACTTCCCTAAATTGCTGAAATCAAAATACTATCTGCTTTTAATACTGCAATACACTTCTACACCCACAACCATGCCACCAGCAAACTGGATGACTAATTTATGGCCAAGCCACAACTTTGATCAAGCTACACATTTGGTTTTTTATCTCCCTCAGTCCCTTTGTCTCACCTCTCTTTTTAAATTTTACTGTCAGTAATGGCTCATCTGCTCTCTTTTGCCAAGGGCAGGTCTTAGCCACTGACCTTTTGTGCAGACCCACTTCCCAGACACCTTGTATGAGTTCATCTACATGCGCATTTCAGTTCGTTGGGAGCACATTACCTCGCACTATGCTGTGGTTCACCCTACGGAGGGATTTGAGAGCCTGCAAACCACATTCCTTAAGGATAATATTTAACGAGAATATTGCGCTCCTGGAGCACACCCAACGGATGGTTAGTCCATGCCACCAGGCTAGAGCTAACCAAAGCACAGCTTGCAAAGCATGCCCAGCGTAGCTGCTCAGCCCAAGCTGCTTCACTCCGCACTCCCAACTCTCATCGCACCACACCAGTTGCTAGCACAGCCTATGGCTCCCGCTTTTGATTTTTCAAATCAACAATCTATCAGCCCTAACATCAAACTCAGAAGAGACTAGTTTTCCTTCGCCTTTCCTCAAGCAATCCTTACCAATTTCCGAGTATGTCAAATCTGAGGATTTAGGTGAACTGAAAACTAGTCTACTCATACCTACCAGTGGAAAAGAAAAACAGAAATAGTAACAAGCCTGAGAAAAAAAATTAGTAATTGGAGATGGTCAAAAAACACCCTGCAGAAGAGGAACATAATCCCAACTAAAGAGAGCTGGGTCGAGACTGGGTGAATTCTGGGAGTCCAAACCTGATGTCTGGAAAACCACCGTAAAGAACCTCAACAGCCCTGCGCTGAGGAAAAAGGATTCGTCTCAACCATGTATCTCCCCCAAGCTCACAGCTTTCCAGTGGGCCAGTGCCTCCTGGCACTCCCCTGACCGAAGGTTTAAAATGTAACCGTGGCGAAAGTGAAGCAAGCAGGCTATTTAACTGCAGCTCAAGTAAAAGTTTCAAACTTCAGAAGACACTACCAAACAACAGTACAGCCTTTTCAGATTTGACATCAGTAGTCTTTGAATGAATGTGGCCTGGGCCACAGGCATGGTAACAACAGAAAATAATCAAAGCATGACTGGAAATTACCTGGGAAGAACTTCTTACTTTCATTAAGAGACAGGAAGGGGCTAGTATAATTGTAAAATTGAACTATATTAACAGCTTAATTTACAAAACAAGGCCAGGTACAACAACAATGCCAAGGAAATGACAACAGAGAGTAACACTACTTAAACAATGCACTTCATGCTGAAGAGGCTGAACATCAACCTTGCCTTCTTTACAAAACAGCATTCTTTAATCAGGTATTTCTGGCTTTGTGTAAGCACTTCACAGAAGCCATCTGGTATGTTTTTGCCAGCTTCGACAGCACCCTCAGCTCACTACAACGCATGGTTAAAGCGTGTGCAGAGGCTTCACATGCAACCTTCTATGTTAACCCAGCACACAAGTTACAGTTCACTTCAAGAGAGCCCACAGAGCAGAACAGAAGTCTTAAGAGTAAAAGTTTCCTGCACTCAGAAGATTGTAGCTTTGCTTTGTTCTTTTTGTCAGCAGGTGACCAGGGCCGATGGTCATCATCCACATTACAAATATACCACCATTTTTACACTACTTGCAGAAAGCGGCTTCAGAGGAACTTGCTGCTCCCTCTGCTCCATCAGTGCTTCAAATACTGAGCTCTGAACTGAAACAGCAAGGTTGCAAATTCAAGGAAAGCTCCCTTTCCTCTTCAATCTCTTTATCTTTTCTCTTGGGTCCCCTCAGTTCCACCAAACGGGTCTGCATGTGCTCTTGACTCTTGTCACAGCACTGCCAACATGGATTAGGATGTCACCGCAGCGGGAAATTTCACACCTCAGCTGCTGTGTAAATCTTACACTGCAAGGCACCATAGCTGCCTCAAGAGCTAACAAGCAAGATGCAAGAGGAAGATTTGATTTTCTTTGGACACTGCCTTTAGCATCGTCATGCTGCACTCTTCCGAGTTCATACGTCCGCAGACATCACATCCGAATAAATACAACCCAAGGTTACGTAATGCTGGATGCCATCACAAACCACGCGCTTGATATATCACAGTGTCGTGGACACATTCTCATCAGGGACATTTTAACATTTCTCAGAGTTAAGTGTCACTTGTCACGTACAGAGGAAGTAAATGCCTTAAATGAGGACAAATAAAAAAAAGTTTCACAATGGTTGGACTGGAATGTTGAAAAAGGAAATTAAGAAAAGAAACCTCAAAGCAATTTATGCATCCACGGGAACACGTACATGGCTTTAAAATAGATAGAAATGATAGAAAACAGGATTCTGATCCATGAGAACAAAGACACGCTTAGTTGCTTTCCTGAGGTGAATTTCTAACGAGTAAGAGTGAACTATTACTGTAGAACCCTATCAAAACAATGAGATTAGAGGGAAAAAAATATTTTTTTTTTTAATTTTGCTATTTCCCAAAACCATCATTTTAACTTCTGGTTAGTACAGTGTACCAAATTCTAAGTAGTTAACAATATTTGTCAAAAGCACACAAGGACAAAGAAATACAAAGAAGCCTCCTCTTCTGTTTCTACATCAGTTACTAAACTCCTAATTTCCTTTGACAGCTCACACAAAGCTCCGTCCACCCTTCACAAGAGAAAACAGGCTTTGAATTTCATTATCAGTACGTTAACTCCAGCAACACGTACACGCTGAGGAAAGTTCCCCTCACTAGACTTACATAAGGTATTTGCTCTGAATTGAAGTGGGACCCACTTAGTGGCACAGAAAAATGAGCCTTGTATTTATTTATAGTGTCCCTAATGAGCCACTGCTCCTTCTAGCAAGTGAGAGCGAGCACCTCTAGAAAGTTATAGGAGACCCACACTTCCAACGTTGTTGTGACTTGTTGCAGAGTAATTCGTTTAATTTATTTTAAAAGAAATGGTGGAAGAAACTGAGGTCAACGTAATCTAAAAATCTTAACTGGCAATCAAAAGTTACTGCTAGATCTTCATTTACTTCCGGTTTTCATTACTAAGTTTCCTTATATACTGACTTCAGAAACAAAAACCTAAGAAGCTTCTGCGCTCAGAATTTAATATAATCTTGTTTACATTCATGTTTACCACTACCAAGTCTGATGACACATGGACTTAGGATTAAAATGTAGATGTGCTTAATGAAAGATCTCTCTGCATACAAAGGTGTTGATGATACAACAGTGACAGTGTTACAACAACCTCCTCATAAATGTGTTACCTAACAGGAGATTCGGGATTATTTTGAAACAAATCTGGGAAAAACAAAAAGAGCTGGGAGGCAAAGAAAAGGATTAAAGCAATGAAGCGGCCAGGCCACCACCACTGCAGGAGCCTCTGATGCCTGTGAGAAGGAAGGAGTCCAGCCAAGACGCCTTTGGGCACAGCCAGCACAGACGGATGGGTCCCCAGGCCCCTTGTGCACAGGGAACACTGGGGCAGGGAGACCATTTGAGGAAGGGCCAGCTGGGGCCGCTGATGGCAGCCACCAGCCAACGTGAGCTTCTCATGGTATGCTGTGGGCAAGAGGGAGGCACGGCTCCTGGGCACATGGGGAGACAAGGCCCTTCATGGCATACCAGGGTCAGTGGCAGGGGCAACGATTTGGAAGGACTTGGATAAATTGGAAGAGATTCAAAGAAGAGTCAAAGAGCAATGACAAGAAAAAGCATCGGGCGCAGAGGAAGTGCTCGACTCCAGGAATAGTCCATTTAGTATGGCCAACCCTGGCTGCAGTTTACAACCACCTTCAGAAGTTTAAAATTTGTGAATGGCTCAATTTAATTATCACATACATAGCTAACAAGAGCGAGTTGCTGAGTGTTGAGACTGAACAACTGTGACCCTGAGGGTGCTTCTCCAAGTAGCCTATCCACTACTACAGGCTTCTCTGTTAAAACGGGGAAATGCCTACCTTAACAAGGATACTTCTATTCAGCCACCACAATGATACTTGGAAACACATCCTGTGAATGATGCTAGCCATCTTTGATGATTGCCCTGATCCATGCAGAATCCCAGTCTGGTTGAGGTTGGAAGGGAACCTCTGGAGGTCATCTGGCCCCACTCCCCTGCTCAAGCTGGGCAACCCAGAGCTGGCTGCCCAGGACTGTGTCCAGACAGCTTCTGAATATCTCAAGGATGGAGACTCCACAGCCTCGCTGGGTAACCTCTGCCAGCACTCAAATGTCAGTGTTAAATGCAACTGAAATATCTAAGAAAGATACTTTTTTTTTCTTAAAAAAAAAAAAAAATAAAATCAGTCCCCAATATATGATTATATAAATAGGTTTCTCCACCCAGTCACAGAAGCAAACAAACTCTGTACATCTTGGTGCAATCTTGAAGTAAAACTTGAGCATAATCATATGAGACAGTCACCTCTGATACTAAAAGACATTTAAATTCAAAAGTGTTGTATTTCACCTCTTGATATTATTCATTATGCCCCTGATCTTCTAGAGTAACTCTGACCATTCAGAATATTGCTTCTTTTATCATATTTTCAGGTAATATTTGAAAGGTTTACAAAGTTAGCTGACGATTAGGAGGTTAGTGGAACTATTTCAATTTACTTCTGCATTTTTTATTACACAATTAGAATAACAATAACAATAGAAATAAGTATATAAAAATCTTGAAGTACTATCATAATGTGTATCATTGGAATTAGTAGTATAGATTTATGCTTACTTCTGCTTGAACTTGAGGATCTTTTCCTGTATATTCCAAAAGCAGAAGTAACATAATGGTCTGAGTTACTAATGGAGTATGCTCAATCCATAGAAACCATTAAATGGAACACACACATGCACACACTTGCACATACACAGATGGACATGCACTTTAACAGAAATTTAAAAAAAAAAAGAAGAAAGAAACAGTATCTTAGACTAAAGAATGTAAAGCATAATCAGTGTCCACCTTCACCAACAATTTGGAATGGCAGAGAACCTGGGCAAGAGGCAAAAAAAATATTGTTTAAAATTAAGGTGCAAAATTAACATGTAATCAATTGCCATTTTTTATTTAGATACCTTAGTATTTTTCTCCAAACTGCATCCCACATCAGTTTGAATTATGACTGTTCCAAATCAGAGATATGTATTAGTTTTACAGCCACCAAATGCTGTATCAGTCTCAAGTGGACACATACTCTTATTAGGATTTCCTTCTATTCTTTTTCCTTAATCCTTCAGTTGTTTGCTGTACCTACTCATGATATCTTGGCTTCAATTATATCACACATCTGGTTTCTAGATCTTCCGTTTCCCCTAAGCTTCAGCACCTGGCACGGCAGGACTTTGAAACCAGCTTGAATTAAAATGTGATGCTCAACTCTCTCCTCTCACAGTGAGAAAAGGCTGCTCAGTCTCTCTGAAAGCACGCTGACCAGTCTCTCTGCAATGTGCCACTGAAGAACTGGTGCTAATGCACCCCAGATCTGACAGGTATTTATGAGCTGGCATTCTGCTTGAAATCTGTCTCACGCAGTCAGTGACAGTATGTATTTTAAAAACTAGAAATGCTAGAAAGGAAGATTCATACAGATAAAAGAAATTAAGAAGAAATCATTGCTGTAAATAGCCAGAACAAAAAATAGGATGGTTTTAGCAGTTGCATCTTTAGCAACTTGAATCATTTGAATGCTTCGATTTACTTAAAGAAAGGGGAAGATAACTCAAACTAGGATACCTCTAGACTCTCCCTGTCTGCTCTCCTCCCGCAGCTTCCCCCAAAAAAGGAAAAAACCAACCAAACAAGTTGGTCTGTGGAGAAATTTCCTTCCAACTGGACCATACAACTTTGTACTTTGAATATTTTATACTTACAATATCGATGTTACTTTAGCATTGAGAACTGTTCACAGAAATTGTCAGAAAATTTGCTTTTTAAAATTTTAAACAAAAATCCCAAATGTGACACAGGTAACTATTTACCTCTGCTTTAAATGGACAAAGAAATTTTTTATCACTTCAGTGAAGTAGTCTGCAACCAGTTACTGCAAGCACAAAAGAATACACACATTTAGTAACCAGTGTTTAGCAAGACTGCCGACTTAAAATTGCTTGTGGAAAGTGTCCTTTGATAGCAAATGTATCTGAAGGATAGCTAAACAATGCTTCAACTATGGAAAAAAAGCTTTCAGTTCCAGATTAACAAATTATAGTTGGATCAAAACTATTTCTATTCCTTTCTACAGTATATCATTAAATAAAGAAATAAAATTCTTTTGAGGATTTTCCTGCCAGAAGGCAGAAAGCAACCTACATGTTAAAATCACAGAAAGACACAAAAGATCAGCTGCTTCCCAGTATTTAGCGTAGATATGTTACTGAAGAGCAGTAACAAGCAGCCACACTGCACTCATTTTTCAAGAGTTTGGTATGTCCACGCAGAGGAAGTACACAATAATTATTTCTGTGTGTCCACGTATAGTATCTCTGCAAGCTTTCCAATTATGACTTCAGAAGCAGTGACACTGCAGAGTCCCAGCTGTCCCAGATCAGCTGCAGCAGCAGTGGCATCACAAGAGCAGCAATGACACAAGCACAGCCAACCCTGAACTATGTACCCTGTTCTCAATCTTGCAATCTATATCTGCAAAACAGGCAGCTATACACAGATTCAAGTTATTATACATGCCTCATGTCAAAATATTGTAGTTTATTACTGGCTTATACAACTACTTTTCTACATTATTACAGAGGATCTTAGTAAAAGGTAATCAATGAAGATTCAAAATTAAACTCATAATCGGGACTTGAGAAGCGTGAATTTTTGAGAGTCAGGCTATTTGTTTTACTTTCTGCTGCAAACTCATGTAACTTAAAGGCTAAAAATGATGTCAAACTAAAAATCTCCATGAAAAAAGAACATAAGCCTCAAACTCCTCTGGAAAGACTGTCCCTTGAACTCTCCTATTTACAAATAAAGGGGCGGGGGGAGGGACGGGGACGGGGGACGACAACATTAAATTGCACACACTTAACACATGCAACTATGGATGCTTATTACCTGTATACTCCCACTCACTTCAACCAGCTGTCCTAATTTTTTGCATGTTTCTTCAGCAACTGCTCATTTTTAGCCTTTAGGTTACATGAGTTTGCAGCAGAAAGTAAAACAAATAGCCTGACTCTCAAAAATTCATGCTTCTCAAGTCCCGATTATGAGTTTAATTTTGAATCTTCATTGATTACCTTTTACTAAGATCCTCTGTAATAATGTAGAAAAGTAGTTGCATAAGGCACAGTAAACCTCTGGTATGTCAGCTCTGCAGTCCTCTCGCATGGACACAGAGGAGTTAGAGGCATGGGCATAACCCCTGTACTGAATCGACAATCGAGGTGGAGAACAGAAGCTGTGCAAGCTTTAGAAAGATTTTAACACACCAACACAAACCCCATACTACGTGTGGTCAAGTTGACTACTCCAGAGAGCCCCCGAGGTCCAAAATCTGCAGGCAGCAGCTGCTGTGTTTCACAAGAGATGAACCGTATATTGCCATGCTGGCTCATCTCCCAGCCACCACATCTTAAGTCTCTTCTACTTTTCCTCAGGGTCATTATGTAGGAAATAGTGCTGTTTTTCTGGCTAACCTATCCTCAGAGAAAGTTATGAAACATGAACTGGGCTCTCCTCATTACCAAGTGAAAACAACACAGTTGCACTTTACCTAGCACTGCAAATATCAGGGTACTCACCTGTTTACACAGGCAGCGTCGCCTAACACAGGCCTGCAGCTCTCCCCTAGCCGGGAACCATCACCTCTCCAGCTCAGTCCAGACGCTCCCCTGGTGAACAGAAGCACCTTTCCTTCTCTGCCATGTCTCTGCTGCTTCACCTATGTCCTGTCACGCCTGACCAAGCTCAGCCACTTGTCCTGGCTTTCTTGACCACGCAGGCACTTCTACACACAGAAACAAAGCTACGGGGCTAGTTGGCATCCCAACTTTTCCTGCCGTTCTCTGTAACCCAAGCAACTCCTTCACTTGCTCAAAGAGAATTATGAAGAGAAAGTCAAACCCAGCACTAGCTGCACTGGAGCAGTTTCCAAATTCATTGTCATGGGCCAACCTGAGAAAGAGCAAGATGACCAAGAAAGAACAGCTCTGCCCTGTACCGTAAGTCCCAGGTATCTGCCTCTGCAACTTAGTCAGCATAACATCTCAGGTATTTGCACTAATTTCCAGATGCCACTTGGGAAGAGAGAACCCTTTTAATCCTGCAGTTTAAAAGAAAAGTAATCAATCCTTAAAAGCCAAACCACACCCTATTACTTAGAGTAAATAAATAATCCCAGGCCAAGTGTCTTCCAACCTAGCCAGAGAATTATTTCTTTTAATTTAACCCTGACGACAAGTTTCTAAAGATGTAATACTTCTTGTCTTCAGCCACATCACCTAGAATCCATCCATAACATCCTTCAGTTTTTAATGGCTGCAGCCTCCCTAGCTATCTGGGTCAACCCTCAGCCTCATCTCGGAGTTTCACATACTGCTCTTAAAACTATTTCTTAGGGCCCATCTGCCAAATCATCCTCCTCCCTCCCAACATCTCAGCTGCTTTACTATTACACACAGAGCTGCTGTTCAAGTTTCCTGCCATGAAACTCACCCACTGTTCCCACTCTTTCACCCAAACTCTGGCCTCTCCGATCCATTAATCCTGGTATCCTCTTAGTTCCTGTTTCCAAACTGTCTGCCCACCCTGTGATTCTTAAGTCTCATGCTAAGAGGCAAATGCTCTGTCCTCTTCTCCTAAGCATCTTTTAAACCTCACCATTTTTTCCTCCAAGCATGCAAAGCCAGCATACGTTTCAACACTCAAACTAGTTTCTTACATTACTGATCCTATCCTATGAAAAAGAAAAAAACAACAAAAAAAACCCAGGCATGTGTGTGAGGAGATAATGAACCTTCTAGGCATTGTCCACAGATGGGGGGAGGAGATGAGGGCAGAGAGGGAGAAGAGATCAAGATGTTGTTGCAGTTTCACTCCTGGTCATAAAAACACGCACTCACTGCTTTTCTGTGAGAGCAAGGGATATACAAAATCCTGGTATAGTATCCCAAGTGCTTTTGGTATTGAGAGTGGTAGAAACATGGGCTGGTTTTAGTACAGTGGCCAGTTCGGTTGGTTCACCCACAAGAAGCTTCATATGTACACAATCTTCTCTTAAAAAAATTCCTAACGTGCTTTTTATCTGGAATTTCACGGAAGATTGCCAGTTACCTTGTAATTAAAGCAATCAGAAAAAGTGCCAGACATGAGGTAGCCTGCTCAACCCTAATTCACGCACAGGGCTCTGTGCATTAACACAGACTTAATTGAACCCTCGTACACTGGCTTTCTCTGTGTGCTTTCCTCTGCACACAGGGAAGGCAGAAGCCTATGTAAGCAGAAATAAGGCTGCATGGTCAACCACATTCTCCTCACTGCCTTTCAAGTCCTTGATCTTGTAACACAAATAGGTTTGCATGCAATAAGAAAACCAAACCAAAAATCTTAGCCCTGCCAGGCAAATTCTGTTTACCACATAGAGTCTCTAAAGTCTCTCTTGTCTAATTATGGAGGGTGTCTAGCGGCTCATACTATAAAACCTCAGAGTAAACAGGGTTGGACTTACGGTCTCTTCTAAGCTACTTCCTTGTCCACCTTAAGCACTTACTAGTTTAAATGCAACAACCACTTCTGTTTCATTGTAGGCAGAAATTTTTATTCACAGAGAAACAGCAAAGTCCACTTTGGCATGCCACCGTAAGCCCGTTCACAGTTTTAGTCTGCTCAAGTGCAAACACAGAAGATGAGACTACATCTGCCTGTTACTCTACAGCATCACTAGAAGCCGTTTTGGTTTTAGAGTTGTTTTTTTGGTGGGTTTTTTTTTTTTGGCTTTTTTTGTTTGTGTGTTTGGTTTTTTTAAATTGAATCTCTGCAGGAATAAGGTTAAGCATTAGAGCAGTGAGACAGAATAACCACCTAATCAAGTTAACAGGCTATTTTTATCTCAGAGTAACATACCATGTATAAACGGTAAGGACTGCTATCCTCCCAAGAGGGGAAAAAAACAGGCAACCAGAAGTAGTTTCAAAAAAATAAGAAAAATAAATAAAAATCCTCTTTTAGGTATGATAGAAGATTTCATCCATCCCATTCCCTCTTTAACGGTGGCCTGAAGCACTGTGTCACCGTATCATGGAGGGCAGGACAGTGTAAGCAGCTAGAGAGCCTGGGTCTGGTTTTCCAGATTCTCCTGCAGGCTGCCATCCCTCCGACAGCACACGTCAGTGGAAGGAAGGTGAGGCATGGTGCTCTCCTGGCAGTGGCACCTTCCTTGATCACATCAATATAGGAAATGTCCGTGATCTGTGTAAGACAGCTACTATACAAGGAGGTGTTTAAATGAAACTGTGTTGGCTACAGTACCAGCATCCAAGGGACTGCAATAAAGTCTCAGCTATCTGACCTGGATCTTCCGGAGCAGTCCTTCGTAGGACTATTCTTTTAAAAAAGCAAATATTAAAAGAAAGAAAGAAACAAACAAAGTCTGATCTTTCTTTTTATTGTATTATTATGATTATGATGATGAAACACTATATTTCATCTCAAGCATGATCTGTTTCAAAAATGGCCAGCAGGCAAAGAATTGGATCTTGTGCCAGCAATTTCTGCCCAAAGATGGGGTACCATTCTGAAGGCATGAAATTAAGCAATTTAAGCTTTGTGAAAATCGCTACATGTGAAGACTTATAAATTCCTTTTCCCAAGGTTTTGAAAGAAATCATCAATAGAAATGGGCTATAATAGACATTTTAAATCATCAAATTACCTACCTGAAGCTTCACAAGCTTCACCTAAAGAAACCTCCCACGTTTCCGTCAAATGGGAAAATAGGTGACTATAAGGGAGTTGTTAGTTACGTTTCTTGAGTACATCACAGTACAAAACACACCTAAGCAGTAGCATAAAATCTATGAAAATAAACTTGAAAAAATATAGTTGTTCTCTATCCAATTGTTTCCAACTTCCACTGCTTACAAAATGACCTACTTTATGTGAAAGTTGTCCTCAGGGCCATGCAAGAACTGTCACAAAGTAACAGGCCTGGGAACTCATTTTTAATAATCTAATTAATTTATGCATTCTTGAGTTTACTGCGGAACTAGCCAAAGGGTAATTTATTAATCTAAGAGCCTGGATTCAGTTGTATGCATGCCCCAAGAGACAAACGCAGCTGCGATTTCCCTTTTCATGAATCAAGTTCAGGCTCTAATACCAAGAATGTGAGGTGGTAGTATAAGGCCATATTCTGAAACAGTGGTCATACTCCATCTCCAGAATACAAGAAAACCATGCCTGATTTAGTCTTGTAGTGAAAGAAATACAAAAAAAGTTCAGCAAATCTGCAAGTTAGAAACAGACTACCTGATGTTCTAAATGTGACCTTAAAAAAAAATTAAAAAAAAAATTAAAAGTTGAACATGACTAACAAAGCTATAGGGAGCACATCTGCAGAAAACATAGTTTAGTAACATTTCTTGTTAGTGAATGGCACAGGAATGTGCATTCAGTGGTTTATATTTCCACGTTGGTCCTTTGAAACAGGATACCTATGGTAATTACTTGAGTAGCTCTAAGATGACGCTGGTTTTTTTTTTTTTTTCTTTTAAATCAAGCAGTAATGTTTTTTAAAAATTCTTGTTCTTGTGCATGAGATATGTATTATATAGACTATAGCTTTAAAATACAGGCACAGAATATTTAGCATCAGTATGAAATAGGATAAAAGTTTCCTTCCTGAAGAAATTACATCTTTCTTCACAAATATTTATAAATTTGTGGTTTTCTCCAAGTTGTTAAGTCTTACTCATAACATTTGGTCCAGAGTAATCAGAACTGCCTCACCACTGTCTCACATATAGTTATTCTGCCTGCAAATTGCTGTCTTAGGACAGTAACCTGAAGAATATATGACTGAAGATAAATCAGGCATTCCTTACTTCTGTTACCAATATTAACTACATCTCAGATTAAATGAAGTTCACCATCAAAGCTCATCTACAGTAACTGTCACTAAGCATTTTCTGAAGCCCTACCTACTCAAGGGAACTGCGATTTGGAGCTGCTACCAAGACCGAAGTTCATTTAGTCTTTTACGTTTCACATGTGTCTGTGTTTGAAATATGGGACTCTATAAAATAACAATGCT
The DNA here is from genome assembly GCA_013397275.1 of Burhinus bistriatus. Lineage (NCBI taxonomy): Eukaryota > Metazoa > Chordata > Aves > Charadriiformes > Burhinidae > Burhinus > Burhinus bistriatus. The sequence continues at coordinate 193,957 of VYXH01006456.1, read as the reverse complement.
CCAAAACACAGACAATAAATTCCAGTACTGCAGTCTGAAAGTTGAATAAGCTGAACAAATGTACTTCAGCCTGATTCACATAAGTCCTGATTCACATGGACTTATTTAGGTTTTCATTTTAAACTTGAATTATACTTTAATCTGAAATAATTTTCAAATGCAGAAAAACCCTTATGACACAAATGTTTGCACAAAGATATGCCCCCTGCACCCCTTAAACAAATTCACTGAGAAACAATCTGTTAGAAACATTTCGGGAGTTTGGATACTACACCTCAGGATGCCAGAAAACTTCCATAACACTGTCACTTGCTTCATGTATTGAGCTTTGACGTAAGGGTATTTTCAAACTTCCCACAGCCCCCCCCTCCT
>VYXH01006456.1:152961-193570 GCA_013397275.1 Burhinus bistriatus | reverse complement strand
TCTTCTTCTTTCCTCCTCCTCACCCCCCCTTTAATTACTGCTCTCTTTTGTGAACTCCCGCATAACCAGCTTCTTTTGAGTCAGGGAAAACAGAAAAACAAAACAAAACCAATAACCCAAGGAAATGTTCAGTTTCTAAAACAAGAAACTATATTAAAAAGTTGAATGCATTTTCACAATTCTTTTACAAAGTTCTCAATTTCTTTGGAAAAGAAGAATAAAGTGATGCATTATAAACATCGCTGAGACTTCTGCAGAAATTTACTTCACATTTCCATGCTTGGAAAAAAGAAGGGGGGAAAAATGTCAATAAAGGGCAGTGCAAGCGCCAGGCAATGGAGATCTCAGCAAGTCACACAAAGAAGGAAATCTGCTGAGGAAGCAGCTCGTACATATGTGGCACAAATTCTGCTTTATATGGAACAGGATCTACTGCTCACGTGTTTGGTAACACTCACAAAGCATTACTGAAAGCCAATGTCCAACAGGATATTAAGACATCTTCATTAACCACTAAAAGTATTACAGCTCCCAGATGACTTAGAATTTACTTTTACTCATAAATTGCACTTACTGTTTCACTAATTCTGCTTCATGACATTTCAAATCCCCAGGGTGACGGGAAAAGAGAAGAAGGGTATAGAGAGGTCTGTAATGACTGTCTCTTGCAGATGTTTTTGCAACAAAGCTTGGAAATGTGTCCATGAAAGGTGTAAAAATTCTGGCTTATTTTAGTAAACTAGTTGGCACCTTCATTTCCAGTTGCTAACTTAAACTGAAAACCCAGCTAATCCCAATTTTCTGCTAAATACTGTAGCTGCTAAAGAAATAAGCCATCATCCTGAGCCCATGAGGGTATGACCTCCCAGCCATCTCCCCTTTTTGAGAACAAGGGCTTTCAGCCAACGATCCTTCATATGAAGTGGGCATCATCATCTATGCTTTACCATAAAGCGAAGCCCTACCATCCTTTTTCTACAACAGACTTCCAAGTCTGCCAGACTGCACGCACACACCCCACACACACCTGTAGTGGTAGATTGAGTTTGCTGTGGGTCTGAAACACGCAGTGTCTCCCAGGGCAATTCAGCTGCCTAACACACCGTTTGCACTTTTTTTAAAGTAAAATCATAATATCTTACTAGTGTTTTTTCCAGAGTGAAACTCGCATAGCAGAAAATCCCCCTCTGTTGCTGTGTTACCACAGCAGACCCACCTGGCTTGCTTTATTTCCTGTCAGGGAGAACACACGAGGTGGAGCTCACAGCCCCTCTCAGACCCATGCTCCACCATTGCACATTCACAGCAAGCCCCACGGGCTCCAAGTTGTTCACAAAGCACAGGAGAGGTTAGGGGCCAAAGCTTTTCAGTAATTTTTTCTCTTACAACTAACAAACACTGCTGCAGAGCTGGCTATTGAACCTTGCAGACATGAGGAGGAGAAGGTTCTAACAGAAGCTGCTCATAAACTGGTATATAAGAACCAAAACTAGCTGTGCATGAAGTTCACAGTCATTGGGCTGTCTATAGGCATCTGTACATTTAACAGAAGCAGCTCAGAAGCATGCAAACCAAAGAACAAACTGCCTTAGTGTTCCATCCCCCACCAAAAAAAGAAGCTAAACATTTTCTTGCCAGCCTTCTTCCTCCTGCAGTCTGTTCCCACACAGATGGCAAAACATTTTTTGAGGCCTTGTACTGCATGCTCCACTGAAGTCAATGGGAACCCTGACACAGACTTCTCTAACAAAGATTGAATCCACCAACTCAAAGAAAGCCAGAAAAATGAAAAGCTTTTTTTTTTTTTCTTCCTTCTCCTACAAAAGGACAATCTCAGAAGGATTAGGATGGTTGCCAAATGGAGAAACCAGAAGCACTTCAAATTGCTCCCAATGACTCAATTGACCACACTGATGTTAATCCCTAGAGAACAACACTGTTGTGGTATAACATTAAGTCCAATCATATCCAACAAAACTTCCACACCAATATATGTAAGGTCTCTCAAGCAGAAACGCGACGCGCATTCCCAAGTGCTCCAAGGTATGCTGAGCAAAGGGAGCATTAGAATAAACTTTAAAAGTCAAAAAGTGGACTTCCAAGATGTATCGATCCTGAATTTCAAAGGACAGAGTAAGAAAGACTGTAATCCTACATCTCCTTTCCAATCCAAAACACTGCGCAGCTGGAACACGCCCATGCACCTGCCCCTCTGCACCATGCATCTCGCCAGCGTATCTCCCAACATGCTCGTACAACATGCAAACACCCAGGCCAAGAGCAAAGAGCACCCATCTCAGCCAGATCCTGTCACAAGGTCAAAAGGGCAAATATCACCACGCATTCTCAGTCCACAAACTCACATTCTGTCCACATTCACACTATGAATCAGGTTTTCAACATGAAACGAAAAAATGATGTTTACTTCACATGAGTAACAACGTTAACAGGTTGCTGACAGTGTGACACAGCTACTTCATAGAATCACAGAATGGTTAGAGTTGGAGGGGACCTTAAAGATCATCTAGCTCCAACCCCCCTGCCATGGCCAGGGACACCTTCCACTACACCAGGTTGCTCAAAGCCCCATCCAGCCTGGCCTTGGACACTTCCAGGGATGGGGCAGCCACAGCGTCCCTGGGCAACTTGGGCCAGTGTCTCACACTAAATAATGTCTTCCTTATATCTCATCTAAATCTACCCTCTTCCAGTTTAAAACCATTACCCCTTGTCCTATCGCTACACTCCCTGATAAAAAGTCCCTCTCCATCTTTCCTGTAGGCCCCCCTTGAAGTACTGGAAGGCTGCTACAAGGTGTCCCCAGAGCCTTCACTTCTGCAGGCTGAACAACCCCAACTCCCTCAGTCTTTCTTCATAAGAGAGGTGCTCCACCCCTCTCCTCATCTTCATGGCCCTTCTCTGGCCAGAGTTGACCAGAGGAAGATGGTCACCTGCCAAGCTCTGACTCCTACCCTGTGTGAAGTGCTCTGTTACTTGAAATCTGAACCATGCTAGCTCAGTAAGATGGTCCCAAAACATGATACCGAACTGATTTCTACCGTCTCCAAGTAAAGGGTGGGGAATAGGCAAATATATTTTTTAAGAGCTTAGCATCAACTCCACTCCACAGACATTTCTGAACTCCACACACCTCAAGCTTGTAGTATATTTTGCTCTTGAAGAGGAAAACAATGAGGTTTGCAATAGGATTTCATTTCGGTTGAAGCTTGCAAAGAAATACAAAGAGAAGACCATAGAAAATGGTTTACTGTGTTACAAGACTTAGGCTTCAGACTGCAAATTCAGCCATTCCTGACTGCTGGCAACTCTCAAGGTGGTTTCCTGTCTTGCTGATTGTTATTTTTAAGATATGCTGGGCTAATAGTATGGTAACAGTAAAAATCAGGAAAGAAAGTGTGACCTTGGTTGAATACTCTTTAAGAAAGCCAACGGAGAGAGAAGGTTTGATGCGTAGCATCAGTCCTCTTCCTGCCTGAGCATTCAGTTATTCCCGTGCTGGACATGAGTGCCCTTTGCACAGATGAAGAGCAGGTTCCTCTGACAGAGCCCTACCATGTAGATACATAAATACTTTTCACAGAGGAAAAAGTATATGAAAACCCTCACTTTCTTCTTACTGATGGTAGGAAACAAAAACAGTTTTAGCATGACGCAGATTAACATTTCCAATTCTGAAGCTAAGAAAACAAACTATGAATTCCCAGAAGATGACATCACATGCTGAACACACTGTCAAAAGGTGTTGAGGGAGTCTACCAGAGTCTACTATCATTTCTCCTTGTTCACTGTGTAGCAATGCCCCAATTAACCAGTTGCTTGAGGCAACTCATTAACACGCAGTTGTTATGGCTGCATCCAATTAAACAAGCTCAAAGCACCTCAACAACAGGACATTCTGTGTAGGAAAGCCCAGCAAAGACATCAAGGAAAGAATACCAAGAGAGAGGCTCCAAGTACTATTTTACAAGTACTATCAAACTCAGCCTTTGGCATCAAACTGACTTCCCCTTCGTCATCAAAAATGTTTACTTCAACAGCATTTAACAAATTGGCATCACGAATAGTAGCTAGGAACATAAACTTTTTTTTTTTATTATTACTTGCTATACAAAGAGGGACATTTGGAGTCATGGTAATCGTAACTCAGGTGGCAGTAACACAAATAATTTTTGTTCTTGCATGATCCTGCAATTTGCCAATTCCTCAAAATCCAGAAAGAACTTTAATATTAAAAGTAAGTATGATACTTTATCATATGTCTCTTCTTTTACTTTTGTTTCACAGTAAAACTGGCAAACGATACATTTAATTTAAAACAATCTTTGGCACCCTTTCTCCAACAGGAACTAAGTTTACTGAATTGGACTGAAGAAAAAATAAATCAAGTTTGACCATTCCAATCAAGTACTTCCAGATGGCAGGGATTTTCAAACTGATGAAGAAACAAGAAACAAAAAATCCTTAACACTCCACACTGCCTTGGCTTATCCTAGGAAAGAGATTACTTCTCACCTCGCAGAACCACACCTACGCTTCTGTTGAAACTTTTGGAAATGAAAAAAAACAGATCAAAGCTTTAAATGCTCTTATCTTCGGGATTATGGTATGATGCAATCTACTTTATTACTGTGCTCTGTGACTTAGCAGTTTCCGTTGTTTAACAGGATAAATGTTTCAGAGATAAGCTTTAATTTCTTTAGTACCCTTGAAAGTGAGACATTAAACTAGACTGAAGTTTCTTCTCCGAAGACTGATCTAAGCAGCAAAGGCAATGTAAGGATTTGCACAGACTTCAAAAAACTCTGTATCAAACTTCTAGCGCAGTGCGAGCAGTTTTGCATCGATCTGTTGGTGCAGCCCTGTGACAACCGCCAAGCTGACCCTCTAACACCCCGTAAGACAGCCCAGAGCTTCTCCCACAAGACATTCTATGACATGGCTACACAATGTGATAAATTAATACATCCCATTAATTTGCAAATACCAAATCTACATCTGCATTATGCTTTAAGACAGGATTTTAGTTTGCTACAACAGCAACAAAGAACCCTAATCTTAGAAAACAGCACGTGACACTGATGACCCTGAGCACCTCCAGCTGCAAAACCCTGGTGTAAGCAAAAGCAACAGCAAAACCAGCATCAGTTGGGACTCTACATTTGAGATGGAGTCCATATCCTTTTTCTCAAAATACTTATGGCAGGCCTATGGAAGAAGAGTTTAGCAAATGACCCAAGAAAACTAAATTTCAGATCAGATAACCACTACAAGGATATGGCATTACGTCAAATTTCTCAATCTGTCATTCATCTGTCAATTCTCCTCTGTCCTTCCTCCTGCTGTGATCCTGCCTAAACATACCAGCCTTGTTCATGTTTCTGTATTTTCACCTGTCTTCTTTTCTCTCCTTTTCTACACAGATTCTGGTATTTTGTATTTATTTGCTCTCCACTTATGTTCTGACTGCTGCCCAAAATTAAATCATGGAGCCACATTTGCATCTCTGATTAACACGTGGCTGCTCTTCATTATAGGCTTGATTTGACATCTGCCTTCCAGACCTAATGACATCTATTTTTTTCCCCACTTTCACCAGGGAAAACTTGCTGGGGAAATTCAGGTATTAACTGGATATGTTCTTCTGAAAACACATAGGACCAAGAGGCAGAAAGACAGAAAGGCCTTCAGAAATATCTAAAAAGCTTGTCCTTCACAGGCTGTTCAAACACCATAGCAAAAACCATCCCCTGGTCAGCTGCGGTAAGAAGGGAAAGTCCTGCCCTGCCCTGCCCTTCCACCTCTCCCGCGTTAGCACTCCAGCTCATCTGACCCTCGGTGAGCCGGGACAGAGAGTGAAACTCATCCTTTTCTCTGTTTGTTTGCGGGGGGGTTAGCTTTGCGCCAGTTCAGCTCCCTAAATTTCCTCATCACAAGATCAGACATATGCTAAGATCTGGCAGGGCAGAAATGAGGAGGAGGAGGGGGGGAAGAAAACTCACTCTTTCTGCAACAGCATGTACAGCTTAAGCTCAACACTTCTGCTAAACCACTCTGTAGCAGCACTCCTGTTAGCTTGGTAAGAAATTCTAAAATTAGCTTATACAATCTGATCGTCTCATAGGAGAGACTGTTTGTTCTTGCTACAGATTTTAAGCTACAACAGCTCAAGATGCTGAAATTGAAAGTATGCAAGAGTGGGGATGTATAGGAACTTCGAACTTGGCTGAATATGGGAGATTTCTCGGTCCGCTGTGTCACTCCAAACCAGAGTGGGCTCTTATATGAAACACCTAGGGTAGAGTAACAAAACGGTAATAGGAAATCACCACACCACCGCTCAACAGAGTGGCTCTGATCCATACTGGCACCAGATTCTTAAAAAGCCATCTTCCAGACTTCAGCAAGTAACTGCCTATAGCATATCCACTGATGTGTTCTCAGAAATAGGTCAAAATGAGAGCTTCTGTGACAATTTCCTCTAAAATACTAAAAAGTATACACACAAACTTATATGTTATCATGAGTTTGGGTTTAATAAGATCAGTCTTACCAAATCCCCTCAGGTTCCTTGTTCAGAAGCATAAATGTAATTCCTGCTTCGTAGATGATCCATTTTGAATTTTTTTTTCCTCTTAGATGGAGCGTATAGACTTGCCAAGCTGCGTGGGAACTTGGACAAGCAACGTTAGCCAGAACACTTCAGATGTTTACTGGAATACTCAAAATCAAATTTACCCCTTTTTTTTTTTTTTTTAAGAAGTCTGTAATTGGCTCAAACAAAAAATACTAAATGATCTTGATACTGCCTCAAAATACGATAGTTTCCCGTGTGCAACTCAGAAGTTGAGTTTACAAAGAAGCCACTTATTGACCACAACTCTTCGGCAGAGCTGTCTTCCCAGGCCAAGTGGAAGAAGTGAGTAATGAATGGAGGAAATTAGATGTTTTATAAATGCTTAATTATCACTGTTCTTCAAGGAGACATATGACTTAGGATAAGAATCAAATAAATTAAATTGCATTGGTTTACATTCTAATGAAAACACTGTGCGGTTTCTTGAAACAGCTGGAATTGGACATCATTAAATTTCCACAGGGTCAGTGCTTTTCTGACCTACAATGATTATTTATAGAAAAAGAAACTATGCTGGCAAGAAAAAAATTTGTATCAGAACATATTTCCTCATATCCAGATGAACAGTATTCATGTTTCAATACTGATACCCAGACAGAAGAAGAAAAAAAACTTAAACATGGTATTGTCATTACTGTACAAGTAATCTTCCTCTTTTTAGTGTTAATATATGCAACAGCTATCAAGACCTACAAAATACAAAGCTGATGTTTTAACTGATATTGTGATATATCTTCTGAACACTACACAGTATCTTTCTAGTAGAAGCCTCTTAGCTAAAGAGTCTTAGCTAAAGAGAAGGACACTTACCCTTTCCCTAGCAAGGATTCACCCTAAGGCCTCATAAAGATTTGGAATAGTCTTAGGGACCTTAAATCCAATGCTCTGTTTTCTGTCTCAACATTAAGCCAGGCACCTCAAGAGCTCTGAAAAAAAATAATCTAAAATCCTCACCTTTCAAACTTTTTCGTTAGCAATTTGCAATAACACCCCCTGAGTGAAATTCTCACCCGAGTAAAAAAAAAAGTTAACAGCTAAAATTCTGTTTAAACTATTAAAAAAACCACGCTAAATGTATATAATGGAAAAAGGTGGATAAAGCCATCAATAATTGGCCAGATATTCAGAGACCTCTCCATGATTATGAATTATAATTAATCCACAACCATCTAGAAAAATATTCTGTAAGGAGCAAGCATCTATAAAAACAGTGGGATTTTTTTTATTAGCCAGAAGTATACAGTATTTGGAAGACACTCCAGTGTGTGACAGAGAGTGGTCCAGTGTGTGACACAGAGTGACAAGCACTCAGTACAGTACTACATAATAATTTTGATTGGATATAGGCTAACCAGATGATTATGTTGCAGTATGAATTAGAAAGTGGCGGTAATAAACTGCTTGGGAAAAAAAATGGAACCTCCCAGAAATCAAGAAATATTTCCCCCATCCAACCTTGAGGCATTGCCCTGCTATGAATTCAAGCAAGCATCACCTTCCTGACAGCTTCAAAGTTACAGAGCGAAACTGTCTTTCCCTTTTTTATTTTTGCCTGCAAAACTGACAACTGAAAATATGTGCATAATGCTTTTTTACTTGCAAAGACACACTTCTGAACACGAACCTATTCTGTGCTACCAATCTAGACAGATCAGCCCACTGTCTGCTACTAATAAGCTTCATATGCACTGTTATAGTGAAATAAACACATCTGAGTCAATGTTTCTGATTTCCATATATTTCAAAGTAGATGGACAGGGGTGAAATGGGCAGGGAGGGAACAAAAGAAAGAAGAAACCTGCCCCCTCAAGAAAAAGAAAAAGAAAGAAAACCCTTAGAAGAGAGTAGCACTACCACCACAAGAAAAAAGCAGTAAGATATAGCACAGGAAAGCTGTAGAGCCATCCATAAGGGATGTGGATGACCCAAAAAATACAGAACGCCACAAAGCATACTACCTATTCACACATACATCTAGTCATGCACAGAGACTTGATGAAGACCAGAAAGAGCTGAAGCCCCTAAACACTCAAACCCACCCAAACCCTGCAGGTAGCCTCTCAGGTCTCAGGAGCACCAGTTGCCAGAAGGAGTCACACTTGCACCAATCCATCCGCAGATGTACACCTGCAGATGCTAGGGCTGTGGTTTCAGCGCCTTTAATTGGACACAAGTCTGACTTCGCCAAGGCGCGATTCCTGACTTATTCCATCTCTTGTCCATTTACTGCTAACACCTCTCCACGAGCCAGCGCTAACACAGAAGCTGGATCAAGGAACTGACCTACTTCTGAAAACATCCTCCTCCCCCCCCCCGCCAAGAATAAAAACTGCATCACAGTGGAAACTGCCAGGAGTTAAAGAGGACTCAGGATGACCTTTAGCAAAAGTGGGATAGATCTGTGCCACACTGAAGTGTCGATGCAAGCATGGTCTGAAAAAGTGGAGGAAAAGAAAGCAGATTAGCATGGACATTTCCTCCTCAAAAGGGCTGAAACGTAACATCTGTGTATTTATAATAGATTTTTCTTTGCTTAAGGTAATCCTCACACTTCAGGCCTAGTATCTCTTAGGCTTATAATATTATTTATTAAAGGAACAGCTGCTACCAGTCCATCTCAGTGTCACATAGCGTAAGACATCTGGGAGATGTATCTGTAAAGAAAAGAGCAGACAACTAAATATGATAACTCTGTATGTAAGAAGGAAAAAAGAACGGTGAGATGCAGCAGTAGAGGTCTGCCGTGTTGTCCCCAGCAGGACACCTTTCCATGCAAAATCACAGGTGCAGGAGAGGTTAACACCTCTGCAGACCACATCCAACACTACACAGCCCTCTCAGAAGTTTCCTGGGTTTCAGTAAGGCCAACAGTTGAGCCAGTTGAACTTTGCTCCCTTCCCCAGGCATGCAGAGAGACTTGTGCAAGCGTGGTTAGCAAAACCAAGTGTGGAGCAAACCACAATTAAAGAGCACAGCATGCTGATAATATAAAACATTTTCTTCTTGTCTTTTATATCTCCAATTTAGCACGTCTTTTGACATCTTGATCACATGCTAAACAGTTGTCTGCTAGTTAAACTATGAACCAAAAAAAGGCAACAGGACTACCCTGCATACAGCCATTGCATTCATGCATTTCAGAGGACAGAAGAAACAATCGTATTACCGGCACAAACGCTGTGCTGGTGGAACCCGGCAATTAAGTTCAGCCATTCATCTAGTCCATCATATCTGTGAAATTCAAAATTAATCTAGGGGAAAATGCAGCATTGCAGCTTCATTAAACACTACAGTACACATTTACCTAAATATATATTTATGCAGACAATCCTCTTCCATTTTCATCCTTTTCCCTCCCTCAGCCTCACAGCAGAAGCATCCTCCTTCCCCAAGAAAAAAATACATTCCTTCGAAAGGAGATGGAAATTTTATCATAAAAGCAACAACATACTGAGATCCTGATGTTTTCCATTTCATATCTTTTTGAGACAATAAAAAAAAGTCTGTGTAGGGAAAAAATGAGAGGGGACCTTTTTATTCTCAGCAAAAGAAAGGTAGGCATTACCTTGCAACACATGCTCCAAGTTTTATCAGTCACTTGATTTGAAATATATTGAAATGGTAGACTATAGTTTGGGCTAAAAAGCCCAGCCTTCTTTCTCAAGAAGGTTATATGGTGAGCGTACTGAGGTTTAACTGCAGGATAAATATTCTATCAAGTAGCCGACTCTGCATTTCCAAAATCTAAGCCTTCATTGAAGCAAGTGAGTTTTAAGCACTGGCAGACACAGTGAACTAATTCAACTTTTGCTGTGGACCAAAAGCTATGTAAAACAAAAGACCTCAATAATCAATGTGAAGAGCACTAAGATAATGTTCACCCAAACTTTTAAGCATGACTGTGCATATCTCAGAATATACCAACACACATTTGCCTTCAAAATGTCATTTGTTTTTAAGGACAGCCTGTGCTGCCAAAAATCTGTATGTTTTCCATGATGTTTCATTAAATGGATCATTTTCCTCAGAGCAAAATGTATGGCTTTTTAAGCTGCTGAATTTAGAGTACTGCAGGTTTAAAATTCATTTTCTTCTTCAATACAGTGGCTATTTGGTTTGAGAAACTAGAAAAAGCACATTATGCAGCCTAGATAAAAACAACAATTCACATTAGAATGACAATGACAAGGTAATGTGGAGAGAAACCATATCAAAGCAAAGACCATTTTCATTGCATTTCAAATTGCCTTCTCAGAAAAGGCGGCCAAACTATTTTTTTCTTTTTAAAGTCTTCAGCATCCCTGCCAGTTCAACAAACCCTTTAACAAATCTCAAGAAGGACAAAGACTAGAGAGGGAGGGAACCACTGCCACCAGTCCTGCCTGCCTGCCTGATTCTGGCTGGCACGGTCCCAGGGCAACAAGCACAGAAGGATTATCGAGTCAGTGGCGGTAGGGAGCCAAGTAAGTAAATAAAATGAAGATGGGGCAGTCCTTTGATGGCCTTTTTGGCCCGTCTAAAAAACAGAGGGTGTGAGGACTACTTTGAAGCAGGCGGTTGTGAGGTGAATTCATATCAAAGCCTTAGTATGGTCACATTCCAGCTCGTACTGGATCTGGCTAAGAAGTTGCTTTGGGTTTCACCAGCAACTTACCTGAAATACGTGGCATAAACACAGAAGATTTGAGCAAATGACAATATCATCAGTTTTGGAAGTATTACTATTAGAGATTAGAAATGTAAACATTGTTCTGTCAACAGTTATAATGAATTCTCTGTTATCTGAATTTACCCTACTGTTTTCTGCTCCACATAACACAAAGATATAGTTAAGAGCATAGCAGCGTGCATTTATAATTAATGTTTTTATTTCTGGGGAGGACTTATGTAAGAAACACACATTCAGTGCAAGACGCTCATTGGTCTCAGTGATGTTTAGGAAGAAAGTGGACACGTCATAACTTTACAAAAGAAACCAAGCAGCCACAATGTGGTTTCAGAGATGCCAGGTATAACACCTGCCAAAGCCAACGTATACTCTATATCTGAAAGTTATTCTAAGCATCTAGCCAAAGATCTCGCAGCAAGACAGCTACTGATTACAAGGCACATCTACATTTCCAGGCTCCCAGGTTTACACTCCATCAGCTCAACCACGCACGTGATATCCAGACCCAAGCTAGTTTTACTTTGATCTTGAAAAAAACAACAAACAATCTTCAGAACCATTCCTTTCCATTCTCTTCAACTCCGTGCATACTTAAAATGGAAATGAGCAAATTAAACTAAGTGGGGGGAAAAATATGCATTAGGCAAAATGAATTTTTTGCCAGCTGCGAGTGTTGTTTTTACAATTCATTTTGGACACTGAGTTCAGCACAGACTGCAAAATAATTTCAGTCCTTCAAGGAACTCATATAATGTATCCTAATTACTAGACATAAAATTCAGCACACAGTAGCTGTTCAAAATTGCTAATATAATAAAACATACACCAATATCTTCTATCTGAACACTCATTCCGTTTAAACAGGGAACTGAGCACACCTAAATTAACTTCCTACTCTGCATATTCATGTGACTGAAAACATGTACTTTGCCAAAGGGCAGGGTGCAGATCGGTTTTATTGAAAACTGTTTAGCAAGACAAGGAGCTGACTGGCCTCTGAAATGCTCCTTCCTTCAACAGTATGGTGCCACCTCTGCGCTGATCCCAACTCCCACTTGAACATGTGTGGGTGGGGGTACCCACTTTCTGCCACAAAAAGCAAAATCCAGGAGCAGCAGTCCCCACCTGTTTTAGGACATCAGCTAACCTCCCATCAGGGGCTGACAGGAAGAAACTTCCCCCAGGGGGCTAGTTATCCAGTAATTGTGTATGGCAGGGTTTTTCCAACATCCCTCCGTAACAGCTGGTACTGCAGTATCAGCAGCAGGACTAGATTGACCAATGGCTTGATTTGAAGAGTGAGCTAGTACACTCACAACACATTAATGATTTTGGCACATACACAGGTGTAACCACTCCGTTTACATTAATGCAACGTTGTTCTAGCAGTACTTGCATTTGACAGCTGTTTGCAGATCAGGCCCATGCCACTTTAATTTTCAATAATGGGTACAGTTAATATAGCAGCACGCTAGCTAGTTTGAGATTAAAAGATACCACTAGTAAATTGTACTTCTCTAACCAGCACCTCGTTCCACCCAAGAAAGCTTGATTTTGCTATATTTAAAAAAACAAAAAGCACTCAGCTCAGGCTGAACATGGGAGAACGTGCAGGTTTGAAGGCAGAAGAGATGGATGTGCTCTGCTTCCAGAACCACTGCTTGTGACTTCAGTAGCAGCATTTAACTGAACTCAAGAAAGTTAGAAGGCAGCATTCATGTATCTTCCCTTTCCTGTCAAATAAGTAATATACAGTCTGAACTTTGTCATCTTTAAACTGGGTGATGCGTTGTCCAAATATAAATCCAGACAGTTCCTGTGCTGCACTGAGCTCCCACGCAAAAGAAGCAAAGCAACAGCAAGTGACATATATCTTTAAAACATGTAGGCGGTTCTGCTTATTCCCTGTTTCTCCCTTTCTGCCCCTGCCACGCTCCCCTACTGTTACTTCTTGCATCAAGACTTCAAAATCCACCTACGCTGGCAGTGGACGAGGAGACGCAACGATAACAATCTCAAGGAAAAGATACAAGGCTCCCAAATAAACATAAGCCCTTCTGTACTGCATGCACCTTCCAGTCCAGTGCTCTGCCCACCACCCAGGCATTTGGCCTGGCATCATCAGGAAAAGCTCTTTGAGAACAGCTCATAGGGAGGCAGAGGAACACATCTACTTGTAAGTTCTGCTGAAAGGGAAGATTTTATTTTTTTTTAAGATATCTTCCATGGAAGAAAACAAAGCCAGAGGCTGCATAGAGTATCATTTTTTATTAACTGCGGTTTCCTGATAAAAGTTATTAACTTGTATTATTTTAGAGCCAAGGAGTCACAGAGCAAGATCTCCACATTATTTGCTCATTGAATTTCTGCCCATTTGGCTCCTTTCGATTTGCCCCTGGTGTAGGAGGAACTGGGTGCATAAGGTAAGTCTACAGGACCTACTGCAGTAAAGCATCATCTCTTGCACTAACTACAGCCATAATCTCAAAGCCTGTTGCAGAGCCACACAAGGCATCTGCAATAAAAACCAGGATGGACAGATTTCTCCTTGGAGATCCAGGGGAAAAAAAAGAAAAAAAAAAAGTAAAAAAAATCTTACCTTCCCTTGCTCCCTGTAATTTCAGGGCTCTGCTCAGAGCTGGGGAAAAACCCCAGTACCTTAGCAGAGTGGTACTAATAGCTGCTGCTGCAGCAAGACCAAAGAACCAAGGAGGCTGCCATGGTGCCAAGGAGCCTGAAGAACAGAGATGGAGACAGAGTACCTGTCTCCTTGATTAGCAGAGCATATATGCTCAGCCTCTGCCTATACTGAGAAAAGACACACCCAAAGAAGTAGCAGTTCTCCTTTGGGGGGAAAAAAGCAGCATAAAAAGGAAGGACGGAAAAGGTCGTATTTGGCAAAAGTAATCAAAAAGGTGATTTTTACCTGCATGCTGTTCCAATGGAAGATGTGCCATATCCCAGCCTTGATGCCTATTGCTTCCTGCTACTGGGAAAATGTAAATTTACACCGTTCCTGGGCCTGATAGCAAGCGCTGTCTCAAAGCCAATGTAAACAGCAGAAGGCAAAAGGAAAACCACTTCACTTGTTACCCCCAAGATACTAAGCATATTTGGAGCATCAAGCAACAAGGGGTTCCCCACAGCCGAGAAGCCATTTTGAGTTGCATTTACTGGCACTTCTCTACAAATTCATTTCTTTGGCAGAAGTGGGTGCCTTTATCTGACTATTCTGTTTCTCTTGTCAGGTCATGGGAAAGTTAAACAGAAGCAAAACACTAGTGCCCTTTCCTGGCCAAAGTCAAAGCCCACCATGCTACAGACCCAGCCATGGGGGCGTAGGGAAGACTACAGAGAAGAATCGTAGTGAACTGGAAGTTTCTAACCACAAAGGGCCATGAAGATGATGAGAGGGCTGGAGCACCTCTCTGATGAAGACAGGCTGAGAGAGTTGGGGTTGTTCAGCCTGCAGAAGAGAAGGCTCTGGGGAGACCTTATAGCAGCCTTCCAGTACTTCAAGGGGGACTACAGGAAAGATGGAGAGGGACTCTATCAGGGAATGTAGCGATAGGATGAGGGGTGATGGTTTTAATCTGAAAGAGGGTAGACTTAGATTAGATATAAGGAAGAAATTTTTTAATGTGAGGGTGGTGAGACACTGGCACAGGTTGCCCAGGGAAGTTGTGGAGGCCCCACCCCTGGAGGTGTTCAAGGCTAGGCTGGATGGGGCTTTGAGCAACCTGGTCTAGTGGGAGGTGTCCTTGCCCACGGCAGGGGGGGTGGAACTACATGATCTTTAAGGTCACAATCATCTAATATTAAGCTAATGAACTGTCAGCACAAAAATCAAGGCTACCATCACACTGGAGTTTAAATATTTATCCTTAAAAACACAAATAACAGAAGGTCTCTCCTCTGTTTCTCCAGAAAGGAAAAAATTTCAGACTCACAAAAAAAAAAAAATCAGGTTAAAACGGAGCTACAGAGGTTAACTAGAACCTCCTCTGCTCCAGCCAGGGCTTACATCTGAGCCAGATCACGTTGCTCAGACCCTGTCCAGTTCAGTTCTCTCAGTCTCCAGGGATGGAGACTCCACAGCCTGCCTGGGTGCCTGTGCCACAGCATGGTTACTCTCATGGCAAAGAATTTTTTGCTTATGTGCAGTCATAGCTTTCCTTATTATTCCCTTTGTCATCTAACAGTATATGGCTACTGCCTTCTGACTGCTTTTGCTTTCCTCTTCACTTTATTTTTGAGGGTTTTTTTTTGTTTGTGTAGTTTGTTGGTTTTGTTTTGTCTTTTAAATGCCACCCAAAATTTCAAAAATCACCTGACATTCAGCTGAGATTTACAGCTCCCAGTCCCTGCTCTGGAATCTTTCCCTACCCACAGCAGTTTTAACTGAATTGTCAACCTACTGAGCTAGTCATGCCTTAAAATGTCCCAAACCTTCTCTTCCTTCCTGTAAATTCATGTATTTCTTTCTATAACTGTAGATAAAGACTTATTACCTTGTAGACATTTATTCACTCATTCTCTACTTCCTTCCTCTTATTCCTTTCTTCACCCTCAATAATTCCCTTCTGAAGAAATCAACTCTATTTAGATAAAGCAGAGGAGACAACAGACAACCAGAAGAAACCTTTGAAACCTTACTAGTAGGTTAGGTTTTGTATTTTTGTTAGTGGCAAACAAAAGTATTATGAATTTCACAAATTAGTACTCTAAGTAAAAAGACAACGCTACTAGTGAAGAATCTATTTTAATAGCAATTACAGTATCTTCTTTAAAATGAATATTCTAGACCATAAAGCCCCAACTCAGAAAAAAAACTGGACAGAACAATGCAAGAAACAGAAGGAACAATCAGTGGGTGAAAGGACAGGAACGAAGATGCTAAAAGAGCACAGATCTGAAGAGTGAGTTATCTTGCTTTCTAAAGAGGCATTTTCGCAGGAATTCATTTAACATTTAAGAAGCAAGACACCTACTGCTATGGCAATAAGCAATAGTCCCTGTTTATAAAAAAAGCAGAGATGGTATAGAAAGACGTAAGGACTAAAGCAACTCACGCCATGACCTTTTGTTTCATGGCATGAAATCCACATTTTCTTTTCAAACTGTCACACACTGGTACGAGGTTATCACACTATCACAGCATGGAGACAAAACAAAATTAGATCCACAATCTGTTTTCAGGACATAAGCGAGTGGGTAATAAGTTTCTGCTCTCAAATATGAAATCAGTCATTGTGACTTCATCTGTAGGGCAAGCTTTTTCTATTAAGAAACTCTGAATGGTTCACTGTGCAGCAGAGACCAATAACTCCGGACTGACCCAGTGTATTTCAGTATCATGGTACGATGACATAAGACATGTTAGAGATGACTCTTTCAAGATCAGCCCAGAAAGAACAAGGGCATTTTAAATAATAAACTGTCACCTCAGCTTTATTCAAAATACTTTATAAGCAAGAAGTTCATTGTGCATGTACTATATAAAATTATCCCCCAAGGGCAGAAGACAGACGGACAAAATTGTCCAACAGCCTGAGTGACCCCCAGCAACTGGGTTTTGAAGCTGTTTTAACAGGCTCTGGGGAGAACCTCTTTAAAAAGACAAAAGGGCAATGGCGCAGAAGTGAAGAAAAAGAAAGGGAAGGTCCCTACAGACTCAGCTCTCCAGCATGTGCCTGCACCTTGATGCTTCAGAAGAACCACCACTACAGTTGTTCCTGAGTACCATACTTACTTCCTGGCAGTACTGGAGAATCCCTTCCTTTGTCCCGATGCAGGTCTTGGTGCCAGAGGGGTCTGATTCCCACTTTCCATTCTGCACGTTCATGTGCATGTTGAGTTTCCCACAGAACATAGCAATTTGAGGCTCTGCCAACAACCCAGCATTTCCATCAGCAGGCACCTGGGAGGAGAAGAAAAAAATAAAAATTATAATGTCTGTCATGTCTGACAGATGAGTCCATCCAAAGCAGGAACAGCTCAAGCAAGCCTGAACCAAACTCTAAGGCCTACCCACAATCAGCAAAAGCTGAAATTGTTTGATTTGAGCAGATATGAGAAGTGTAAATAAGGTCTTAATAGAAATCCAGAACACAATAGTGTAGCACAAAGTTTAAAGCTGTAAACAAACTCTTCTAGGGCCTCAAATGATCGCCTTATCAACTTAGGCTAAACACAGAACAATACACATAGTTGGAGCACGATAACAGCAATTTAATTTTTCGAACATGCGTGGTATACCGGTGCTTGGGGCAGGGCAGGGGGGGAAGGTGTCAGTAAGAACTAGCAAAAGTAACAAGTTTTCCTCAAGAGTTTCCTAAAAAACAAAAAACAACAACAAAACACACACACACACAAAAAACAAAACAAGAAACAATCAACCCTTGCAATGTCTCTTTTTTCAATACCCTCTCTAGTTCAGTAAGATGTCGAGCACGCAGTCTGTATTTTGTAACGCCTTATAAAGGTGGTGGGTTAAAAGCAGCAGCTCCCACCTAAGCTTTATTCCAACTGAACCTTAAATCACAGTGCCTGGGGTGCTACCTAAATGGGACTGCTCACTGCAAAGTATTACGGAATACCACCTACCCGAACAAGCATTAAAATACCCAGGCTTACTGCAGGCTACCCGAAGGGCTCCTCCTGGTTGCCTGCCGGCTGGTCGGCCACTTGCCTCCTGACTCCCTCCTTGGAACACCCGAGCGCTGCCAGGGTACGGAGCCAAACCTCAGAGCTGCCCTCAATAGTTTCCCAATTAAATGCAGTTCTGGAACACCTGTGAGCTTCCTACCTGCATTTATAAGCCAACTTAACCCTTCTCCCCCACAAACCTCAACATTGGTTTAAATCCCTCCCGTGGGACCACATCACGAAGGCAAATTAACAGCTCGCCCTTTCAGCCCTCTGCCCTCCGAAGCAGCCAACCTCAGACAGTGTAAACTGGAAGAACTCGCTTCAGTTTTACCACCTGAGAAATACAACAGAAAGCTAAGTCTCCCCTTCGGGTTACATTCCTCAAGAGAAGTCAATGGCTCTCCACTGCCCCTCACACTCCAAAGGTGAGCCTGTCGCATTAGAGGTACAGCAGAGCATGCAATCATGTTTAAATATCTATTTTTAACTTTTAATCTTCTAGATAGAAGGCTTCTCAAGGGGTAAATAAAAAATATTTTTAAAATTCATGAAAAACTGAAGAAACAGAATTACTGTCTTACATGAGGTATACAAAGCCTGTGTCTTAGTTCCCCCACTCTTGGTTTAAACAAACAAAAAAACCTTTGTTAATTATACATTCCTACAGCAATAAAAAAAGTATCACACCAAGAAGCATTGCGGGAGTAAACATCTAACTACATTAACACATTAGCTTAGCCTTCTAAGTTAAAATGCCACAATTAAAACAAGTATTTATTTATTGTTTTTTTTTTTAAAGGACAGAACATTTATTTTCCTGCCTTCTTTAAGACGTTAACATGTTAGCACAGTTTAGTTTAAAAAAAATAAAGCAAGAACACTTCTACTGAGAGAGATTTGCCTTTACTATCTCAATTTCTCTTCTTCTCTGGAACTAGTAAGCTCTGTATGATTTAACAGTCAACCATCACTGTCCTTCCCCGGGGTAATTAGAGATTTTTCCAATAACTGGGATGACACCTTGTCTGGCTTGCCTTGATCAGTAAAACTATCACGTGCTTACTCTTCTAACATCTTCAGAAACTCTGGAGAGCATCTCAAATGTGACACATCTATAACAAATACTTGCAAGAAGTCCTCCAAATTAATGACTCTTTTCTTCTTTAGAGATGTAACATAAGCCTTTCAAAATTTCAATAAAAATAGAAGCGGGTCATTCCACAGGTGACATGTGTGAATGTGAACTCTATTCACAGTCAGCTCCTCTTACTGAGATCTCTATTAAATTAATAAAGCACACAGTAGTCATACTGTCGTAGATTTAAAATTTTTTTCACCCAAAATCATAAGTTGTAAATTTATGGAGACTTCGCCTTGTGGCTTTATAATAGGGAGCGTTTTGATATTTTTTTGTCTTTGCTAGGAAGACAGCTAAAGCTGGGGAAAAACAAATGTGGCCATTTACTTGGCGTGCAATCAATTTAACTCTAACAACATGACAACCTATGACTGTCTACTTAAAATCTCATTCCCTTCAGAGAAGACATGACATCTCCCAGCTTAATGAAATTACCAGGGCAAGTCGTGATCACATTTAGCTTCCTCTATTTTGAGCTGACAGGGCCGTACTAATGAACTGCTCAGCACAGCACTTCATCTTATTGATTAGGACAGCTAAATGTTTCTAATCATAAAGAAATACTGGAGCAATTAACACACACTGTAAACAGAACTAAAGCATTTAGATCATGATCATGAATAATTCAGATACTCAACTTCCCAAGTTGAACTCTGTTAGAGTGTCCTTAAAGGAAGGATAGCAGGTTAATGGATTTGTCTGCTACATCTCCGGCTAAGATGTAACACTGAGCTTTCAAATTAACTTTTTGTAAACAACCAGAGTGGAAATAACACCTTTCAACCTTTTAGATCGGGGCAGGGGGAGGGAGGGGAAGACACATTAAATTATTTAATAGCAGAAGGTAAGTGCTTGCTACCACTGTGTAGCCCTGGTATTTAAACTGAAAGCCTCTCAGCTTTAGTAATAAGCAGCAATTTTATACATTGCATTGCATTTTCAGCATGGTACCTATGAAACTTGCAGTGACATTGCAAAGTTTTAACAGGAGAACAGACTCATTGTTGAGACAGCCTTTGTGCTATCTCCCTGCTCTTTCTATAACATACGCCTCTAATCCAAGGTTTTTGCCATCTGATATTCCATTTCTGAAGAAAATAAGAAGTTGATCTGCTATGGCACTTTTTCTGATTGAAAACTGGCAGCTTCCTGCTTGTCAAGATATTACTCTTGCTGCACAATTCACAGAAACAGCCAATGTTGATGGAGGCTTTTCTGCAGAGATGATGGGCAAAACACAACAGTCAAGCCTAGGAGCCTTTTTTTGGTGCGACGGCAAAGGAGGGAGGCGTTACCAGATCTGACCTTGGCCTTATCCATCCTAGATTTAGAGCTTCTGCCGGGACTTTTGATGACATCTGAGCAAGATACTCCTATTAAGAACGATGACTAAAAGATTTCCCTTCACTCCATTTTGCAAGCATTTGCTTCACAGCACTGTTGCTTCCACTTTCTCCAGTGAACATGTCACAAACACAGTGACTGATAGTGATTCTAACATTAAAAAAAAGGAAAAGATGTAAATTTTTCAGATCATTGGCCAAAAACCTGCAGCTACTGCACTAAGCCATATATTGCATTCTACCTTTCTACATATTGTTTTCCTTTGCAATCATTCTGAAGACAACAAAACTCACAGGAAAAAGCTCAAATCCATAAAGCTAAAAATCCATTATTGGTCCAAAATGACTAATTACGCTAAATAATAGTTAAGAAGAATATTTCTGTTGCCACATTTTCTGGTTTCTTCCCATTTCCCTATGCAGCCCTCCACAGCAAGCCTAGGTAACACACAGCCTTCTGTTAATTTTACCAGAGTGAAGCAGCAAATGAAAACTTGTTAGCAAGATGCCCCACGCTGCCCCTCTTGCCAGAGCCCTGCCACTGAACACAAGAGCATTCCCAAGGCACCTGCTGAAAAGGGTGCCCGGAAGAGATCAGTCCTCGTAGCCTTGATTTTAGGGGATCTATTTTAATCCAGGCCACCTTCCTAAATTAAGAACAGTAAATTAAAGCTCTAAATTCATGAAAGCATTGTTGCCATTTAGTTTCATAAGGCTGATGGATACAAGAGGAGAAAAGAGACACGTGAAACCCCCCCAGGCATCTTCAGTCTGGACTGGCGCTGCTGGGGGTCTCCGACACTTACTGCCTGTGCCTCCTCTCTAACCTGGGGGTCTCTCTCACCTACACAAATCCCGGCTGTATAAATACTTCAGTAGTTCCTTGCATTTAAAAGAACTCATTATGACAAGTAATCCTGAGCTGATGCCAATTTCCAACCTTGCACCCTAATTCTGCTCATGTGTTCAGTGTGGCATCTATTGGTAGGAAAAAAAGCACAAAAAACAGTAAGCAAGGGACAGCCTAAACAAAATTACTGCATACCATTTCATCTCTCGTGCAAACATTCAAATGTGTTCATCTCCAACATACTCACCTGCCTGTCTTGTGGGTTTACACAGATCTTTCACCTCCAGCTCTTACAGCAGCCTCTGCTACAGACCTTTTGCCCCTCCCAAAGTTAACAACTCCTAAGACTAAACATTGAAAACTTTCCCAGCTGATGTACTTAAAGTACCTGTAGGCTATGCTGCCATTTGAAGACTAAGGTTTACCCAACACTACAACTATATTTTCACTAGGACAGCACTAGAAAAGCTTTCCAGGGAATGAAACGTGCTAGAAACTGCTGGTGAGCCTATCCTGAGATCTCCAGGTAAGAGACTAAAGTACTTATGCATTGCATATCATACCAAGAGAAAGAATGAACTTTCTCTTCAGCCCCCTCCCTCCCCATCAAGTTTGTCTTGACCTCAAGCATCACAGCACTTTGGGAAGAAATACAGTTTGGTTTTCTCCCCAGGGACTGCATCATCATGATGCTTCACTATCACAGCAAAACCAAAAATAAGATTAAACTTAGCTGAGATAACAACTAATTTCAAGATAGGTCTCTAGTCTGTGCAAGTTACTGATAACATAAAACCTAATGAACTGTTACTGATTTTAACAGAGACATCCAACAGCAGTTTCATCACAAAGGGGAGTGAACAGCAGTATTTCATGGGGGAAAAAGTAGCACTTCTTTTAAAAACACCTACACTAAGAAAGATGAAAAAACAACTCCAGACAGGAGAGTGAAATGAGAGTAAAACTAGATGCAGCGATAAGCAATTTGTCCCATACATGCTGTCAAAACATTTTAAATGCATGAATTCATGAATCACTGGTCACATCAAAGGTATATCCAGCTAAAATGAGTCGGTGAAGAATTTTATTTATCATTCAAGTTTTCTTCACAGCCAATGGTTTAATTCATTTACATTCATGCCCTGCCAAGAAAAATTATCTGCATTACAATGCAATTAAATAATCTACAGCACTGATCTACATAGATAAGCAGCTTCTATACAGTAATGCTGAATAACATAAAGCTACAGTCCAGTTTGTTACAATAACGCCCGTAGTGGCAAATAACTCCTTGACTAATCCTAAAGCTCTCGGGCAGATTAGTCTCCCAAAGAGTAACTCATGCGACACAAATTACATTAGCAGCAACTATTTGCTTTATTAGTATTCTGCAAAAGTAAAAACTCAAAGCATATTAATGAAAGTGTAATCACATATTATTTCATCTGCTTTGCATATGACCTCGAAGAAGTAGCATGTGCTTTTTTCCTGCCTCTTGGCAAATCATTAAATAACAGTTAGACCAATTAGCTTGCTGTTTCAAGCTAACTCCAAAAGTTACACTCGGGTTTTCACAGCATATGTAGTTTTCAAAGACCAAATAAAACACTACTCATCACTTTTACAAGACAAATGGATCAGAGATCAATTTCTAGAATGGGAACTATCTAAATTTGAAAAATGGCAACTACAGGATTCTGAAAAAGATTGCCTCAGTCCATCAGACACTACTTCGAGCTCTCTGTAAACACGTTAGTCTAGTATGTCACAAGATGTTCAAGCATCGGCCTGACATTTTTGATGTAGAAAATAAAATTATTAAGTTGTTAAACATTTTTTAATTACTAACTTTCTAAAGTGTAGTAAGGGTACAAGTTCTGAAAGAAAGGATGCATGGCCACGGTAACGCTCAACACTGACAGCAAGTTCTCCCTTAAAGAGTTTCAGCATTTCAGAAACCTGTCTTCCAGCCCCAAGACTAATTTCACCTCAAGTTGTGTGCATCTTCCTGCATGCTCCTCTGCTACAATTCCTTCTTATAAGCAGCTAAGTGCTGAAGAGCTTAAAAGATTATTTGACAGCAAAGAAATTTAAAATACCTTTCAACTATAGATTTTCAGTATTTTGCCTACTCTCGAAGAGAAAGCATAGTAGGAATTCAGTCTTTAGGTGTGGATTTCAAAAAAAAAAAAGAAAATCCAATCAACACTGAAGACTGGGATCAGAAAACAATTCTGTCAGAGAAACTCCATCAGATATATAACTGCTTATTGGTTATAACTGCTTTAGGTAAGGAAAGAAGGAGGACATAATCCAGCTGTTTTCCCATCAGATTGTGTCAAAGAAATATTTACAAACTTGGTCAAATTAGGACAAAATAAGGTAAGTCCTGGCAAAGCCAACTGAATGACTTTGTTTAATTACTGGAGCCTATCTCTGAAAATGAGTGTTTCATGGTATTTTTCTGTTTGTTTTCAGGGGGAGAACATTCATTCCAAGTATTTATTTGATGTCAAAATGTTGACTTAAATACAATACAGAAAAAACCCCAAGACATCACAGCAGCAGTAAAAGATGTAGGGAATCTTATTTTCTTCCCATGTTAAGATGTAGTACAGAGATGCCTCTGCTTTCCCTTCTTCCAGCCCTGGTAATTTAACACACCTGTTTGAGGAGAGGTGCAAAGGCTCTTTAGTACATCCGTAGATTCCACATCCACACAGCATGCCAGATGCCATTTATACAATTTCCGAGACACTCAAGAAGGATTTTGGTAGCAGAGTACAGAAAGAAATTTATCTAATTACAAAATTTAAAAAAAAAAAAAAAAAAAAAAGAATACTTTACCTTAAAAAAAAGCGTTTGGAGTTTTTTAGCTCATCACCATTTCATCTTAATATCAAAAGGCCTTTTCCTATCAAACACCATTATTTAAGACAGAAAGCATAGCCCTCTCCCCATCCACTGTCTCTGTCATTGCTTTCTGCAGTTACAAAAGTAATTAGTGTATTTGCTAATAGTTCTTCATAATCTCTATCTCAACAACACTTGTTGCTTTTGTTCACATCTAAGGTTATACTCAGAAAATGTAGGCTACAAGGTTTTACCCTCAAGAGGTTTTTCCATCAAGGGACCAAAGCAACACAACTTCACTACAGATAGCTCCGCTATTAACTTATAATTAAGGTCTACAATATAGTATGAAAATAAGCATCAGACCTTGTATGTGCTATTATTAAACATGAAAACATCAAAAAACATTCCCCAGAGGTCCCTAAGACAGCTTCTATGATTTAGATTGTTTTATTCTGACAACACTAACCTGAAGCCACTTCATAAGCCTTCAAAGTGTATTTAATTTGTATTAATTGCTTCATTTGCAATTACTTTCAAGGAAAGGACATTCAATAACAACTTCCATATCTACAACTTACTCAAGAACAACAAATGCCCTCCTTATTTTAGGAGATGATTAAAATAATCCCTCCCTGCTTTCCATTTTTAATGCTAACACCAGTTCCAGTCCTTCAACCAAGAAGTCAATGAGTACAGTTTTAATGTTTAACAACTTCTGCTGACAGTAAAAATCAAAAGGGGGTTCAAATATTGTGAAGAATTAAGCGTACCCAAGTAATACGCCACGCTTCCAACCCATGCCTGTGCTTCCTCGAAACTTTTATATCACATTCAGGTTGAAATTTGAGGTTTCTCCCTAACTAAAGCAGCACCAACTTGCATGCAAAGCAGTTTGCTTCCTCTATGACTATTAAAGAAATAAAAGAAATGCTATCCTTGAAGGGGGGCTGCTCATAGCTATTTTTTCCTGAAAAGAACACAGGTAAAAATAAAATGAGTATAAAAGGACTTTTTGCTTGGCCCTACTCATTCAGTGAGCAAAACATGAGAAAACCTTGTTACCCCCCGTGGAAAGATGGAGTTTCTTCTACTGGACTATGTCTGTTTGCTGCACCCCACAAGTGAAGATCACCACTCAATTCCAGAAAACTACAGTTCAAATTGGGCAAATGCCATGCTAACATGGGCTCATGTCACCAGACACAAATCCATGGCTTCTTACCCGTTGGTTAACCATCAACTTTACAGCAGACTGTAACAGAATACAGACTGCCAGACTTCCTATTTAAGCCATAAAATACTACTTCTCCACCTAGTTTTATTAGGTATCTATGCAGAACACAAATGCTTTAAAGACTATATTTAAAAACCTGCTCATGTAGATATGTAGTGAAAAAATCTCTTCCTTTCTTACAAATGTAATCAGGACAAAAGAATAAAAATAAAGCACCCAAATTAGAAAAGGGAGAAATATCAAATTATTGTCTCCCCACAACTAAGATAGCTGTTTGTCAAAACCAAGGAAAATTTGCCATCTCCCAACTTGTCCTTAGAGACGAACAGTGTCGTGAAAATAATAGGTTGTCAAAATCAACATGAATAATTTAGAAACAGTGTTTTATTGGATAATGTTAATATAGAAACAGCAGCAGCAATTATTGCTGTCAACAGCCTACAGAAATAGGTCAAAAAAACATTTTACTGATTGCTCAGTAAAATTGCTCAATACAGTTGCTCCCTCCTGGAAGCAAAATGTTTCTGGCAAACAGTTACAAAACGGGCCACTTCCCTAAACTACAGAAAATCCTGGGAAGACCCACATCTCCTTTACAAAAAGCCACAGCTTTGGAGAAGCTCCAGTACTCTGTGAACTAAGGGGCACCTGAAATCTGGTTGAGAAACAGACTGCATTGAAAAGCTCCTGGAAAATCAGAGATGTTTATTTACCCTGCCCATAACCTACTTAACCCAAGTGTAAATATTTGTGTGCGGTCCTCCTGGCCTGCTTCATAAATAGCGATGCCAAAAAGGCATCACAACAGCACACTGCCCACTTCTCCACAGTAGCTCAAGGATTGCCTGCTCCCACAAATATACCAAAAGCAAGCCTGTCTCCACGGCTACAGAGGAAGCAATACTTTTCTCAAAGCTATCTTCTGGCAGCCAATCATTCTCCTCACCCATACCCTTCACAAGGTCCTGAGGCTTATATCATATTTATTCCATGCGTCTTACTTAGTTTTAACACTTCCCTCAGGTCACGTTCCAAGTACCAGACCCAAACATCTGTCTACCCTGAAATCAAAGTAAGTATCAAAAACAAACCTAAAATATGCCAGGACTACGTGCTGAGTTTACAAGGCTCTCTCACGGAGCAACTGGGAGGTAAGCGCTCCCCTCCCCAAAGAGCCAAGCAACCCAGCTACCAAGTGCTTACAAGAGATATTTGCAAGAATTCAGCAGAAATTTTTCTATCATATCTGTAATGAAGAACAGACCTGCATACGCACGTGCAAACACACACTCAAGAGAGGAGTGATTTTCCCAGCTAGGGCCCCTGGAAACTCTAAAAGGCAACGAAGAGAGGACCATGAGAGCAACAAAAGCCTAGCTCATGTGCAGAGCCTGTCCCTTCACCACACAAACATTTCCACGCTCCTGCAAGAGAGACTGAAAACTAAAACTTAGCTACAAAAACCAACATCTCTGAATGTGGTCATAAGTGTGAGGGAAGTATTAAGGGCGAGGGGGGCGGGGCAACAGTATTCCTAGTAAGTCAGATAAGGTAGATTTTTGTCAGCTACATAATAAAAAGACATTTGCCTACAACTAAGTGCAGTGTCAAGAGTTTCTCACCCACCGCCAACACTACAGAGCAGCAATATAGCTGCTTCCAAAAAAAAAAAAAACAACCTAAAATGCACACTCAACCTTCAAGTTGCGTACCTTAATTTAAGAAGGATGTGAAGGTCCTTGAATGGTTCCAGAGGATGGAAACAAGCTGGTAAAAGGGCTGGAAGCTATGTCCCATGAGGAGCAGCTAAGGACTTTGGGCTTGTCTAGTTTGGAGAAAAGGAGGCTGAGGGGCAACCTCATTGCTCTCTACAGCTTCCCGAAGATGGGAAGCAGACAGGGGGGTGCTGATCTCTTCTCCCTGGTATCCAGTGATAGGACGTGTGGGAATGATTCAAAGCTGCACCAGGGAAGGTTTAGACTGGACATTAGGAAGCATTTCTTTACTGAGAGGGTGGTCCAACACTGGAACAGGCTTCCTAGGGTGGTGATCAATGCCCCAAGCCCGTCAGTGTTTAAGAGGCATTTGGACAATACCCTTAATACCATGCTTTAACTTTTGGTCAGCCTTGAAGTGGTCAGGCAGTTGGACTAGATGGTCATTGTAGGTCCCTTCCAACTGAAATATTCTATACTATTCTATTCTAATCTCTACATAACTTTGGTCAAAACCAGACCAGCAGCGCAAATGGTTCGATACATGCAATGACGTACATCACTGAAGGCGGGGAGGGAGGGGGGACAACAGTGGGAACGGACACAACACAGAGCCAATCAGGTCTCTTTTGGAGTTATCTTAAGAGTCCATAGTCAAATTTATGGACTTTGCAGTTGACCATCAATACACCAGTAACTGAAAACCCTCACACCTACCAGATGTCTCCAGCCTGCGGGCACCTGTGCATGGTTTAGTCATGTTTTATTATAAAAACTGCTGTTTTGGTAGGAAGAAAAATGACAAGCGAGTTGACCAAAGTTATCCAAGATTGGAATGACTTTCAGGAAGCATTAATCTAGTGCAGTACCAACTAACACTTAATGGGCCGGGGGGGGGTGGGGGTGGGGATAAAAATATCAAGATTTTACTAGCTGAATAAAAAGTGCATTAAGAATGTGGAAGTAAAAAAAAAGCCAATCTTGTTGCCAAGATGTTCGTTTAGATTTTGAAACAGTCTCTGGTCATTTACATGGCTATATAATATGTTGACTAATAGCAGCAGGGTAAACAAGAAACAAAAACCCTAATTCCTGTCAGAATTAAATAGCCTCCATCTCATCTGAAAAAAAAGGAAAAACAAAATGCAATCCAGCAGGTGTGCAAGTTTGACGAAAGAAGTGTTTAATGATACCAATAAATACGACAAGTGTTATGATTTCTTTTGGTATGTCTACACCTGCACAAATGCTATGATACTGCATTTAAATCTCATCATCTGAAAGAAAACAAACATCAGACTCTGCTTTACAGAACCGAATTAAGGGTCTGCACTGAAATACATTCATTGTAAACCGTCTAATTCCAGCATTGTATCTTCTATTCCAAAGCTCAGAGCCACCATCACTTATTTTATCTTAAATCCATGAAGTATAAGAAAGTGTATTTCACAGCAACACAATGGACTACAGAACTATTCCAAGCTCAGTAATAACTTTTGGGTTCCTATTATACCCCTGAAACTCACTCCTGTAGAATTGAAACTACAAGGTGAGAGCAAGTATACAAAAAAAAGCCCTAAATAAGATCTAGTTTTCATTTGTAGTAAAGCACCTTTTTCTTGCAAAAGGGTACCCTAAGTTGGTGTAAGACATATTTTAAAACTGTTTCAATGCATGTGTACCTGGGTAGGATGCGAAAAGGAAAATTACTATATGCAGAGCCAGACTCCATACCATGAAACAAATTTAAATTTTATCTGTCAGGTCAAAAACTGAGGAAGAATCCTAGGTTCAACAAATTTGATAAACAAGTTAACATCTGAGCAATGTCATTTTCTCAAATAAGCTATATCACTCAAATGTCTGTGCTCTGTAATTTACTGACTTATTTTTAAACAGATTAGCAGTCTTCAGTTTTCAGGAATTCATTTGAAGTAGCTGTTGACTTTAAGACAGCTTCACATCTCATACGTCACATTTCCAGCAACTCATTCGCTTACGCATCTCCTGGAAGAAGAATTCTTCTGTATAATATCTTTGCTCCTTTTTTATGCTATTTATTTTTTTCAACTTTTCCTGCTAAAATTGGGTTGCAAAACAATAGTTTGTAAGGGGATGCTATCATCTTACCTCCACTCCATAAAATTTATTAGTACTCAACCACTCACAGAATCGTATCTTTAATTTAGAAGCATTTTGAAGAAGGAAGGAAGGGAGGGACGGAGGAAGGGAGGGAGGAAGAGAGAACAATATTATTTCAAACACCCCTGTTTAAATGTTTGGACTTGTAACTTTCTAAATAAATAGTAACAATAAAAAAACAGTGTGAAGACCACAAATACTCAAGTTGCACTTCCACACATGACACTTATGGCTGATACATTGCACAGAGCTAACATCTTTTATCTTTTTACAATACATTAGTTAGATAAAGTGAGTTAAAGCATACAAGGCACCTGAGTTTTCTTGAAACAAACTTCCTTGAGAAAGAGATACTAGATTTTCCAGATTTGGAAAATCCTGTAAGCTTACATTGCTTTGCTATCATAGAAAGACAACATTAAACTACTGAACTAATTACTCTAGATCTACAGAATTATTACTGCAGTAGAGGAAATACAGAGTGTACTTTGCAAGCTCCTCCAAGAAAGAACAGAAGTTGCAACCCATCTGCTCAGCAGATTTTCCTTGTGTTGAAGTCTGACTGAGCAAATGCTTATCTACCCAAGCAGAAATTCACTACGGCCAGAAGAGCTGAAATTTTGCTTGTGAAACAGGACCCTCCACCCTGCATGAACCGAATTTCAAAGGAAGCTCTGAGGTTGGTATTTTGTTCTCATTATTATTTCTTTTACATACAGTTCATTATCTGCTCTCAACACAGAGGCACAACCTACACTGCTAAATTAACTGCTCCACAGACCATGTTGCTTATGTTATTCTTCAAACGATGCAGAACGGTATCCTCCTCTGCTGCCATTTGGATGAACCACAAACATCTGAACGGAGCCATGTGAGAAGTCTGATGTAACTCACTAGTTTTAACATGAAGCGTTTCAGCTATCTTGTGCTGTTACAGCACTCCATACATATGCCAAAGGTCCCTTTCGTCTCTATTTGATGCAGAACTATTCTCTGCCCAGGTGGCAAGCCTGTGACTCACCATCTTCCTCTCCAAGTTGTCTGACTGGTTGGCTTACTAAAATTATTAATAAAAACAGTGATTTCCCAATTTCATTCCACAAACAATGTGAAGATGAATTAACAAGATATTTCTGGCACTTGCTGACTTTAACCATTAGTGTTTGGCAAGGTGAGGACTCACTGACTGCTACAAGGAAGAGCACGTCCATAAGATCCTTCCTGAGATATTATTTATGCTACCCAAGATGCTAGCACGTCTCTAATTAGACAAACCTTTTTTTAGCTCACAAAAACACCAATATGAGCAAGCTAGGAGGAACTAATCTGTCAACACTAGGATTAAACAACATAGCAAACTACCTGAATTACTTTCAAGGCATGTACAGAAGCCTGATACTAGTTGCCACATGACAGAGTCAAATAGATGGCGGAGAGATTTTGATTCATTTTGAGTTGAATTGAAGGTCCAGCCCTTCAATCCTTCCTCCATAAAAATGTATGATATTCTACCTCTCCACAACAGCAATACTGTGCCAATGGAATTAATATAGCGTTACTAGACACCCCATGCTGAAACAGATCCTGCCCTGGATCTGTTTTTAGGGTACTTGAGTCACCCATTACTGAAAAAAAAAAAAAGAAAAAAAAAATATATAAAAATATATATATTTAAAACCCCGAGCCAAACCCCTGTCCCACTAGACACAAGCTTTTTCTACATCACTGTGCACTCAGCTGCTCTTTTTTGAGCAGCTACTCCATGTTAAGTACAGGTTTTTGTAATAAAAATTGTATGTATTATGATTTTTTTTTTGTAATAATCATGCCACACTTTAGAAAGAAGTCTGCCCTTCAACATCTGATGCTATGCCTGACTCTCATTGCTCTCCAAGATGAAGCCATTTGTCCACCTCACTGCTTTCTGGTTCTAGTAGACAGAGACAGCTTACTTAATTTCATCCACCACACCAAAACTAAGTTCATCATTATTGCATACATAAAATATTAATGATAAAAACTTAAGTAATACAGAAAAAGGCAGAGGATTCTACAGTTTGGGAAAGAATTAAAATATTCTATTATTCTCTCAACTGGGCACATTTCAGGTTTCCCCTCCACAATTTGCATTTTGTATGTTCTTTTACTCATTAAATGCTACTGTACTATGCGCAGAATACACATGGACTCCGTGTCATTGTGCTAACGCTCAAAACCAAGAAAACTTAGAAGTTGCAGAAGGAAAAAGAACAAGCACATGAAGGCAGAGGGAAGCCCTCACAGAAACAACCCAACAGCTTTGCTCGGCAGGCTGGCCAACAGTAATATATGATGGGTCACACCACAGATTCTCCCTTTAGCAGGGATTACTCAACAGGTTTATACACACCCCCTGTGCAATCGTGATAGACTTACAAGGGCAAATCATATAAGCCAGGAGTCTTAATCTTACTGGAAATAATAAACAGAAGGAGTTACTGGCTTGACCACACAAGCCAGTTATTCTACAGAACACTCTACAGCTTGAAAAACTAAGCAAAACCACCCGAAACTGGAGTTAAGGGAATTCAGTCAGCCTTCAATCAAATAAATTTCCAGTGACCCAAGAACCAGAGAGAAAGATAATTATGATAAGCCTACGACTTTCCAAAATCCATTATGCAATTCAAGAAGAGGAAAAAAAAAGCAACTAATATGCAGGAAGCAACATGGGATGAGAGAAAAAAATCTCCAAGACCCCTCTGCCCAATATATGAAGGCTAATGCTACATTAATTTTTCTGATTCATGCACTTAAATTTTCAAACCCTACCTGTGGTATCTTACAGCAACTGTTTTCTGTGCCCAAAAACCGTATGTTTCAGCCTTCATCTGAATTCTTCCACACATGGTCTTTACTGATTTCAATGTTTGAGATGTTAACACAGAAAAGACAGCAGAGTACCCTGCTGGTGTTCTCACTCTTTCCTATCCATAATGCATATTACCACCATGGGTTCTGGACTTCTGATCATATCAAGCACTACGGAGTACCATGACCTATAGTATGTGGCAGTACCTGGACAGTTGCTTAGGTCTTGGGGGGGCGAGACTAGATCCTGTCAACCTAATGACTTTCTTCCAGCATGGTATTCTTATAACAACTTTATAATAATGCAGCAGTAGGTATCTCACGCAAGTTTAGTTACACAAAACTTTGAAACATGAGAAAAATTGTGCCAGACAGCTCTTGTTCTTCCTTGAGAAGACATGCTGTTATTATGGTTCACAAAGGCCTGTACAAACCTCTCGCATTCAGACAAGGATAGAGAAAGTAACTGACTGAAGAGGTGAACTGGAAGCCAAAATTCAGAATGGGAGTTTTTGGTTTTTTAAACTATATTAAGGACTCCAAGAGTCCTCTGCGAGGTTCACTCACTAACAGTAGCTGCTCTCAATGTTGATAACAGAACAGGAAAGAGATGCTCACATTCATTTGATTTGATGGCTCCTAAGAAGTATTGCATTCAAAAGGAGCATCCTTAAAGACTATTTCAAATTCATACTCATTTAACAGACTTCTATGAAAGAGGTTAAGATGAACTTTGAGGCACTTTCAGATGCTCAAGTGATGCAGATCAATGAGATTATTCATCGTTAACTATTGTTATCAGATACGAGAGAACTGATACAAGTAAGACAACACAACAAAGATGAAGCGCTGTTTCCTTACCAATAAGTAGACTAAAATCACCACAGATCATTAAGTATAAAAAAACCAAAGCATTAGCTCTCTCTTTGGGGGGGGAGGAAATCTCCAGTTTCTTTAATCATGTTGGAACCACATACTTCAAGACAAAAAAACCGTTCATTTTTCAATACCTCCATTATATTATTGCTATTGTGAACACACAAAACCTTCAAACAGTGGCTTACTTGTGGGGATTTTTTATTTGTCTTTTAAATGAATAATCTGGAAGATTAATCCAACATCTTGCTTTTTAAAAAAAATCATCAGCTGTAGCATCTTGACAACCATCACCACAAATGAAGGAACAATACTATGCTTTCCCACCTCCCGCTTGTTGTTTTATTGAGATATAATAAAAACGAGTTATACCATGAAAAATGTCACACACTCTCCAACCATGGAGGGGAAGAAAAATCTGTATTTGGTTACTGAGCCTGGAGCTCTACTACAGAAAGTCCAACTGAACACTAATGACGCCTTGTAAGAGGAGTACAGGAAACCTTGTTTCTATTCACTAATAGAGAAACAAGCACGATGGCTGTCAACTTTTATTTACGACTACCTAGATCACAACGTGCAGTGAAAGCAGAAATAACGTTTATTTTATTTCACTTGATGCAACTCTTAAGGACTCAAGGCAGGGATACTGACCCCTCATCAGGAATTTGACCAGAGTACTAGATGTAGAGCACAAGCTCTACACAAGCTATCCATGATCCAAACACTACAGAGCAGCAGCATGTAAAATTATTTCTCCTCCAATTCTCCTCACAGATTTATTTGCAGATACTAAAAATTGCTTATGACCTACATTGACAAAACAGTTGCTCCAAGCTGCAACACAGCCTCTTCTCTGGATGTTTTTTCCCATTCTGCAGAATGCACTCTCTGAAAGTTCCACATGTTCATTTTCACATGCTCAATCTCAGGGCAAGAAACCTTTAAATCTGACATGTCTTATACGACTAGGTTTCACTTCAATTGTTATGCAGAGAGGTTGGAAGAAACTGTCCCACTGAAAATACAGCACAAAATACAGCTGACATCAGGTATTACCTTAAAACCCTGCTCTTATTCCACGTACAGGCTAAGATACTCCAGAGCAGCCTACAGCTGCCTTCTATTTCCCACCTTCAGAAGACCCCCTTCATGTTCTCCTTCCCATTTCCAGCCCTGTTCAGTTGCTGAAAGAAGCAGCAGCTCAGAATACCAGCTGCAATAACTCTGGCAGAATTCCTTGAAAATGCCAAGGGGAAAATAAGAAAAGAGTAAAAAGAAGACTGGAAAGTGCATCACAGAGCTGAAATGTCAGAGTAGGGAAGTCTTCAGCTTCGTGTCAGCCTTGCAACCATCTCAAGCACTACCTGCATACAGAAAGTCACGAAGAACTGCTTAGTGCTTTCAATCCAAACCAGCTGAAAAGGTCAGAGTCTTGCACTGGAGTTTAGGGTCCTTCTCCTTCCAGGTGGTAACACCACCTTCCAGCAAGAGACAAGCTTGACAGTGAGCTATGAGCAAGCAACCTTCCCCCAGCTCTCCCCTTCCTGCTCACGAGCTCAGGAAGGCAGGCATGGCTTCCCAGTGTTTGCTGGGATGTCAGGAGGGTTCAGCTTAAAACAGTGCAGCAGCAGCAGAGTGCTTGGCTCCAGAAGCCCTAGCAACACTCAGGAGAGGGCACAGTGGCTCCCTTACTTGCACCCAGCCTAGACTTAGCCAAACTAAGCATTCATCGTCATGTTTAATCTGCAGTGATGAGGTACTCCACACAATGCAGGGCCTGAAACTGAGGGTTTACTGAAAACAAAGAGATTCCTGGTAATACATTCCCAGTATGTACATGCATACCAATAGGCCTTTATTGATGGTATAACTCTGTATGGGCAAGTCACCCACAACCACTTTACTTTGAGAACTGAATAATTTTGAAGAGTCCCTCAACCAACAGCACAGTCTTCCCTTTTGCTAACATGGTCACATTACCTTTCATCCCTGCTCTCTGGGGTCAGCCAGTGTACATTACACCGTTCTTCCCTCTGCTAGCGTAATAGAGAATATCATCCATTAACACCAGCATTGTTTTTTACTCACATTGTTACAACCATGAGGAAAGCTGAAGTTGCTTCAAGGTAACCAAGAGTATCATCATCAGAACATGTACTTAGTTTCAGATACACTTTTTATGTATTTGGTTCCATAAAGGCAGAAAATAAGCATAAAATCTAAACTAACAAAATAAGGTTAACAGACAGCATAATAACAATCAAGGACTACTAATATTTCAGACAAGCTGTAAGAAATGCTGCCTTGATGTACTTCCTTTGCTCTAAATGTACTTACTGCGGATGACACAGCCTTTAGCCCAGACCTCAAGCAGCCAGCCTCTCTCACATACCCACAGCCAGGTCTCACACATCCACCTCTGAACAGGCAGACTTCCCAAGGAAAGGCTCAGTGCCTATGCCTACTATGGGCACCTGCAAAGCCTTACTCACTTCCCTTAAAAAAAGAAAAAAATATATATACATTTATATAAAACATCCTATTATTTTCAAATGCGGAAAGCATACAAAGTAAAGTAATTCATCACATGATATAGACATTACTCAAGTGTTTTAATTCGCATCAACATAATAAAAAGTTTTTTAAAAGTTAACTCAGTTGTGCCAAATCACAATAAAAACCATTTGCTGCATTTCAGAAGAAAAGTACAGCAATGAGCTCATCCCATGCTCATTGGGAGCATTAAGTATTGGTAAATTATCACATAGGGAGTTTTCCTCCCCTCACCATCTCTTGACCTTGGCAAACACCTGTTCACCTTGTGATTTCCAAATGTGAACTACTGTGACAATTTTGTTCTACAACAACTTATCGGCTTTTAATAGGAAAAACAGAATTATTGTTTTCACCAGGTGTGTCCTTACACTTTCATAGTGACTTGGATTCCATATCCATGCCATTCACCATCTCAGTAAATCTTTAGAATAGATTTGCCTGACAAGTTTAGAGTCTACAACACACATTTCTTCCCACACTGTATCACAGAATAAATTAAATGCAGGTTTGTTTTAAATGTCATTCCATCCATTCTTAGCCCTTTCAAACAAGTAGGGGATTTTATACCATTTTTTCTGATGTTTGCAAGGTTTCAGGGTGGTCATGTCACCAGAACTTTTTGGACTGTTTTCACAGGACCTGAAAAACTCTCTTCCTCAGACAGATACTGCATTCTGTCTCTAGCTCAGGCAACTTTCTCATTTCTAAGATACAAGCTGTTCAAACATGCATCTACCCACTCTTGAGTCAAAACTTTTTATTACAGTTTGTCAAAAGCAATTACCCTGAATAAACAGACACCATAAAACCATTTCAATGATCATACAGTGTGTGAGTATGATTATATGTACAGTAACATTTGAAGCACTAAAAAAAATGTTTCAACTTCTGCACTAGGGCTTGTGTGAAATAACAAGGTACAGGAAGAGGAATAGGAAGATGTTTTCAGAGGCAGCTGTAAGGGAGGGACAAAACCACCACTCAGTTTCTTTTCTAGGTCCAGGACCATTCAGGTCACTGGCAAAGTAATTCTGCATCAAGGGAAACGGAAGAAGTTTTAATAAGATATGTCCAAACAACCTTCTGAAAAGCCACCACTGCCATTGAAGAGGAGACTGAATTAAAGACTTCCAAGAGTTTAGATCATACTTTCTGTGCTTGTGTATTACCAAAGTATGCTGAAAATCTGGGTCAGAGCTGTAAGGTGGACAGAGCTAGAAACGTTCCTCCAATAAGATTCCCCAAAAGCATGTCTTTCCTGCTCCCCCAAACCAACATTATATTTTACTAGAAAAATTAAGTATTCATTTTTAAAAGTCCAGATAACACAGAGTGTCAGAGCCATTGCAGAGGCCAGCACTGTGGCAGGCAGGACACGGTGCCCACAGGGAGCATGGCCATGCAGTGCTCACCCCACCCTCCCTCCCAGGAGCAGCATCCCTCAGGGATGCAGCTATGCAGACAGAATGCATTAATTCTCAAACATTATTTCGCAGTACAGTAAGTACATTACTCTGCTTTCCACATTAATGAGGCAAGCTTGTTAAAAAACAATCAGTGCCTTTGCCCCATTGTGACTTGCCCAATGTTGGCATTGTTTCACTCAAAGCACACCACTGGGGAAGGAAGAGACTTTAACTAGAGGGGTTGGGGGGGAAAAAAAAATCTTATAGAACTATTTCTGTAAATCTAGATTTGGGGATATGGACCTATTTCTACTGTACTATCTGTGTATTACACAGTTTGTAAAGTCTGCCAGGAAAAAAAAAATTAAAAAAAAAAAATAATCAAAGTTACGATGCAATTTACTATTGTTAAAATTTGATGTGAAGTGCACTTGACAGTTAACAACAAACTATTGTAAGAGCAAACACCCCAAATCAATTTTATTTACACAATCACTTCTTCAGACCACCATTCAAGCACTCCTTCCCCATTCTTTATTCTACTGAAAACAGTACACAGCTACGAAGCCTGCATTGTCCCAGCTGCCATTCAGTCTTTCACGAATCCCAGCACAATACAAAAAACCCCAAGCTTTTACTCTTGGAAGGGATCACTTGCTTACTACATCATCATATAAAAAAATACATGTGTTCAAAGGAAAGGTAGTAAGTTCTTCCTCTCACTTTGCAAAGGACAGTTTACAAAGGACTGAAAGCAGAGCCTTCTACCACAACATGAGAGTTATTTTCTTGCCATTAGTAAAATCAGACCGACTGTAATAAAAATCATCCCTACAACAACAGGTCCCTTCAGAAGAAACCAATTCAGGCTCTTCTTGGAAAGCAAATGCAATGAGGAAGAGGGGGACAAGACTGAGGGGATGCCAGATGAGGGGAAGGGAAGGGGAATGCAAAAGACTCCTCCTTTTAGCCCACTCCACCTTCAAGCCTTACCCAGGCAGTTCTGTTGACTCTTGAAGGCTAGAAATGTAAGATTAAAGCACCACAGAAAGCATTTGCTACTAGTCAATCCGACATACTGAATTCAGTTTTGGAAACCATTTGTTACGGACAAACATACTGAGGCAGATCAAAGACATTATCAATTTAAATGTCTACCAAGCTTCAAGGAGTACAAAAATCAATGCAAGACCTCGAATGAAGTGGGTTGTCAAGAACCAGTTTCAGGAACTGTAACTGGAGTCCATTGCAAAAAATTGTTCCTTCTTGGTTTTTTCCCCCCCTCAAATCAACGTTCACCATCAAGAGATCAGAAAGGAACATCACATTTTCGTCAATACTGACATGTTTCTTCATTAATTCAGCTACTAAACCTGACCTTAATACAATTAACCAAAAATATTTCCTTCCCAAACTGAGCATCTTATTATCATAAACTTATTGAGGACATGAAACCAAACCTAGTTTGAAATTGCCAGCAATTAAATCCTTGCTTTACAGTTTAAAAAAAAAGCACATCACACATACAACAGCTCTACAAAATACCTACAGAAAAGATTTTATTCAAAATATTAATTTCTTTTCTTGGATCTGTAGTCTCCCTTCACATCCCCTTTAGTTGATATAAGAAAGTTAGTTACTTTTAATAATGATAAACTCGAAGAATCAAAGGCAATATCACTCCTCATAAAAATCACTCCATAGGCTGTCTAGAATACCCATCTCAGCTTTGGGAGGAGAAGGGGGGAGGAGGAGAGAAGATGCAAATGAAAAGGAAGGAAAAATACACCCTTTTATTTTTCCTGCACAAACAAGACTGCTATAACACACACACACTGGTACAGCAATGACAACTCTACCTCATACACCAGCTAAATCCACTGGCAAATACAGACCTGTAGCCATTTTGCCAAGGACACAAGTTAAAGGGTAAAAAGGTGGAATTATGTTCTCACAAACAAAACAAACTGTAACCTCAGGATAGCGTTCCACACAAACCCACAGGCGAAGTGTGAAACGCTCCTTGCCCGACCAGATCACCACACTGGCGAGGAGTATCCCGTGCTTCCCCAGAGTGGAACAATGCTTCCCTATGAAACCAGCTGCCACTGAAGCTACAGAAACCGCTTATAAACCAAAACGCTCATCTCAAGACAGACCAACTCCAAGCAGTTTTTCTGCTGACTTCTTGTTTTGAAGAACAATGTTGACTATTAGACAATCCCAGGGACTGCTAGCTTCTTAAAGTCAGGACGGTGATGAGCTTGGCCACCAATCCAGCCAAGAAGCCTGCTCTTCTTCTGTCAGCAGGGCTGAGACACCTGACTTTGAACTACTGCACAAACCTTACTGAAGTACACGTACCTACAGATCACACGGATTTTATTTTACAGAAACGTTATCCCATTTTCTACTTCTCCATCCAGTTTATCACAAACAAATTACAAAACGCAGCAAATAGACTTGTCTGCGGTCAGGCAGGCATCAAAACACTGGGAGTGAGCTACAGGATGTGAACGTAACAAGATCACGCAGAGCAACATTTGATCTGGTCGCACCGAGGCCAAATTGATTAGGAGGCATGCACAAGCACCCGAGCCTGAGCTGGCAGTACGTGAGACAGAGCAGCCAAAGCACAGCAACACACTGCAAGAGTCTGTGCAAAACCTGCCTATCAGCAAAAATTACCTACAGCAGTGGCCTAATTAACGTCAACTTGCAGTGAGGACACGAGGCAATAGAAGAAAAATAAAAAACAAACCACACAACAAAAACCAAAACACAAGTATACCTCACACAGTGAAAACACAACCTTGAAATAAATAGGAATCTGAAAACTTAAGCCAAACCTTGAGGTGACGAAGCAAGCAAAGCTCTGTGTCCCTTTCTAACACCCCCCGGGGTCCGGCCAGGGGCTCACCCCAGAGCTGCCACACTGCAAGTATGCCACTGGGCAAGCTGCAGGCTGCATCGGCTGCTAACTGCACAGGCGGCACCCTGGCATCAAACTCGGGCTCACCTGGCCATGCCACAACCAACTGAAAAGGAGCCTGGGTCCATCTCCAAACAACCGTCAGAATGAAGTTTCCTGTGCTGAAATTCCCATTTGCACCAGAAATTTTTTGGGCAGTAATCCTGTGCGTTACCACCTGAAGTTTCAACGCGTTTCAGCAAATGCAGAAGGTGTTCCAAAAAACTGGAATGTTTTGTGCAGCATTGATTAGTATGCAGACTCTAAGTTTATACTGCTATGGGAGAGGGAATGTGTGAGAAATCAACCAAATCCACCAAATTAATCTAAGGACTGGCTTCAGGACAGTGATACAACTAACTGCCTGTGGCATCATCATTTAACACAGTGGTAAGAACTGTAAGTGCCTATAAAAGATGATCCTCTTACAGCAAGGAAACAGAGACTAAAGCCACCTAGTCTCTCACAATTTACTTAAGGCTCACTTATCACCTGGACATTTTTCCAGTCTTTCTTCCCCAAGTACAAGGGAAGGTATAATGGTGACACTACTGGGCATTTCTGTGGGAACTACTGGCAGGCACACACAGCAATTCACAGTACAGTAAACAAGAAACCTCTTCACTGTCTTGTCCAGATGCAACACTGACTACTGCCCTAAAAATGACAACTGGAAACAACTACTCGGGGGGTG
>VYXH01006456.1:135683-152607 GCA_013397275.1 Burhinus bistriatus | reverse complement strand
TGGGGGTGGGGGTGGTGCTTATAGCTACAGCATTGAAAGTGAAGGCAGCGACAGGAAAAAAAGCCTGATTCTGCCTGTTCCTTTTATTAATACTCCTGACTATAAACCTGATTCCAGCTTTTTATTTTTATCCCAACTCAACAGAAAACGTAAGGGTACAGTAGCAATAATAAATGTTCTTCCAAAAAGCACAATCTAAGTGCCAGGCAGCCATACAGAACACCACACACTTCTAGGAACAGAATCATTTTGAGCACCCAATAGATAGAAAACTTCAAGCGGCTCCTCGTACTTCTCGTTTACAGTCACTTTAGCTTCAGCTATGGCAAGGGAATAAAAACTACTATTAATGCCTGCCCTACAAGTGTTGGCTAGTTGAAACCTCAAGACTTAAGCCACCTTGAGTACTTCTTGCACAATTACTGCATCCCACAGGACCCCAAAACTCCCAAGCTTAAGCACAGCATATAACCTTACGGGCAATGATGCTGTGTTTATTTTCAGGGCAGCTTCCTTCCATTTCAGGATGAACTTGGCACAGTAGAAGCGCAGAAAAGAAGGATGACTCCCCAGGCTGGCAGGACCTGCCCTTGCCTTCAAAGCTGACATGCTTATTTATCCCACAGCCCCAAAACTAACCGCCTGCGATCGCTGCTGTCCCGGACAGCTTGCATTTGATGCTCTTCACTCCTTGAGCAGCAGGGAGCTCCAAAGCATTACATCCACACCAGACAGGTCAGGACCGCCTCAGACCTACACAGCCTGCTCTGCCACCAGGCCTGTATCCATCGCAGCACGACTGATATTATTTGCCTCACCTGACATCATCATAAAATATGAAGCACTACCCTCAATACATCACAAGTGCTGAAGTTGCAAGCGAATAGTCTCATCTGATGCATTAAAGCCTAAAATGAAATCTAAATAGGAAGTGTTTTCACGTCAGAGAGAGTGCTGAGATTCCAGTATATTTTCATCTAGGAGGCCAGCCATCAAGTCAAACATTTCCTCTACGTCATCAAATTTCAGATCTGATTTTTCTGTATCCTGAATCACAAACCTCAGTCCAGGTTTTACTAGGCTATTCAAATCTAATTGGGGAAGACAGACAGTGACACAAACTTACATGTAAACTGATCATGACTACTGCATAAAGCCTTTGCCTCAGCCTCTTCATCCCTGTAATAATGCATCAGTGCCTATCAATATCAAACCTTAATAAGTCCATGCTATTCATATAACAGGAACTACATGAACTTGGTTTGCAAAATTTCTGCTCCCACGAATTCACAGAGGCCAAAGATCACCCTCCAGAGAACCAACTTCTGACCAAAGCCAGTAGCCTAGCTTTCAGTGTCAAAGCATGAAGACATCTCCCTCTAAGACAGGCAAAACATTTGACTTTTCATCTCATCCTCATTCAAGAACAGCAACTCAACATTTGCTTTACATCAGCCACCTCCATGCATTTCCCTTCCGCTGCCAATCTAACACACTGCAACTGCAACTCCAGCAAACACGTGAAAACCATGAATAAAAGTAATGCTTTGATGAGACCATTACTGCATCAGTAAGGTTTATTACACTTCTGAAAACATTGCTTGCTTTCTGCAAAAGAAAAGCCTGCCACTCAGATGCGAGCTGCCATATCCAGCTGTTCCTCTTCATACTCTCACAGCTCCAATCTTTTCTCATTTCCAAGGCCCTGACATGCAGCAGAGCCCAGCCTAGCGGCATCTCTGTCAGCCTGATTTATTTGCAATTACAGGTAATACAGAACATCTCTTCCAGCAGTAACAATGACAGAGGAAGACACACTGGAAATCGGTGCTACAGTAGTGACGTGCATGCTGTGCACATTCACAGTACATTCAGCTTCAAGATATGCAACACATAGCGCAGTATACTCTTCAATTATACTTGGTCTTTTATTCCATCTGTCAGACCAGATTTGCAATTGGCGCTCATTTAACTTCACTGTTTTAAGTACCTACCATTGGCACACCTGATACATAATCAGCAGAGAAATACTCTGCATCAAGAAAACAGATCCCACATAATGCATATTTATAACTTGTTCCTGGCAGACAAAAAAGCAAAGCTCTCTAGGTGATTAAGAAAAAAATAGCAGATTTACCAGTGAAACGTCAAACTGGGATTATCACCTAGATGACAATAACTGACCACAGTTTACTCTTCTTGCATTGCATACCTCAATCACTTTTGCCCTTCCAAGCATCATGTCAGGAAATACCTACAGCAGGTGCTGAAGGAGGACACTGCAGTTCTGTCCAAGCCTCTCCTTTCAAGACCTTTGGTTGTAAAATTTTCATACAACACTAGAAAACACTTCCATAAAGGAGCATGAGCAAGTTGCTCATTAAAAGTTTTTGAAATTACAGAAACTATGATAGCTATACTCCTTCTTAATTTTATGTATTATGCAAGTCTAAAAAAAAATTAAATGACAACTGGAAACTCTTTGAACAGATTTGTTAGTTTAAGAAAAACACAAGAATAGAAAAGTATCATTTTAATTAGTTTGCTACAAATTCTGAAAAGTACTTGATGCTAGAGCATTATCATCAACTTTCCTGCAAGCCACCTGAGTATCTGACCATAAATTAATTTAATTATAAATGGTCAATTTTAATAAAAGATGATTAAGAACTACTTCAACTCAAACATAACTTCTGAGCGGTGATGCTGAACCTAACCACATTGTTCTTAGAAAGAAGTAAAAGATGAAAGCTGAAAAAAATTCGGGTGCTCAGTGAAGAAGATATAACAGCATAGTATTGGATAGTAAAGTAATTTACCAGCATCACAACTTTCAGCAAAAAAGCATGAATACAGACACGCTCTTGGAAACCTTTACAGACCTATTAAAAAAAAAAAGCCAAACAGTTCCAATTGGGTAACATTTTAATTTTCTAGAAATGTTTTTGTTTGTTGAGTTTCCCATCGAGAGCTGTGGTGTTCAACCCTACACATGCACAGCCGCTCTTCTTATGATTTTGCTTGATGCCATGGAGGTGACATTACATTTGGTTGTGCAGACACAAACAATTAAAGCAAAAAAAGTATTATCTGAGCTGCTACACTCCACCTTTGATTTTACTACTCCAGAGATAAAATTTAGGATAATATTATCAGGATGAATCAATGTACTATTTATTGGGGGAGGGAGTAAGATAACCCCAAGATTACATTTTCCACTCAAGCAAGCAAATACAAATTCAGAGATACTAATGAGTCCTGTCCACCTGACTCGCTCCTCAGATAGGCGCTCTACAGCTGGCCATAATTAGCATTAGTTATCTTTAGTATGCATACA
Organism: Burhinus bistriatus; assembly: GCA_013397275.1. Taxonomy (NCBI): domain Eukaryota; kingdom Metazoa; phylum Chordata; class Aves; order Charadriiformes; family Burhinidae; genus Burhinus; species Burhinus bistriatus. Next base: position 149,270 of record VYXH01006456.1, on the reverse strand, counting down.
CGTCAACATACAAGCACAAATACGATCTGCAATACCAACAGCCTGCAGTGCCATTTCAGACTGTTTGGATTTCACCTACAATAGGCTTGGTATTTCCAGCCTGTAGTCATTACCTCTTTTAGCAAGGGTCATCTTACTTTCATATCTATGAAGCTGTTAACATCTTCACCAAATAGATAATAACACAGGAGATAAAAAAAAAAATAAAATCCTTGCCAAGTTAAAAAAAAAAAGAAGAAAAAAGGCAAGAAAACTTGAAGCTAGCCTATAATTTCTCTGATATTCATTAGAGATTCCAAATAGTCAGCACTTAGAAAAACAAACAAACAAAACCACATATGCACATGTACAGCTTAGGCATTGAGCTTTGCCAGCTTTAGCCTACATCCAAACATAACATACAAACCACATCAAAATATTCTTAAGACATCCCCTTCACAGCCAAAAGAGGAAGAAACAGCTACCCCAAAATAGGCAGGAAACTGTTTCTTGCTCTTGCACTGCTCCTTTAAACGACGAACACAACAACAAACCCCTTGAGGTTAGGCAGGGATGCTTGGGGAGCCTGGGTCCCAGCCACCTGCCCACTCAGCACATTTCCTCAGTGCCGATCCATTTGCAACATCGGATGTGACCGTGCCGACCGTGCTCTCAGAGGAATGTGCTTGTAGATTACACGAAGGAGTCACTAAGTGCTTTGTAAGAGATATGGATTGCTTTTATCAGTCTTTCCCAAATGGCCACATACCATTTTTTGCCCCTATAAAAAGGGGAGAGGTGCAAAAAAAACCATTATCTTCAAGCTGAACTTTTCTCTGCAAACACTATTTAAGACCATATTCCCCATCCGCCTCATTTGGAGCCTCAACAGAAGGACAGTGGTGTGTAACCACAGCTTCTGGCCACCAACACGGCAGCCCCAGTGCCTTTTTTAGACAGATGATGCTGGGAGACAGGAGAGGCAGCAACTTCTTGCATTACATCAACCAGTCACAAAGACATTTTCAAAGTAGTTTGATACTCACATTTTTCTTTTTAGTATGCACTGTTACATTTCTGACTACCTTACCTTAGACAAACTAAGTGTCCCTACAAGCTGTCATGGCTGAAAGACATTGTCTCTCCTGTCACCTCTGTGGCTACAGCTACATTAGACACGGAGAGGACCTGCAGAGGAGAACATCTGTTTCCACCAGTCCTCGGTGCATTTCACTTCCAATCACATCTAGCCCAGTTACATGGTGTGGGCATCTATAAGGAGCCGGCATGTTTCAGGCAAGTTCCTGGACAACACCTTCTGGTTGGGTTCCACCATGGAAGATGCCAGCCCATGCACCCCAAGGCCACCCTTGCAGCACAGTGCTGAGCCCAGCGAGTCAGCCCATCAGCACCTTCTCCTCACACACACTTGCTATTTGAACACAAATGCTATATAGGTACAGCACAAAGCCACTAACTTTAATCAAAAGGGAACACCAAAATCATCAGACTCGCTGAGTTTCTTGAAACCAAAGCACTGCACGAACCCACCCCATAGCACAACACAAACCTACTCCATCCTCTACACTCACTGTTATAACATTTTCCTCTTCAAGGCTTAACACACTTTTTCAATGGGGTTTATCAACTGATAGCAGCACGTCACATAGCCAGATAAGGCTCAGTGCAATTGCTTCCACCTCCCAAGAGGCTCTAAAAATAGGTGCATGAAATGCACAACCTAGTCCAAAAGAGCTAGGCTTATGGAAGCTGGTCTTTTCTCTTCGCTTACTTTTGCTAAGTAATTAGAAATAGTCCACAGACCTATCAGACCTGCTGGCAAACTGACGATGACCGTCTTGTAGTATAAACTCATTCAGAACTGGTATCTGTAAGGAAAAAAAAAAAAGTCTCCCTCAAAGCCATAATAACTGTTCCAAACTAATCAGGAGTGCTTTGCCTCCTGAAGGTATGGGCAAAGCTGACAAAAGGATGGGGCTAGTAGGGGAACTGTACTGCCTTGCCAGAGGCACCACTTCCCTGGGAGAGGAGAATCAGTACACACTCGCTTCAGAAGAACATCACCTTAAGAACTAAGCTCCATTAAGAGAAAATTGTTTCTTCTGACACTTCAGAAAAATTATCTGTGGGGGAACCATATGTGCTTGTACACGGAGAAGGGAAAACAACAATCCAAGTCAAGTGCACCCACACACTATCACAAACCACAAAATAAAAGCAGGGATGGCAGAAATGCCATCCCTGCAGAGGGTTCGAGAGGTGCTTCTGGAAGACAGTCATGGCATGTAGCAGAAACCCGTGGCTCACACCGCAGCTTCGAGGATGAAGACTGAAGAAGGGAGGCAGAGACCAAGAAGCGGAGGCCGTAGGTGTAGCCGTGATGGAGCACAGGATAGGCCAAGCAGACCAAACACAAGTTAGTAAGACTTTCCATCATCAAAGCCAATGCAGGCACCTTTTCTAGTGATAATTATTGCAAGCAAAGCATGTAATTTTAACGCATCTTGCCCACATCCTCCCATCATTAAGAACTGGGAAGAGACAGAAATCCACCCTGAGACATGGGTGTGTCTGCTAACCCAGCATTAACAAAATATTTGCTGTATGTGTACCTTCAAGTACAACTAGGCTAAATATTTCAAACAGTTTCAGGCAACCAAACCCAGTTTCTAACTCAGAATTAGTTGTGATGATAACTCCAGCTGCTAAACATGTCAGTGGGGGAAAGGTGTTAAGGATTTACATACATCGACCTAACAACCCACCTGTAACAAACCAGTAACAACCCCCATTACACAAAAGCATACATTTTTATTAAAAAGAAATAATCCTGTGTGTATAATAAATGCAATATGTACACCCATGTCTACAAAATTAAGCCAGCCTATTTCTCCACACAAGTCATGACATCCCTTGCATTAGCATGGAAACCAACTACAAAATTTAAAATTTACTGAAGATTGAGGGGACAGTAGAGCCTCACTGAGATGAAGCACCCTTATTCCAAATGACGAGCTTTCCTTTACTAATATTGCATTTTTAGCTATGTCTAAACAAAATTTCATTTTTCCAATGCTCCTGTGGTATGCAGTAAGTGAGCAATTTCTCAAAAAATCCCAGCTGCCTCTTGCAAGTGCCAATGATCCAGCAATTACGATAAGCATTTCTGAACACCTAATCAAAACAACGCAAGCTGTACAACTGCATTATTTACTGTGTTCTGCAAACACAAATTCATAACCAGTGAGCTGCTTTTGAAAACAAAGCCATTACATCCTTTCTGTTTCTTGGGTGGGTCGTCCCGTCCTCCCCCCAAAGGGATATTGAAACTCATGCAATTAACTTGTCAACTTTTAGTTTACAAGCCACTTGCCCATTATTGTTACTTATATGGGTACCTAGCTTGCATGCTTAAACCAAATCTAGACACTGCACATAACTACCACCATATACTGTACATAAACCTGGCTAAGACCAAAAATAAAAAGACCAATAACAGTTACTATTCTGGGCACCGGAAACACTTTTTAATACAATACACATGATCCAACAAAGATGGGAAAATCAGTCTGTGAAATTTCAGTAATATTTTTCAAGTATATCAGAGAGGGAGCTACCAAGAGTTGGGTATAAAAACAAAAACCAAAAAAACCCACCAACCACCACCAACAACACAAAAACAAACCAACCAACCAACCACAAAATACCCACCCAAAAAGAACCCCACTAAACCAAAAATGCACGTTTTTGTTTGCTTGGTTTGTTTGTTTTAATTAAGAAACTTTAAATGTCATTTCAGGTCTGAGAGGAAAAGATGGGGGGGAAGTTTCTAAGCAGACTTAAACAAACCAGTAGCACAGATTTGTATAAATACATTTAAAAAGACATACAAAGTTTCAGTTTAACTCTGTAGGTGCTCAACCCCTATTTTACTTCTACGCTCTTTGTATCTTCTGTTCTTGATACTCACTGTTACTGACTACAGAGATAAACCCTCTCTGAAAGACATAAGGGTGTAGTCAGAATACCAAACTTGCAATTAGTGACACCCACCTCCGCACCTCTAATTTAAACAAAGTCTCCAAAGTAGTATTTCTAGAAACAATAAACACTATTTTAACAGAAGTTCTGCAGAAAGCTCTGCACTCCCCAGTTTCCTAAAGGAAAAAGTAAAAATCATATATAGCAAAGAGTCTCTTACAGACTTAAAGAGCCACATCCCAGCAGGGCAGGCAGGCTGCCCACAGCCTGAGTGCCCTTCTTGCCCCAGATGCATTTTCTCCTTTCAAAATACTAGCAGAATGACAAGGGGGACATGGCGCACACAGTTCAAAACCTGTGATGTTCTTGACATTTTACCAATTTAGATGCCATAAATGATTTGACTACATAGGACTGAAAATGCAGAGACACTTCCCAAAGGAATTTTTATGTGCTTTTTTTAATGACATGTGATTGAAGTCATGGAAGCAGTTGGCGAAAAATGCTCCCCTTTGTTTTCTGAACATTTTGACTCAGAAAAACCCCATTGGTTCTGGATTTTTGTACCACCTGGTTTAGCAAGAAAACTTGGTATCCTACAACATACACTGTTAATTCAAGCAAAGCAGTAGAAGGTTGAATCTGGAAGGTATGCATTACCAAAATCTAAAGATATTTTAATCAGGAAGTGCTAAACTACCTAAAGATTAATGAGTAATTGGTAAGGCTTTCTCCCTACTTTTCCACTTGATTCTTGTGAGAGATTCACCAGTTTTGCAAAAACATTCAGCAAGTTGTTTATTGCCTCTTCCCATCAACTCAGGAAAACCATTCAGTTTGGTTTTTACAACATACACCCCAGAGAAGCATATAAGGTGTTCCTGTTTTTCTTCCCTTGCAGATCACTTTCAGGCAGACCAACAATTTGGCTGCTGACATGATTAAAAGCAGTCTTTGAATTAGGAAGCCAGCGACACCATATGTTTCTCAAAGTAAGACAGCTAGAGTGAGAATTAGGGATGGGGGGGTCGTGTTTCTTTGGGGTGTTTTTTTGCCAGGGTTCGTCGATTATTTTTTTGCTAGATGAACCTTACACTGCATTGTTTCTCCTGAGACAAGAATTAAAACTGTTAGAGCAAGACAAAAGCAGCCAAATACCAAAAAAAAAGACCTGACAGAGACAGCACTGACCCGAAGACAAATCTAACAAGAATTACAAAGGAGTTTATTGACTACACAGTAAATAAGAACGGGAATTTTAATTTGTGTGGAAGACACCCAAAAGCCCCTCAAGCCCTGGATGGATGGCTCCTGACAACACCCATCGGCCAAGACAGGTAGGAGAGCTGCAGAGGAAAAGCACCATAACCGCAGTGCTCAGCAAAGGGAGGGAGAAATCAAGAGGTCTCCCTACCCACGCTTTTGCAAAGGGCAAAGTAAAGGCAAGAATTCAAAGCAAATCTTAAGACTTCAGACAAGCACATTACGAACAAAACAAATGATACTCTGATGGAGTTCTGAGATAAGCAAACGGACTCACAATTACTTCAGTTTTCTTTCACCTCGCTGGACAAGCTCATCCCTTGCCAGAAGCCTAATTCCAGGGAGAGCTGCTGGCAGCTGAGGCAAGGGCACCATACTGAAATTTACCTTGCAGATTTCTGAAGTGCTCAATTCCTCAAATTTTAAGTATTTTCCTTTCCTGACAGGCTGAGAGAGTTGGGGTTGTTCTGCCTGGAGAAGAGAAGGCTCCAGCAAAAATTTATAGCAGCTTTCCAGTATCTGAAAGGCACCTACAAGAAAGCTGGAGAGGGGCTTTTCACAAGGGCATGTAGTGATAGGACGAGGGGTAATGGCTTCAAACTGGAAGAGGGTAGATTCAGAATATATATGAGGAAGAAATTTTTCACTCGGAGGGTGGTGAGGCACTGGAACAGGTTGCCCAGGGAAGCTGCGGAGGCCCCATCCCTGGAAGTGTTCAAGGCCAGGTTGGATGGGGCTTTGAGCAACCTGGTCTAGTGGGAGACATCCTTGCCCATGGCAGGGGGGTTGGAACTAGATGATTTTTAAGGTCCCTTCCAACCTAAACCATTCTATTATTCTATACCCAAAATATTCTCTGCAATTAAAAAAGCAGTAAGTAATGGACATAAAACAAAGTCTGTACTCCAGCTTAAACAAACACAGCATTCCCCAAAGGCTGACACGGCCTTTTACACCAGCCCCAGCTGTTACAGAAATGCTGGGGACCTATCGCTCCTAACATACATTATTTAATGACCATCCTCCCAAGGGTTCTTTTCTTTTGCAAGCTCAGCCATTTAAAAAATGAGAAGACTTGAAAATGGGTAAGTACTCCTTATCTGTTAAGAGCATTTACAATTCAAGTCAATTCCTTAAAAACTGTTTCTGTCTTTCTTTTAAATTTGTGTTGTGGAGAGCCATGGAGCTGGGTTGAATGCATAGACCAAAGACAACCACAGGCAGATCAATCCAAATTTGCTCAGCACTACCCAGCTGCATGGGAAACAATCCCAACCAGCCCAGGCTGCCTGTGTCCAGCTCTAGCTCCAGGGTCTGATTAAAAAACAAACCTTTTAAAGGGTTCAGAAAACTTATTACTCACTTTTTATTGCAATTTAACACTAAGAACAGACACTTTCCAACTGTTTCCTTGAACAGTTCTGCAAAATATTAAAGCATTTTTATCTGTGAAATCCCAAACCATACTAAGCAGTTTGTCACAGAAAATGCTAACTCACAAGTTTAAAAAATAAGTCAATCAAGTTTAAGGCATAATTATGTTTTGATAACACCAAAACTCATATCCTAAAATCAACAAGCAACTAACTTATGCTGTATTTGCAAACAGTGTTATTGTCTACAAAACCTTGTATGACCAGACAGCGCTGTATTCCCCTTGGGGTGTGTGTTTAAAGGCACTGGGAGTTCCCCGCGGGTACAGAATTTAAATCCCACGATTTGAACACAGAACATCTGATCTGACCTCCTGCACATCACAGGCTATTACATTTCTTTCATTTACCATGATGAAGCTCAACACCTTGTATTTACCTCTTTGGGAAATTAGTTGCGCAGTCTTCACATCAGGAGGCAAAAAAATATACTTCCCTTCACAGCTTGCCCCAAGCCCATACTGTCACAAAAACATGTCCCTGCTTTCCTATCTGAACGCCTTCCAGACAGCAGTGCTTTGCATGCCTTTCCTTGCCTGGTATTTCCTCTTTCTGGAGGCAACTAAGGCGCTGTTCAGTCTTCCTTTTGATAAATTACAGATTGTTTTTCTCATCTGGTTTTACCTCCAGAGCTGGAATTAAAAAACTTTTTCTTTTTCTTTTTTTTTTTTTTTAAATTACCTCTATCCATCAGAGCCACTAATTCCTGTCCCGGCCCTCTTTTCCCTGAGCCCTTCTCAGAGAGGATGGGCTCAGCTCCCCAAAACCACAGCAGGCACACAACAAGGTAACCTCAAATCCGTGCTGAGCTTACCTAAACCTACTGCACAGCTAAGCCCGGCTTCTCAGTGGCAGGGTGGTGAGGGGGCAGGAGGTCCAGGCAGAAGAGGACCCCGGCACAGGGGGAAAGCCCTGCAGAGAACAAGGTGGCTTCACCGAATGCTAACCCTTCCCACGGCCCATTTTCCATGTGAGCTCCAGGCGTCAACATCTCTTTCTAAAATGAGGAGGCCACTTAATTACCAGCCTCAGTGTCAAACACCAGTTTTACAGCAACAACTCAAAAATCAGCCTCCTACCCGCTGCTGTTGAGTCTCACAAGTCAATAGCACCATATAAGTCACATTTTGTCTTTCTGCTTACAAAGGAGTACATAACAGCCTTTTGTTACTCAGAAGTTTTCTTTAAAGTGACAGATTAATTAAAGCTTTCTTCCTCTTATCAGTTAAGAGATACAATTTCCTTAAAACGCATTACAAACATTTATGCACACATTTATATTCAAGCATGCGCAGCCCCACTCAAATAAAAGCAGATGCTTCAGATGAGCCAAGCAACTTACGTCAGCCTCAATTTTCAGAGCCTGGGTCTTGACCTTCACTATTTTTGCCCATTGCTCACAGAAGTTTTGTTAGCTTCAAACAGGAACTTAGTAGTTTAGAATTTGTATTGTAGCTATAAATTAATCTAAAGCCATTTGACTAATCCTAAATCTCCTTTAAATACATTGTCAGAAATAGTTCAGACTGCGATTTCAAAGTAGAATGTTTTGATTTAATTTTACCCTGCTGTTTATCAGAGATCGCATTTTTCACTCCAAGCTCAGCCGTTCATGCAATTTTCTTGCAAACACCTTCAGAAAGGCCTAAGATCCTCTGCCCAGAGGAAAACCTCCCCATAATCAAAGCAGGGACTTGATGAAGGCTGTCGGCCATGACGAGCCAGCAGCTCAGTGCACAGTGCCAATGCTCACTATCAACGCAGATCATTGCCACAACCCTCCCTCCCCAACCGCACAGCAGGAACTGTCCTCGGGGGCATCTACCCCTCTCCTGTGGACCCGTCTCGTCTCATCTCATCTTGGCCGTTCACCAAAATAACACAGTTTGTGGCCCAACCAAGCGAATGCTGATTTTTATCAGAGATGTCGCCTCAGCCTGGATGCAAACAGGCACAACAGGCTGGCAGTGAAAGGTGAAACACTTCACCCCATCAGCTCAGAGATGGCATCACAATTTTGAAAAACACTCTATATGTGTGAAAAGGAGAAACTGGCTTTTCAGGCACTAAGGCTAGCAGGAAAAAGAAAAAAAAATCCCCACAACTTGTATTACCACTATGAGAAGTGAAAGAAGACAACGTCGAAGTAGAAAGAAATCTAAGCAGAAGAGAAAGAGACTGCCTGGTCCAGTGTCCAGGTCCCCTTGGGGACCTTTAGAAGCCCTCAAAACTCCCTCAATCACTCAAATGTACTCTGAGTCGCTTATTCGCCCTTTGACTTTTTAGCCTTTCCAACTCCCTTTCTTGCTCTCCTGCATAAAATTTAAACAATAAATTCTAAGTTTGGGGTGGTGGTTTTTTTTGTTTTGCCCCTCCCCCCTTTTTTTAAAAAAATCATAATGATGTAAAGCTGATATTCTCATGTTAAGTCATATTATTCTGGACACTGGGATTACAGACAAGTTCTCATCTGCAAATTGCTTGCCATTAAGTTCTAAGAACTAAGCGACACTGAAAGAAGGACAAGCTGGAGTTCCAAAATTCTCAGTTTAAAAAGTTTGCTGTTAAACAACTTCAGATCAATATTATCCTTCTAAGACTCAATGGAACCGAAGACAGAACTGGCAAAATGAAATAGTGATGAAATTAGGATGCTGAAAGACATGTCATTAGAAGCAATTTTATGCCACTTTATAGTTAAGAAAACTGGGCAGATGACAAACAAGGCACACCTACAAGAGTTGCAGAAGACATTCAAATAAGCTTCAAAACAAACCAACAGCTTAATGTCTGCTACAGGTCTACATGCTTACTAATGCTATGCATGTACAAAACCTCCTAATTTACATACTGTAAGTGCTCAACAATTAAACTACAATCAATTAACATTTAGTACATTTAAATTTACAGCACCTATAAAGCAAAATAGGAAAACACCCAAATTAACGAATGCCCTTTTTAAGGCCACTACCTTTTTGTTGCATTAACAGTTTTCTTCCCTTTCTCACTTCACCTTCCCCTAGATAATACTGTATTTTTCACTGTTTACATAAACAAATATACAGATATTATACGCGATGTGTATTAAAAAGAGCTTTTCTTCAAGAAGAAAGTGCCTAGAAGCCACGACTCAGTTATGAGAAGCTTCGACGATTAGCTACAACAGAATCAAACCTGTAACAGTAATACAACGAAAATCTATCTCCCCATGTTTTCAGGTGAGACACAGGAACAAATGTAGTTTTTCAAGTTACCTTCCAAATGATGAGAAAGCAGAATGCTCAGTACTCCATATTCCACATCCAAAACTCCAGTTACAAATAGATGTACATAACTAAGCACAGAAAGAATGCCTCAAGTTAGCCGTTTGTCTCAAAACTGTATCATAGTATCTGACAAAGTGGGGTGGGGGAGGGGGAATCAGCCCTTTGCAGAGCCCGTAATTTAAAGAAAAATCAATTTTACAGGGTCAGAGCTTCAGAATGAGCAATCTCTACTTTAAAATTGTGCTGATAAGGTAAGAAAAGGTTTGCTACAGGCACGAAGACGACGCAATAGCATGACAAGGAAATCGGAACTAACTCCAAAATTCTGCCCCGTCTCTAATTTTTCTATATGTGTCCATTGGATGCTATTTCTAAATTTTGGACATGGGTAAGGAGGCAATTTTCACCTTCAACATAAAAAAATTAATGGTATCATTTCTAATTAGCACCAAGTAACTGTATTACCTAAATTCGAGCTGTGTATGTGTAAACTCCTGTTTCATAGTTACAAAAACCTCAAAGTCCAGTATTAATACAGTTCCCAAACAATACAGGGTTTTGCTCACCCTCCCTCCTGCCCCCATCTTGAACTCCTATTAGACATGTACTTTGTTTTACTCATTGCCATTCCAAACAGAAATTACGTAAATCATACAAACTACCATACTGGATTACATTGGCAGCCTGCTCTGAAAAGGAGCAATTTTTAAATGCTTTTACTAACAGGTACAACCAGTTTTGCCCCATTCCTGTCATATGTTATCTGCTGTGGTTGAATAGATAAGCTCTACTCCAGGGGAAGACAGGGATGAACAGGGAATTACTATCTGGATTAGCTCAAAATGGGTCAGTGGGAACTGAATGGAGTTATCCATCCCTCAACGCAGCTCCTTGACGATTTTTGCCTTTCACAGTGACTTGTCAATAACTTTTAACAATCAGGAACCAGAGAGGGGTCAGGTGTGAAAAGACTGTCCATGCCCTACTGCAGGTCACCAGAGGAAGGCAAAGGGACTAACATCTTAATTAAATGCTATTACATCAACTTCAATAAAGGCCATTGCAGGGGCTGGGGCTCTTTGCCCAAAGAAGTTGCCTGCTTTTTCAGTTGGTCCAGTTCAACTGCTTGTGGCCATTTTCTGACTCAGCTCTCTGAAGCATCTGCCAGAAGCTGACACCTACCAAAAAAGGCACAGCCTGTTGCTTTCAACATGGCACAGGATCATAAAGCCAGCCTAGGAAGGGGGCAAAGAGAGCTGGAAAAGCTGAACTTAGAAAGTGGTGGCCACTGGTGGAAGGAAGAGCAGTTTTCAGCAGCCAGTTCCTGAGCTAGGGTGGTTGCCAAACAGCAATGTTTAACTACCGCCTGAAAAGAGCAGCCAGATTACAAAACCACAAAAGCACACCAGCTCACACGCTCCTCTGCTTAAACCTCAGCTGTCCCACAATCCAGTTGACCAGAAGGTTTGCTTCTTTGGGAAAGCTTTGTAAATCGCTGCAAGCTACACTTATCCTTTAAGTCCTCAAGAGAAGACCAAGTTCTCCTGAATTTGCTGGGAGGACCATCAAGAAAGCACAGCAAACCAGGAGTCCTGCTTCTCAGCTGAAGAAGTCACAGCAATAAAAAAAAGTAAAGAAACCATCAACACCCGTATCTATATGCTCTCTCTGGTTTCTACTAATCGATGCAAGGCAAAAAACCTGCAACACACAATTGTGGAATAGCAGTGTCCTTACCATCAGCAGCTGGTTTAAGGTTTTCCAGCCTTCTAAAAAGCATGGCTTATTTTAATATCTTTACACTCACACACTAAGACATGCTTGTCATCTGGAAAGCATGTTTTGTGAGCCACTGCAAGATACTGGCATTAGTTACTGTGGAGTGTATTGCCCCTTACCCATATTTCCATCATGTGTAATTGTGTTTTGTAATTATTTGAATCATTGTCAAGTATTTGTTCTGCCATGAAATGCAGTATCAAAATAATCCTAGATCCTCCAAATAGCAAGGAGCTTGAGGTATGGTGGTTTTTTTTAACACTCATATGTATACACAAATACTAACTGGCTGTCATTCAAATTGATCCTCTTGAATAAAGCCGTTATCCCCATTTATTTTGTTTCTCTTTTCTTACATGACTAAATTTTCACAAGGAAAGTTAGATAGTTTTGGTAACTGGAGGCAGCTCCAGAGCTTTTGGAATCTATAGTAGAGCACAACAAGATTTAATAATCAGCTAGCCCTCTAAAGGTTTTTTTAATCAAAATTAATAAAAAAAAGACAACAAATACCCAGGTTTCAGAACCAATGTCACATTACAATCAAGGGCAGAAGAGTGACTTATTTAGGGCTGAAGACTCAAAACCACACACCAGCCACTACTGGCTGATATTCTCAGCTGGTTTGGTATCACCAAAAGGGATAGAAAATGTGTTTTCAATACCTCAACTGCAGGTATTTATGAAGTAGAGTCAGGGAAGGAGGGCTGATTCCAGAACAAGTTGTGTGAACAAAGGCCCAGCAGACGAACTGTATTCAGTTTTAAACAAAAACAAAACACACACAAAAAAAGAGGCAGGTCAGAGGGAAAGTTTTGACTTCTCTTAAGAGTGAGTCCTTTGTCTCCAAATTATTCCAGGCTCGTTATCAACATTGCTGTTGGCAATCCTCAGCCTGGCAGCAACTGTCACAAACTCTCATCGCAAGAGCACGCTCTAACAGTTACCCAAGCTTATAGAAAGTAATTCAGTATTTTTTCAATTTGCTTTACTTTTAATCTTCTTACACCACAGGATTTTTTTCAAAATCCCATGAATTTAAATCCAGTAACACACAGCCCTAGACTTACGTGTTAAAACCACACAGACAGCTCACCTAACAACTTCAATGAACCTATTACCATATATAAAACCAATTATATTTTTATCAGTAGCAGTCTAGAACTCCATCTCTTCATTGCCTGGATATAAGGAGGTATGTAATTGACTATTGGTTTAATATAGCCTATATACTAATGTAATGTATATACAGAGATGTACGCATATGGCCATTTTAATGTCATACATTAAAGATGCAAATACATCGTGGATTTCAACACGTATTTGCATGCATTATATTGACACATTAGATGATTTTAATACATTACGTGCATGCATACATGTGTATACATATACATGGACATTTGACAGACAGTAATATTTTTTATTAAACCCAAATACAATTTTTTCAACTCCTGATTTATTACACACTTTTTTTGGAAGATGTGACAGATATCAAAGAGACACTCATTCAGAGTAGTCAGAATTAAGGATGTAAATTAAGCCTAGAGATACTACCTTCAAAATAAACAAGTAACAGCTTGGAGAGACGTTTCAAGCCAGAGGTGAACCAACCAAACTGTGGTTGGAGCAGGCTGCCCAGTGGGGTTGCACAGCCTCTGCCCTTGGCACTCCATTTTCAAGACCCAACTGCAGAAAGCCCTGAGCAGCCTGGTCTGATCCCAGAGCTGGCCCTACTTTGGGCAGGGGTGGACCAGAGACCTCCTGAGGGATCCTATCTACTAATTTCTTGACCAAGACTCCACACCCAGCAGCTTGTGTTAATTATTTTACTGAGTCACAAAAAAAAAAAAAAAAAAAAAAAA
>VYXH01006456.1:97287-131573 GCA_013397275.1 Burhinus bistriatus | reverse complement strand
GGGTGTTTTGCAGCTGTAGCACCTGCCGCCGCCTCGGCCGCTCGGGCACCAGGGATCACCGTTTCCCGAAGCCACCCCACCCCACCGGCCGGCCTGGCCCTGCCCGCCGCTGCAGGAGGCCCCCGCGGCCGCAGGAGCCCCGAGGCCTCGGTGCGCCCTCGCCCCTCCGAAGCGTTGTGTTACGGAACTGCCACCCCCATCGTTGCTGGGTGTTCACACACAAAAAAAAAAAAAAAACCCACCCAAAAAACCAAAAACCAAAGGTATATGCGAATTAGAGGCTATTTAACAAATTCTGGCGAGGCTGCACACCAGCCTGGGATCTTCAGTTACTATCTGGGTGGAGGTGATGATGAAGCACAGCCGTTTCGCCCAGAGGCCGTACCTGACACGCCAGTGCACGCAGGCAAAGCCTAATCCTCCTGCTGATCAGCCTGAGGAGACAGCTGTGGTCTCCACAGTATTCCTTTGCCCACTGCTAATTTTAAGCTCAGTGCTAAAATTCGTGGGAGTGCTATCAATAACAAAGTGCACGCAGGAACATCGGCAGAGCTGAGGCTTACAGTGGTTGAATGAGGAAGAAATCAAATCAGAATGTAGGGGTTTACTGAAATAGCTTGTAATCAGGAGGCCAAAGCAAAGTGACTTTCTCGCCTTCTCAATAACATTGTAATAATTGGTATAGTAAACCTGTAAGGAGAGCTAAAAATGAGTATTAGGAGAGTTTCATGTTGAAACAGCTGCTACTGTAGCCAAAATTCAGTGTGACACAGCCTGACCCATTTTGCTTCTGACCTGTGGACTCCATGGCAACATCTCTGCTCCTACCAAGGCTCCTGAGTCGGCAGCTTAATAGAGTTGTCCTGTAACAGGCACCTGCAGCCAGGCCATGTAAGGGGCAGGTGGTGGACATCTCCCCGGTGTATGGCTCGGTACCGAAGCCTGGCCTGCGTTGTCCTCGCTGCCACTCTCACTCTCATCTTCTGTTGAAGTCAGAAACTGAAATCACTGAGACTCTTGGCCAAAGCTGCATCCCAATGCAGAGGGATGCTCACCAGGCAAGAGCAACCTGGGCTGCGGTGTCAGACAGGCTGTAATGTGCAGTGAGGGACCTTAGTGAACAACATCTCGCCCCCACAGCCAGTTAGAAGACCGTTCTCATGCAAATACGAATCTTCTCATACAAGTGAATGAACTGGTGACAGATGAAGGCTTTGGGGAATTGCTGGAGTCACACTTACCAAATTTGAGAGATCTCTGACAGGCAGATAACAGATGAGGCTCCTCCCTCCCCTCCAAACGTACAGATGCGAGGTATATCCAACAAGTGCAATTATTAGATGCTTTAAAGAAACACACGCCCGTCACACAACACAACCTGTAAATTAAAATGAGTTAAACAGCAACAATGGCAGGCTTAGCTATAATAATTTATTACAGTTATCTGCTTGTTAGGATAATGATCACATGGCTTTGAGGGGTTAGGGAAGGATTTGTTGTGCAAATGTTTCTAACTGGGTTGGCTTCTAAACTCAGCCATTGGAAAGGCAGCGCCATGGCTGCAAATAAGCAACATCCTGCTAAAGCTGATGGAGAGCATTCAAAAACAATTCTTTCCAGAAACAATGGAGGCAATCAGAAGGAAGCTCTTTGCAAGTTCTGAAAAAAAAAAAAAAAAAAAAAAAAAAAAAAAAAAAAAAAAAAAAAAAAAAAAAAAAAAAAAAAATTAGGCTTCCAGATGGAATGGATGGAAGACCAAAATAGATTCATGTAGCCCTTTTATTATAAGTTGGCTTGGTAGTTCTTTGTAATCACTTCTTCCTAGTGCTAAAATCAAACAGTATTTCAACTGCTGCTTCTCTGGATGAGCCAAGCCTGCTTCCTTCCTCACAGTGGGCAGGCAGGCAGGCTGGAGGTCCCTTTTGCCTGTGGCTAGGGGAGGGGCAGACCTGTGGGATTGCATACCTTGGGGGAGAGCAGGGAAGGCTCAAGTGAAAAGGTGGGGAAAAGTCAAAGATACCGGAAGACCTCTATAAGATAGGTGTTTTCATTTACAGCCAGTAAAAACGAGTGACAACATCCAAAAAACAGTGACAATATTTGCTAAGATTTCATGAAATTAGCCACGCTGAAAGGTCATAACTAAAGACTTTTGAAAGCTGTTTGTAAGGTCTACAAAATTTGGAGATGACCTACTGATGGGAAAAAAAAGAGAGATTGTGTCCTATTTTTGAGACTCTGTCTTCTTTCAGGATCTGTATAGGAGGTCCGATATACTTTTTTCCTTGCTTTCTCTACCTGTTGTCTTAGTACAGAAATTCAGTCTTACCAAAGCTTGGAAGCTGTCATAGCTGGAATACAACAAAGCCCACTACCACCTCACAACAGGGCAAACAATGGAAATCGTCTTCCCAAAGAAGAAGGATGGATCACAACTTACATTAGTATCTAATAAAGTGCTTTAAGGAAATAATCCCAAACTATATTCAGATGTGATTTTCCCTTTAATTGCTGAGCTGTGTTATTTAGTCTTAATGTGATAACTTTTAAAGTGATGACCAAGCATGCATGTCAAGTTTCATTTTTTGGCCACTTCTGTGCTCTGCTTGTGTATCTTTGTGTGCAAATGATGTCTAACATTATTTTACAGCCTTTTCATTTTAATATATTATGTATATGGAAACATTGTTCAGCCGTACAGTTTCTCATTACACGCTCATGAAGCAAGTGGACCTTATCCACAAATGCTGATATTACTCTACAAGAGGCAATAGAACACCTTAGCCTGCTTCATAACCTAATGAATGTTAGCGGTAAATAAGTGAATGGATATTTCACTCCACCTGTGTTTTGTTGCCACACTTACCAAAGCAGCACGTTGTCAGGTCAGATGTATATTTTGTCCTGGAAAAGAACTCGTTCTTTTGGTGAGGAGGAGAGAGGGAAATTTTTACATTCTCCAGCCCCCCTCCCAAAACAATAGCTAATTGAAGGTGTTGGGAAGGGGGGAACAAAAGCAGTATCGCAACCCTTGGAACATTCTTCAGTTAATTTTAAGCAATAAAATTCCCCTTGATGTTCCCATGGATCTCTCAGCAGAGACTTGTAATGGGAGGACTCGTATGTGGTTTTTGAAGGGGGACAGGCAGCCTGTGGCATGGACACAATGATGGCATTGCCAAATATCTCCAAATATGTGCAAGTGGTTTTCTAGAATACACGCAATTTACTGATGTTCACTGAATTTCCCATCGTGGAGGCTTATTTCATTCACACCAACAAAATTAGTGTTATTAGTCCAATTCTTGGCTGTATTTTATTTATATTAGGGATGATTTCTCAAGCAGATTCTTTCAGTACAATGCTACAGCCAGTGCTTTCACAGAGGTGATTTCTCCATTTGTTTTGAACTCTGAGGAGATGGCTCCAAGATGGCAAACTTGAGTTTTGGTCCAGACTTTGATGCTGACTCACTGTCTCCTTCTGGTGTCGCTTCACTTCTGTGTTCATTGTTTTCTTTGCTAGGGATAATACTGTTTCCCTGCCTTTGCGATTCATGTAGGGAACAGAACAAAGGACTAGGGTTAGTATTTCTGAATGAACCTCTGCAAGTTAAAGGCTTGGATCCTACTGAGCTGGCACCTTCTGTGTTAGTCCCAGTTACGGAGTTTTTCTGTACTCTGAAAACTACAACAGTGTAAATTACCAGATTTGTTTCAGGCAACTCCAGCAGGAATTTGTGTTTTTGAATAGCACAGAATTAATTTTAATGGAAAACCTTTAGGTTTTATGCTACACCTTGAACCACTGCAGGTATAATTAATCTGCTCACTGTCATGCAAGTGTCCTCTAGAGACATTTTTTTTTCCTTTGGAGTCAGCCTGCAGCCCTGAGAAAGAGGCTGTCTAAATATTAATCCAAAATAGGAAGAGGGAGATTGTACCTAATCAACCCTACACAAGTACGTGCTGTTAGCAACAACAATGGGTGCGGATATAATTTCAAATAGTGAACAGTTGATCCTTGTCTGAATTCTGCAAAGCACCTTCAGTTTTTGGCTTTTACAGATGCAGTACACAGTTAGGTAGCCAGTAGCCATAGCGACCCACTCAAATGCAAATGATTTGTTCTGCATAGCACAGGAGGATTAAGAGTTGATGATATCTACTGGAGCAGGTACACAATACAAATGGCAGAGCCAAGTGAATAATGAAATCACAGTCCAAAATCCCAGGAGTGCTCAGCCAAGGAAATGAAATGGAGATGCCAACAGCAGTAATTGCTCCAGTGATTAGGATGTGAACATACATGGACATCACTCCGTAACAAACAAATATGGTGTTATTATGGCTTCTCCCTTTGTTGACAGAAGCTGTTGTTGCTTGCTGATGGTGTCAGTAGACAAGAGATCTTCAGGATGGCTGCTTCTTCATTTGATTCTGCACCCCTGATTTTGTTTACCCAATTATGACATAACACAAATATTCCTAGCAGCATGAGGAACATTTATTTTTTTCTATATATAGATATATTTTATTAACATTTATTCCTTTTTTTTTTTTTTTTCCACTGCATGCACTGAATCTTCCTAGATATTTTTGGTCTCATGCCTTGTGTGGTTAATTTACCAGTAAATATTGCAGCTGCAGGTTTTCTGGTGTTGTTTTTCCTCACTGTCCACTGCAAGCATCTCAATACCAACATGCTTCTCCCAACAAATAAAAATGTCACCCTACAGTACAATAGGCCGATTTCTTTTCAGGCAAGTTATGTTTGGCATTACTCAGAGAACAATCAGCATTTCCAAATGATTAAAGCAAACCCTTGAGCGCATCTAACTCCACGGGAACTCCAGAACAACTATGCAAATGACACTTAGCTATTTGCACCCCTGTAACTGGAAGTTATGATGTGCTTTTTTCGTGTTATGAAGGCCATCAGATGAGATGGTTGTGGTCCTCTCGGGCTCTTTTCAGCAGCTTGTTCTACTATGATTTGTCCTCCCAGGTAAAACAACATTGCAGTTTGTGGTGTGAGTATCCCAAATCATTAATATTTAACAAAAATAGAGGCAACTAACAGGATGTCTTTGATTTCTCTTAGTTTCTGAGTGCACTAGTAAGCTTTTTTAGCACTATTCAAAAGTCACTAAGTAATTATTTTTGCTGTCAAAGATTTAATCCTTTTTTTATCCCCTCCTATGTTTCCTGGATGCTTTGCCCATCTCTCCACAGACACAGCTCTGGAGCTTTGTGTACGTCAGGTTCCCCTCCATGGGATCTAGCTCTTCCGTAGCTTTGCCCAGAGCTGTCCTGCTGTCTGACATCTGTCCAGCCCTCCCCAAAGACCAGGAATCCCCCAACACTCCTCTCAGCTTTTGGACTTTTGTTACCTCCTCTTCCATAGTGTGAGATAGAACATATTAATACACACCTTATTTCCCTTCCCTGAGAGAACAGTGCTGCTGATAAATCAACCAACTCTACTTGGAGGTAGTGAAGTTATTAACAAAAATCTTGGTATTTTTGAATTGGCTTCCACTCTTTCCAGGCCACACAAGCCTTCCATGAATGGCTGAATAGACACCAAGATAAAAAAGAGGTTGCTACCTGGACAAAAGGAGCTGTCTGTGCAAAGTTATGCATGGGTGGTTTGTTTCAACACTGTCTTGGAACTGAAAATAATAATAAAAAAAAAGAAATAGGAAATTTAGCAGATGGGGTGTATATATATACACACATAAAATATATCCTAGATTCTGAGTTCAGTTAACTGAAGCCTTTTGTACAGAATGAGAAAATACATTCTTATTTTGATTCCTTCAGCATAGTGTCTCAGATCTTAAAATACCTGCTTAATTGCTAACACAGCAGGTTGGGATGCTCGAAGACCCATCCTACCACCTGTTGCTAGAAATACAATGCTCGCCTCGATTTTGAAAGTCCCAGCTAGTTTGCAATAGTGAAATTAAACCCAATATATTTAAGAACGGTAGCAGTCCCCACTTCTTACAGAACAGCTGTTTGTCAAGAAACAAAAGCATCCCCATTCCTCAACTTGCTTATAAGGGGCTTAACTCACCACATAATTTAGTCTTTCCCCAAATGTCCCTGGAGAAAAAATATAGTAGCTTTTCTGAAGGCTGTGAAAACCTGAAACAGTCAACAGAGACTGTTCAGAGGAAGTGAAGTCTGGGGACTTTATGTCATAAAATGACAAATTCCTCTGGAACACAACTCCACTGATATTCAGCAGGCGACAAGGAAGTCTCTCGAGCCACAAGCCTGCACTTCAAATGTGGACAAATAGCGCCCAATCCAATAAACTGTTACACGGGTGCAGTGATTTCAGCAGCAGCTGGGTGTGTAGGTGCCACAGGTTTCTGCTTCTTCACTCCCTATACAGCCATTTGAAAGACTAAAAGCATTACCTGAAAGCCTGTGGCTCCAGCTGCAGAGACAGAAATGGGAGCTATAAACAGTGGTGATGTTGCTGTAGCCCCAGATGGTCTCTCTGTAAGTGGCTGGGGCTTTCACTCTGACAGTTGCCGTCACCCTCCGCAGCGCCGGTATGTTTGCATTCCCAGTGCCATGCTGCAGCAGCATTTGCGGTTGGAGGAGTGGGAGGCAGAAGCTAAAGTGTGCCTCTGTAACTCTCTTAGCTTGCTGTTTGTAAATTCATATTAGGAGACTGTGAAAGAGTGTCATGGAGTAGCCTATGCAGTGCCTATACGTGCGAGGTTGTTATTAAAGTGGAAACAAAGTAGAAAGAATAATGCAATATCTCCCTTCATTCCTGTTACCAAAATCTGGCAGTTTTTCCCTCAAGATATGCAGTTCAAGCCAAGTGGTAGACCTGAAAATAAAGGAAACATATTTGCTTTAAATTAAAAGTACTGCTTCTTGTTGGCTTCCTATATTTTTACATGCTGCAGAGATTGCTAATGTCTCCTATGGTTATCATCCAGAAGTAAATTTATTTTACAGAATAAAATGTAAGAAAGTGGAAGAGGAGGAAGCTTCAAAATATTACATCATTTGCTGAGTCCTGTTATGAAATCTCCACGCAGCTCTAATTCACATTTGCCAGGCGAGCTGACTCGGTATCCTCCTCAGAAATTTGCATGCAACTGTGGAACGTGAGGCATTTTCTCATCTAGTAGCCGGCACTCAAAATAATGTGTCTAGGCTAATATGCACGCATGAGAAAGTACTGATCAGATTGCTTGGTGAGACAGTTGATATTGTTCTGGGACAAGGTCCGGTATCATCTCATGTGGCCTCAAAAATTGGCTGTAGGGTAGCTATCAGGATTTTGGTATCACAAATTGTTATCACAAAGCATAGTACACAGTGCCGCTATGCATATTAGGTGATCATATAAATGAACTCTTCCAAGAGATTAATTTCTGTAGAGTCTCATAGTAAGACTGAAATCACTGATGAGAGGCCAGGAGCATAATAAAGCAGCTGCACAACAGCACAGGCACAGACACGCTCAGTCCATCCAGGAATTGCAACCATCTTTTATAAAATGCTCACAGTATTAGAAGCAGGAAAGTTTGATCACAAGCACATAAATCAGTGACTGCAGGAGCTTTGTAATGGATGGGTTTGTGCTGAAGAAGGGGGTGGGGGTGGGGGATTGTGATGAAGAACTGCAGACTGTTCTGTATACAAGAAAAATGCCATCCTTAGATCCTCCGTGTTTTGTAATCACCCTGCAATTTCTCTCAGCAAAAGGATTTTAAAATATTTGTTCAAGCTGATTTGGCATACAGCTGCCTTATTCCTTTACGCACAAAAAAAATGGACATATCTTTCCCTATCTTATAGCAGAGACACAAAACCATATTGAGTGTAGGTGAAATTTCCTTCCCCCGTAGCAGGATTTGTGAAAGGCGCCCACTGGTACAGACAACGCGGGTTCCATTGAAAAAGGCTATAAAACTAGGCTTTGCACACTGGCAAGCTAAAGCAAGGCTCTTCTCATCAGCCGTTACCGCACAGATCCAGCGTCATAACCCGCTCACACCGGGTGCAGAGGGCTGGTACACGCTGTGCCTTCCACCTCGGCACCCAACGGGGCTGGAGGGCTGCAGGGCTGCCCCTTCCCTGCCTTCGGGCTGGGGCTGGGTCCCAGGCACCCAGCACCCGTGCAGCTCACACAGCGTGTTCGTTCAGGCACCCATCGGCAGAGGTGTGAACGTCAAAATATTCATCGTAACAGAGGTGCTGACATTATTCTCCGCATTTTTTTAATGAGCTACTAGTGAAGCATTGAAAGTGATGTGGCTGCTTTTATAATAGCATGGAAATACGCAGAGTTAAAGAGGATCAGTGTCATGTTAGACATTTGAAGAACCATTGCTTTTTTTTCAAAACATCAACACAGTGCAGGAAAGAGAACAGATTCTGACACCTGCTTATGAAAGCCTATCTTTGTACACAAAAGACAGACCTCCCTGGGAACGAACTCTCAGTTCAGTTTATTGTGAGCTACTGCACTACATAATCATAGAGGGAATCAGATCACAACTGTAAAAGCTAATATCCAGTTAAAGCTCACTAAGTCCTGTTTTCAAAAATGATTCGTTTGAAGTTGACTTAATTTCATTTAAAGTCCCTTTTGAAAATGTGAGAAATTACTCTGAAATCACTGAGGTTATTTCAAATACATCACCTGACATATTCTACTTACACATTCATTGCCCCAAATGGAGCCTCACTTGTTTTTCAAATTAAAAAACCAAAACCGTATTTTTGAAACGGTGACAGGGGGTTGTACCACACAGCTGAGGTGGCAAATATATCTGTCATTTGATCTGAATTTTGAACATAATACATTCAGGAAACCTCATACAAATTCAGTTTTCAGAGACAGAAGGAGAAATTCTTACAGCAGAGAAAATGAATGAAAAGTTCTACTGGAATCAGCAGTGTCTCAAAACATAATGGGCAAATATTTCTATCAGAATAACCGTACAGTATACTACTAAACCATGGATATTAACCTAAATATATTGAAAATAATAAACAGATATAAACAGTGATGTTCAGCCTCTAAAGTTTAAAATTAAAAAAAACGCAGGAAAATAAGGAGGTATATCTAACATTAGTGGGCCTAATTTCGAAGTCGTTTAATTTGGTTTCTTGTGCCTTTTACACCAAATGTAGTACACCTCTTACTGTCACACTGTGAAAGTATCTGTGCCTTCTTGGCACTTAAACATTATATCTGTACCCAGAAATTATTTATATACATAACTGTATTAAATGTGTATATCATATACACTTATATAAATATGTATATATAAATATGATACACTCACTATGGTGTATTTTATAGGTATATATCTGTTAAGGTAGTTATTGATGTAACTACATGTCTAGACAAGAAAAACAGCCCTGACCCCCATTAATCATGTGGGCTGGTGGTAGCAACATATTAGCGTTGCAGCAGCGTTGGCGACATTCAAAACTGACTGAACCATCACTGATCACTTAATCTTATGAAAAATGCTTAAGAAAGCAAGACATTTATTGTTTTTATTATATGCTCACGGGCTGATCCAGGTCTCATCATGATCAACAAAAGCCTTTCTATTAACTAGCAGAAAGCAGACAGAATCTGAGGGAAACAATCCTACAGTCTCCAGTCCACATCAAGGAATATTGAAAATATTCTGGTGCAATTCCACAGCCATTTAAACCAACCTGGGTGAGGGTGGCCCATGCCTCTGCCTTCAGCCAGGCTTTTCCACCTTCTATCTTGCTCCAGCACCAGTACATATGTAATGGGTCTACTCAGAACTGATTTGGCTAAAGCACATATTTTTTGGTAAGATTTGTTTGTGCAGTTACCCCAACCTATGTAGGCTTTAATTATCATGGAACCACAGCCTTATTTTTCAGAAAACATCCTGAATCTAGTGGGAAAGAGGCATTAAAAATCAGTGTGCTGAAATTACCAAAATACTTGTGTCCAGGTACATATTTATGAATATAGATATATAGGTATAAATGGGAATTACCAGGATTAAGAATGCTTTTTTCTGTTCTTGCAGAACTGCATCATCTACTGTCTTTAGTTGGATGTTAATGGTACACTGCTCAAGCTCAAATATAAGAAGTTATCTAAATCCCTGCAGATATCAGCATTCAAAAAAGAAAAAAGGAAAGGCGTTACGTGTAGCAGCAAGGATGCAAATGGCTGATATAATTCCAGCACGTTTCAGGTAAACTTTGTGAGCTACATAACATGTCATAACAGCAGCTTGAATTAAGCAGTGGTATCCGTAGGAAGTATTTGACTTATTCTGTGGTGTGTCTCTGCCTGTGCAGACAAGGCACCCAAGTTAAGGAGAAAATGTGGACTGAAAATATGGTGACATATTTAATTAAATGTTTTGACTTCATTTCTTCAGGATTATACCTGGGCAGCATTTAGTCAAAATAATGCTTAAGTTGTGCTTTTCAAAACCGTTTGGAGTTGACATAGTTCTACTCACAAGTAAAAATCAGTAGGAGTTTTACTGCTGACTTCCACAGAATATAAGCCAATGCTGAGCACTTCTGAAAATAGCTTTCCATCTGTATATTTATTTAAATGATAGGGACTGTTAGTAGAAATAGGAACTGAAAAGATCAGGCTTTAATTTTAAAAGTTAAAGTTAAATATAGGTTACTACACCAGAAAAGTAAACCACAAGAAATACCCAGACAAACTTTAACACTTTTTTCTCTCAGTTATGGCAGGAATGGATGGAAAACAGCTCCATTGCCCTAGGTGACACAGCCCCAGGATTTCTGAGGTCATTAGACACCATTGACTCTTTAGTAATGGCATTTCACGCTTCCAGTGGGCAGATGAGGACTCTAACAGAATTGTTCTTAAGTTGTTGCTGGGTACCCAACCCCCCTAAAAGAAATTATTGTATCAGCCAAGGTAGTTGAACCCACCCTTTTCTACATTCAGGTAGACTTCTACTTCCCCTTTTCTTTTGCTGGTTGCTTTCTTTTAAGCAATAGCTCTTCGTGACAAACAAATGTCTGTTGGCTCTGAGCCAGCACAACATTTATTGTAGTCAATATTTAACATATGAATAATCCTACTGACTGCAGCACGGCTGCTTTTGTGCTTGAAGTTAAACAGCTATATGAACACTTTGTTGGCTCAAGGCTTGACTACTGGAGAAGCTAGCAAAGTTCATGGTAAGATCAGGCTGAGAGAGTTGGGGTTGTTCAGCCTGGAGAAAAGAAGGCCCCGGGGAGACCTTGTAGCAGCCTTTCAGTATCTGAAGGGGGCCTACAAGAAAGCTGGAGAGGGACTTTGTACAAAGGCAGGTAATGATAGGACAAGGGGTAATGGCTTCGAACTGGAAGAGGGTAGATTTAGATTACATCTCAGGAAGAAGTTTTTCACTATGAGGGTAGTGAGGTACTGGAACAGGTTGCCCAGGGAAGCTGTGGAGGCCCCATCCCTGGAAGTGTTCAAGGCCAGGTTGGATGAGGCTTTGAGCAACCTGGTCTAGTGGGAGGGAGGCTTTGAGCAACCTGGTCTAGTGGGAGGTGTCCTTTCCCATGGCAGGGGGGTTGGAACTAGATGATCTTTAAGGTCCCTTCCAACCTAAACCATTCTATGATTCTATGATTCTATGAAGATGAGGTAATACTGCTTTTTGATGTTTTATGTCCTCTAAACTTTGGTCCCTGTAGGTCTTTCTGACCTCACTGCGCTTTCAGAGGGCTTTACTTATTGAAAGGTCGTCTTGGGTTCTTGCTCCATTGTGTACCACTATGGACAAGAGATCTAGTGGGCTAGAGGCCCAGTTGATGCGTATGACAGGGTTGCAAATTTAGCTCTTGAAGTCTTGAAGGCTCAGTTCTGAATAGCGGTGTTGTGCAGGAACAAGTACCTGTACGACACTGCTCTCAGGAAGTAGTAAGAAGCAGCTGTGTCTAAGGAAGACGGTTCTTTACTTCCCTCTTGTTTAGGGAGTGAGATTGGTTGCTGCTGCAGCTCTGCGACCAACCCAGTGCTGGTTTCTTTTGCTTTCAAATTCTAAGTAGGCAAAACAATAAACTCCAAAACAAAGACTCCAAAGTTGGTGCAAGATGGCGCCAGGAAATCTTCTCAGTAATACCTAAATAACAAAAGCCAAGTACAGTCACAGTCTCCTGATTTCTGATTCTTAAGCTTAAAATATACCAGGCAATAGAGGAAATAACACCTTTTCTATTTATTTTCTTTATCCTTTACTTTTTTTCAGTCATAACTTTACATTTAAGTATTGCTTTGTTTTTTGGATGGTGTTTTTGCAATGAGAAGTGCTTGTTGAAGTTTGTCTTTTGCAAATGAGAGAGAAGCCCAGAGACAGAGTCTATCCTTAAGTTTTCATTGAATCTCAATGGTGGAAGAAAAAAAGTCAAAGCTACTCAGTGACATTCAACACATGGGAGGTCAGACTGAGTCTCTGTTCAACCCAAAGCAGGATGGTAATTGTTATTGCCCATTGCTTTTGCACTTATTTTGTTACTTGTTGCAGGTCAACAATTATCTACTTAGAAAAGTGATATTTTCTGTTTATATTTAGAATGCAAATTCCTGTTCCAATTTTGGTAACACATATTCTGATTTTACTTGAGGTTGTTTTTTGCCCTGTGTAATCTCTGACTTCATGAGTATTCAAACATGCATTTAAACACAAGATTATTCAAAGTCATTAAAGTCTGGCATGTTTTAAGATTTTTTTTCTGGTCAGAGGCTTGAAATCTTTGGTGTACTTTGTTATATTACCCAATTCAGATTTAAGTATGTCCTTTACTGATTTGCTGATCCAGGTGGCACCTCCAGTGTTAGGTTTTGGGGTTTTTTCTTCTTTTCTTTGAATAGGTCTTTTAAAAGAAATCAGGAAGTCAATAGAAGAGGAAGTAGTACTGAAGATGAGATAAGCTCATCTTCCCATGGCACTCAGAGGCTGATGATCCCATGTTTTAAGCATATTGTATTGTATTTGTGATCTCAGAAAATTGGTGAAGCTCATTCCAAAATCAAGGCCTGCAGAATGGAATTAGTTTTTTCATGGTTTTTTTTTTGCTTTGTTTCTTAGGTGCTGTAGAGAACCAATGATGCTTTCAGGTTCGTGTTAATAATTGACCTCTACCACCAAAGTACAGGAAGCCTCACATCTAATGCTTCACTTGGAATATTTCTGCCCTGTGATCAGTCTAAAGTTGACTTAATTCAAGTTGAAACTATACTAGTCAAAACTGTTAGATCTAGAACAGACAAGCCCAATGAGAAGATGCAAAAGAAAGTACGAGGGTGAAATATGAATATTGATTTTAGTCACTCTGACTTTCCACAGAATATTTTCTCAAGTTCCAGAACTTGTTGCTCAACGCAGCATATCTTAAAAGTTACCCCAGTGCTCCTTGGGACTGGAATTGAAGTCTGTGGTTGACAATCCTGCTTCATACTCAGCAGTGTTCTGCTGTGTGAGTACCCCTGTGTTTAGGCAGGAGACACAGATCTTAGAGACTGCTCTGAATTTGTTAAGGGAGATTCCTCAGACACTCATAAGGCTTTATTCCAAGTGCTAGGAGAACTTCTATGACCTGTCTTCATTACTATATAGCAACCAGTAACAGATCCACACACACAAATCATTCCTAAAACCCCCACAGTGCCTGCACAGTTTGCAGTCTGCAGAAAGAATCACATTTTGTGTTTGTCACTTATTCTGAGGAAAACAGTATACGAGCACAGCAGAGTAGAAGAGAAAGGCATTTTTCACTAAAGAATTGTTTGTTTCCTCTCATCAGTGACACTGGAATAACTACAAGTGGACATGTTTACTGACCTCTGTTGACTAGGTAGCAGTGCTATGTAAACCTCACCATCACAAATCAAATTGCTTATCTATGCATGCCATTTCTGGCCATATCGTGGAGGGTTTTCCACTCTTTTGCTGGGGGTTCTTTCCTAATGTCTCCTATAATGTGCAGTAAGTTATGAGCAGAGCTGGAAACTTCTCCATAGCTAGATCTACAACACAATCTGTTATTGTTTCAGGATGTGATTTAGTAGAAGTTCTGCTTCTCTAGTCTCATGCACACATCTGCCAAAATGTTCAATTTAAGTAAATTGTGTTAGGAATGAAGTCATGCTGTCATACAACATAATAATGGAAAGTGGCTGATTACATTTTGCACTACAAAGAGCTGGGTCTCATCATAGAAGGAGATTCAGTGCCTTTTAAGAAAAAAAAAGACTGTCTGAAGTAATGACATTTAAACATTATTTGTCAAGTAAGAAAATATTGGATCATATCTTTTTAGGCTCAAGTCCACATTAATCTCAATATGCAAAAAAAAAAGAGATTATCAACCTGAGCAGACCCTCCCTTTCTTAGAATGCTAAATTTGAAGACAATCTTGTACATCAATTTCCTTAAAAAAAGAAGACATAAACATAACAAACCAAAAATATCCCCTACCAAGAGATGCCCAAGCACACACAGAGAGTTAAAATCAATGGAAGTTAATGTTGGCATGAGCCAGTAAGCATCAAAGGAAGATACGATAGATTCATGCCAATAAAT
Source organism: Burhinus bistriatus (assembly GCA_013397275.1). NCBI lineage: Eukaryota > Metazoa > Chordata > Aves > Charadriiformes > Burhinidae > Burhinus > Burhinus bistriatus. Next base: position 116,968 of record VYXH01006456.1, on the reverse strand, counting down.
TGGTAGTGACGCAAGAGTTTTATGAGCCTTGGCAGTTCTGTTGGCCTAGATATTTTTGCAGACATAACAAACTGAAGATATTATCTCTTACTGAGATATGATGATTTAGAGCGATCAGATTTTTTTTTACTTTAGGGCAGACTGAGTTCACACTGAAGCAAGTGCCGTGTTGAGCTAAATAACAGAAGTGAACAGCAAGAACAGAAACAAGCCAAGAAGAATGAATATATTTCATAACTAATGAATCATTTAAAATCAGTACTTTTAACAGTGCTCCTGCTTTCTAGATATTCCCACCTACAGTTAGTTGGATATAACTTTGTAAATCGTATTTTGCTGTGATGCTAAAAGTTGTGTATATAAAAGTTCATCAAAATGGACAAATGCAATTGATGAAAAAAATGAGGTTTTGTCAATAGAAGTGAAAATGCCAATCTGAAGTGCTATGGAGTACCTTTGTTTTACCACTTTTGGCATTTGTATTGTCATCCAAAAATTTGTGGAGCCATTTCTGACCACTTGCTGAGACATTGGAGATCAAACCCAATCATTTTTGTGAGGAGGAGTGCAGCCAAGTAGGAAATGATCGAGTCAATCAAAAGAATGTCATCTCAGAGTTTTGATTCAGGAAAGCATTTAAGGAAGTGCACAACTCCAAGCATTTGAATAAACCCACTGAAAAGAACAGCATCTGCTCACATGTAGGTACCTATCTCTGAGCAATGAGCTTTGCTGGGCTAACTAACACTCCATGTTGGAGGAGAGGCAGTTAAATCTCCCTTGCCCTCCTCCAGCTTGTAAAAGTACAACTGTTTTACTAAAAGTCCCCCTAAGCTTCTGCGGTTAATAAAATACACATAACATTTTTTAAATTTTTATAAGGAACTCTCTCCTGATAAAAACATTTTAAGTTGCATAGCTTATCTAGTTATTGGATTTATTTAGATCAGCAGCATGACTGAAATGATCCTGCAGAATGTTTAGCATCAATTGCAAAGTCCAGCTGAAAGCCTGAAGTTCCTATCCTGGCAAATGGAAGTTGTGAGTGGAAGGTCCTTTATCCAGTCCGGTCATAGATCTTTGTCTATTTGGCAAGTGCTTATTTGAGGCAGCACCATCTGTACCATAAAACTTTGCTGTGGTTGAGTGTTGAAGTGGAAACGGATCTTTTAGGGCATTCTAAAAATGGGCATATTTCATTGTTCCTGTCAGTGTATGATAAATGTTTCTAGAGAATGTAAATGTTTTATAGGTTGTTCCAGTACCAGAATGGCACACTTAATGAATTGCTGATTTCAAAGTACATCAGAAGTCCAATATTCAGAGTGAGAATCTCTGGATTTCAATCTTTCTCCTCTTTTTCTTCTTCTTTTTTTTTTTTTTTTTTTTTTTTTTTTTTTTTTTTTTTTTTTTTTTTTTTTGACGTTACAAGGAACACTAGTTGTGGAGTCTATCAGAGGCGTATGCATGGTAGGGATACATTTTACTCTGTCAGGTTCTGACATGCATTCTTTTTGAAGGTGATTGTTGATTTTCTGCCATTACAAGAAGAAATGACTCAAAAAACTCCCCCAACCGGAGAATATAAATCATGGCTTAAGGAAAAAAAGAAACTCCCAATCTTGCTCTTTTAAAAAATGTATATATGTTAAAGCAGGAACAAGGAAGGAAATAATAATGCAAGTACTTTTTAAAGAAATAAGTGTTGCTCTGAAATAACACTATGCATTACTTAGCTAGCTTGTAGAAGACTTGGATGTTATCAGATGTGGCAAACCAAAGCTTCTTATGATATCATTTTCTTTAGATGGATGCTATGTGTTTGTGCTTAATGCGCGCTCTCTCTCTGACATCACACAAGTGATAATCATCTTTGCTGTGAATTGTCTTTGGAAATGAAACAAAATGGCTGACTAAATATGGGGTGATCATATTTGTATTTTACTGTCTGTCATAAGGATTTACAAATATGGCAGCCTTGCAGTGTTTTAAGATGAATTGTGTCTGTTCTTTGCTGTGGGTTTTGTGTTCCTGTCTCATCTCAGTAGCAGCTGTACTTGAAAATGAGCATGAAAAACTGACCAAGAAGTCAAGATTTTGATCCTGTGGATTTGTATGTTTGGGGCAGTAGCATTTTTACATTAGTGGTAACATTTTTATATTATAGATTATATTTGTTTGCTTTGTCTTACCTCCATGCAAAAATGTAACTAAAAATATAGAAGATATCTAGGGGAAAAAAATATTCCAACTGAAAGAGAAGAGCACTTGAGTATTGGGTTTTTTTGCCAGTAGCCATCAAGGACAAAATGGTTCTACGATATGATGAGATGTTTGCTTTCTCTTGGCATATAATTTAGAACCTTGGTACCCAAGAGAAATAGAAAAGTATTAGGAGCGGGTAGAAGGCTGAAATCAGAAGGAAGCTGAGAAATTGAGATGGAACATGGAATGCAGATGGGGGAAAGGTACATGAGGCATGCAGAATAGGTGGGAGGAAGAAATTAGTAAGAAATAAAAAAAATAGAAACAAGAGGAATAAAACCTGGAAGGGCAAAGACAAGGAAAAGGCGGGTGGAGAAACCTGGATAGTATGGAAAATGAAAAGCCCTCTTACTCCATAAGGCTTTCTTTTCGGGTCACGACAGAAGAAACCCAGCAGGAAATGGATGAAATTTGTGCCTTTTCAGATTTCACTGAGGAGAGAAGTTCCCACACTATTTTTGGCAACCTTTTTAAACACTAAATTTACTTTAAAATATTTCCCTGCCCCTTACTCCCAAAGAAAATGTCAGCTGAGAGGAAAAAAAAGTCTCATCCCAAACTGCTGGTAGTCAGGAAGTGTAAAAGTGACAGGGATGACTCATATCACGTACATCAGCACACTGAAAACAGAAGATAGGAACAGCAAAATAGGAGATGAGCGTCTTGTGGTCTATTTGAAGTGCTTTAAAGCTGTAGTTTATAAAACAGCAGGTGGGCATAGGTGTCTAGAAATAACTAACCAATGGATAAAATGCCAAGGGATTTTTTTTTTTTTTTCCCAAATCATATATTGCATCAAGGATAAAATACAGCTATTTTGGTACAGAGGTCCACAAAAACCGTAATAAAAAGTTCCAAACCTCAACCCATTAAAAACATAAACTGACGGCCACCTTTCTCCTGGACATTGAAAGTTTTTCTTCTCCAGGCAAATACTAAACTGCTTGTCTACCACAAGATAATATTTTTTTTTCTCATACAAATGCCCACAACAGTGGTATTTATACCACTTTTGTCCTGAGAAAGAATGGCAGATCTAGGTTTTGGGGAGGGTCCTAGGCAAACATGCATTGACCAGTGAAAGAGTAGACAGAGCTCTGGGGGCGATGCTGAGCCACAGAAAAACAGCATCTGAAGGGACACTAAGGCTATCCACCATGTCTGCTCTTGCCACTTCAGATTAAAGAGAAAATACCATTATTTACTGATTCTTTTTACACCTAAGAGGCAGTCCCTGGAGTAGTAACTCAGCCAACTGGAGTAATACCAACTTAGGACAGAATTTTCCAGCCTGGTCCTATGCCACTTCCTTCGTGCTATGGTACAGATGAAGTCAGCATGTTGCTGAATCCACATTTACACTCTGTCAAGCACTATTCTGAAATAAGTGCTCCTTACAAGCAAGGAAGGCTAGCACATTCACTGTGCCTTACGTCTGCTTGTGTTCAACCTCTACCTATTTTGTGAATCCCCAAATGAAAATAACCATAGAATAATTTATGCTGGAAGGGACATGTTGAGCACACACTCAGTCAAATCGTCCACATTGTAAATAAAGACATTAACAGTCTTGGCCGCGGTATTGATCCCTGAGGCACGCCACTAGTAATCAGCTGCCAGCTGGACTTTGTACTGCTGATCACCACCCTTTGAGCCCAGCGGTCCAGCCAAATTTCCACCCACCTTATTGTCCACTTATCCAATCCAGATCTCACCAATTTGGCAGCAAGAATATTGCAGGACACGGTGTCAAAGGCCTCACTAAAGTCAAGGTATACAACACTCACTGCTCTCCCTTTCATAGCACAGCCAGTGATCTCATCATAGAGAGCAGGCAGGCTGGTCAGGCATGATAACAAAATATTTCTTCTTCAAATAATCTTTGCTTCCTCTCTTCTTCTGGGATTTAAACTAAACAGAAAACCATGCAAATCCCAGATACAAATGTGCCCAGTAAATGTGCGTGCAATGCATTATTACAGGTATACATTACTGTAACACCCAAATTCAAACCCAGGGTGCTGTTACAGAGTGATGAAAGAACACTATATTTGCTCAAAGAGAATTCACAGTCAAGGACCAAACCTTAGCATAAATGATGCGTGATATCCTGTTACCAGCGTAGTTCTCCTGGGAATGATTGTGCAAAGTATTGCTTCCTAATAAAAGGTAGTTGTTTAAGAGTAGGCTTACAGTTTTATTTATCTAAGAATTCACAAAGCTTAGAATTATCAAAAGCTACATTTCTACTGTATATTACAATCAAGGGGGTAGTGTTACATATTTTTGCATATCTATGCAGTAAACATTATTAGGCAACAGCAACTTGTAGTTGAGGGACAAAGACTTAGGCTTCAGCTAGAGATGCTTGCCCAAGCTTTCAAAACCACAGAATCTTCAACAATCTCTTTCACACCTACAAGCAGTGTTTTAGAGATGAACAGATTGTTTATTTATATGATAGATGTGTTCTACCCTCTGATGAACACAAATCATTACCATTACTAATCAAGAATGATCTCCAGGGTACAGGTAGTGATTCCTTTCTGCAGAGGTTTTTGTTGGCTCCATTGGCTTCTGGGGAACTCAGCAGCTACACGAGTGCTGAGAATCCACTGCAAATCCATCACATTTGGAAAATTCATTGTAGGATAGCAATAAAACAAAAAAAGTTCTTTCTTTCTTTCTCTCCCAGCTCAGTCAGAGAACATCCAAAATACAGCAAACCCTATAGAGAAAATGAGATAAATTGGTTTCAGATAACTTGTCCCTATAAATCATCTTGGACCTCAACAACAGAAGTGGACATGAAAATCTTTCTGAGTTCTCATGGATGCTAAAGTACTGCAAAGAAGTTTTGTGCCCAATTTCAGCAGAAATATCTCATGGTCTGTTTTGTCCAGATCATTCCTTATTCACACAAGTTTGGCTAAGTCAAAGGTAAATAGCTTTCAACTGTATCTGATTCTACCTTAGAAGTTTCATACAGTTTCTGTTGCCAGAGCTCAAGAGATGCATCACACAGAGTCATCTGCCAAGATGGACAGCGATCTATATCCCATTCATAAGTCCCGATTCATTTATGCACAAGCAAAAATAGGCGAAACTCCAGCACGTTCTTTAAATTCAGACATTCAGTATACTTGGTGCATCCCAGGTCTCTATCATGCAACCTGGACAGACGAGGCATAGCACTGGCCTCCACATAATATAGCTGCCCACCAGTGGATGTTCTAGTTTTAAGTCTTTCCTGGAGATGGGAGCAGGTAGTGTGTCTGAGCTGCAGCCAGAAGAATGGTAGACAGGGCCTGGCAAGTGTCTGCCCAGCTCAGGCTCCTCCAATGTGCAGGATGAACACAGCAGTGATATTGCACAGAACTTCCAGCCTCCTCCTATTAAACACAGCGACGCCACTTGACTGCTTGCAGAGCTGAATGCAGAGTCTTGTCAAATGGAGACAACCTCATTAGCCAACCTCCTGGAGGGGCTTCTGCGCTGAGCTTAGTTGGAGCCGGATTGAATCCTTTTTGGTTTTCAAAAAAAGTAAGGGACAAGTGACTGTGCTGGGTCATCAGTTTTCCTTCTAAAGTTTTGGAAATTCAGTTTGCGAAACCATAGTCTAGAAGTACACATCAAGCAAGTTCAGTTCTTCTGTAGACAAAACTGAAGAAGAAGGTCATACTGAATGAGGCCTTTTCCTGGGTTATACCTGAAATAAAGTGCTTATAAGCCTGTTGTAATAGAGGGGAACATGAAAGATTATTCACTGTCAAGAAAGGCTAGAAACAAAACATTGCAAGAACACTGCAGATGGTTAAAATAGAGTTTCTCATGTAACGTTGCCTTATGTAAAAGTGTTCTCCGCTGTCCTCCAATGTCAACAGGAAACAGTTGTGTGTCCTTCAGCATGGCTTGAATACATTTTTATAGTACTATCCTGTATTGGTGCTTTTAGATTTAAATCATATGCAAAGCTGAGTGCTCTATGATGATTACGAGGATTTTCTTTTGAGTTTGTAGGTTCACTTCATTCCAGAACAGGAAGCTGTTTTATTTACTTGCTTAATACAGCATCAGCATGACGAGCAGGATAGCTTTGTAGCTGCAAATGAAAAGGTTCGGAGATTAGCACTTTCCCTCAGTGGATGTTACGGCTCATATACCAAACAGCCCTGAATGGAGATGCTGGAGATGTTTCAGACCTTAAAACTGTAAAACTGTGTGTTAACTCAGATGACTCTCGTATTTTATTACTACAGATAAAACATACAATTTAATTAAACGTGCACCTATAAAATGTAAGGTTCAGTTAACTCTCGGCTTTATTTTAATACAGCCTACATAGGTAACTAATGGTAATGTTATGTAAAGAATGAATAGCTTCTCAAGTCATAAAACACCTTGGAGCTACGTTGTTTTCTCAGTTTATAACAGCTCCAATTTCGAGCTCAGTTTCCACTCACATCATCACTTAACCCTTCATCTTCTATGCTCTTCCTCACGTCTATACAGCTTATCTTTAGACACTGTAATAGATCCATTACCACAGCTGTTTTCTGTATCGTAAATGTAAGTGAATTTCAACCCGTATGCATCCAAACCCAAGGCTGAATTTTAAATAGGGGAGATACAATATTTAAAAGAACACATATACAGTGTTACAGTGAGAACATCAAGAGCAGCAGAGTCGATGAAAGTAAATTTGGGTATGCTTTTTACCTGGGTGCATATTTGAAAGTCAAAGGAATTGAATCACAGGACGTTATTTTCTTATATGTAGCCAGATGCCTCAAAGATTCATCTTTTACTTTGGTATCCAATGAAATTTTTTTTTTTGATCAACAAGACTGAGCAGGGTGCTTTTCATCCTAATGCTGATTTGACTTATAACTTCTGTTGTCAAAATAAAATCTGAAGCACTGCTGCTGTGCAAACATATTCGTATCCACTTAGCAAGGTCAAGAGACCTGGTCTTCAGCTAGGATAAACAGAAGAAAATGAAAATGCTACAGTTGTTTTGAATTAAATCAACCGATAAGCCATCCAAAATCTCATTACAGCAAGTACCTGTACTATTACCCACCTACCATACATTTAAAGTACCTTTCCTGAAAACAAGAAGCATAGGCTTCCTGGCTCCAGTACATTACTTTTCTTTGCTAAGGCAGCCTTAGAATATCTCCTTTTCAGCTGCTCATTCTTCAGCTGTTCCTCGTCAGAACCAAGAGTGATATTTCAACTTCAATAAATAATATTGGAGGGGTTTTTTGAGGAAAACAACAGTTAGGCCAGGTTCTCTCGAATTCAGTCAGGCATACTGAACACCATGTTTTCTGTAAAATACAAACAAAACAAAAGCTACTCTACTCCTTGAGGCAGTAAGTAGTACATTGGATGACAAGAGCACTTTATGCTGTACATCCTTGTGTCTGATTTAGGGTGCTTCCTTAGCATATTCAGTAGGCAGCATCTCTGAAGCACACCTTTCTTCCTTTGCTTCTTTTGTCAGTGCTTCCTCCCTCATGCCTGGCCGATTTGCAGAAACCCTCAGCACGCAGATCATCACCTGAGAGCTACAAGCGCCAAGAGCAACAGAAACAGAAAGTTCAGGTAGCACAGTACAGAAGCACCAGGCTTGGGCAGAGGAGAGCAAGGGCGAGACAGAGAACATGGTGCCCTGCCTCTCTGGGGTTTGGGGTACTAATAGCCCCCCTCCTGCAGCTTTCCTGCTCAGGACCAGGTCACGCAACTCCAACTCGCACATCATTTGTGGAGCGCCAGCGTAACACCAGGGGCCTTCGTGCCCAGGGCAAAGATCAGCACCAGGTCTTCACGTTCCCTTCAGAGGAGTTTTTGCTGGCCAGACATGTGCACGGCACAAGTCCGCTCCTGCACTGCCTGAAGCTCACGGCCTGAGAGTTGGTGCCATCCTCACACCCCTGCCTTCTTAATTTGCTCTGTTTTAGGGACGGTATTCTGACATGTGGCAGGGTTGCCTAAAGTTCTGCCTCTCCCTTTGTGTCATGCAGAGCTGAGCCATAGTAGAGACCTAAGGCAGCTGTGGAACTGGCCATTTGTCCAGATTTATTAAGCATAATTACAACAACATTCATTCCTTTGGCTTTTAGACATTCATTTGTTTCTTGCTGGTTTACAACATCTTTTGCCAATGGAATAATGCTGATTGACTCAAAGGACGGCTCATCAAATAATATTTTTCTCATTTGCAGCCCCTCAGATTTTTAATTAATGAGCATATTTAATGAAGAAGACAATACAGTTTACATGAGAAAAGAAATATTACTGCATTAATGAAAACACTTCAATGGGCACTTGACAGATGTTAAGAGGAATGCATTCCAAAGCTATATTGACTGCGTTAGTTTTTCTATCCTGTAGAAAGACCAGTCATCAAATTATTTGCCTTGTGACAGCAAGAAAAATCCAGATCTTTACAATATGGGAATTCATCACTCCTTAACTGTTAGGCTGAAGGCACATCAAAATCTTTTCCCAATCAAAATCATTGGTCAATTTTGAAATTCACGTCTAGAACCATAAAGAAATTTTAAAAAACCCCACCACTTTTGTATTAAGCTGAAAAAATTCTCATGAAAATTTCCACTGAATTTTGGTTAGTGAAAAAATCTAAAAACAAAACCTGCTTTCTATCAGTGCTTTATAAATATTTAATTTCAAACTTGTGAGAACAGTTTTTATTGATTTACCTTCCCTCTAGTGTGCCTTCCAAACCAACCATGCACATACACGCACAGGGTTGGGGAAACAATTGTAATATCGGATAAAATCAGTGTTTTCCTTGCCCTCTACTTCCTGTTCCTTACCAGTCCCTCCCTATCTGCCACTTTCCTAGTGGCAGGTGTTGGGGGAATTAAAACCACCCGCAATGAAGGGCAGATGGATATTTCCACTCGAACTGAAAACAATTTGTTAGAATGATCCCAAAGGAGAAAAGAAATCCATTTGAAAAGCAGTCCTTTCTCCCTCGATGTTTCGCACGGACAAACATTTTCAGTCAGTTCCATCCTAGCATGTTTGGGTGTGTGTATTTAGAAATAGACTCAACACTTGGTCTCCTGCTGCTGCTTGTGCTCCAGAGCTCCAGGTTTAGGTTAGAGGTGCATTTCAAGAAAGGCACAATACCTAGGAACTGGTAGCACCTGCAATGATCATAACCATTTATTTAAGTGAAAAGGAACATTTTATGCTGTATTTAAATGGGATGGCAGAATTTTTACTCCTAAATTTGGCTTAAGCTTTTGTTTGAATGTCAATAATATTCTAAAGTAATTCAGTTTTACCACGATTTGGTTGTTTAGTTTTTAGAAGTGCAGTTTGACAGTTAAAGACACACAGTTGTTTTCATGGGAGCAGGGAAGGCTAACACTGAAGTCTCCTCCAAATCTTCATGCTTCTAGAATAGGGGCAAACTTGCTCTCGTCTGTGTGGTGCCCGCTGTACGTAGTCTGTGTCCCTCCTTACCGATGGACACCTGACTAACATTTTTAGTTTATTTTGCAAAGAACAGACTAAATGCTCTTTCTTTTGGACAGAACTTAATCAGCAAGAGAGGGACTGTATTTTCTGAAAGCTCTGGCACAAAGTTCACAAAATTCAGCCTAAAAAATTCCTTCTTAGTGTATTTATCCTGATCTCAACAGCTTTGTGTTTGTACTACATTTTTTTTTGTCTTTTTCCTATTATCTTCTTCCTTATTTCTCTTACACATAGAAAGGCAACTAGGATGCTGCTTGAAGGCAACCGGTTTCAAGAAGATTTCCTCTGAGTCAAACATTTATAGAAGCCATAATGAGGTCATAATCAAAGAACTGCATATCTCTCTGCTATCCCCTTTAGATACACATGAGGCACTTCATAAATATTTGCATGAAGAGGCAGACCATGAGTCTAGTATTATAAAACCATATACTGAAAATGTCTGAGGATCTAAGGCCTTTCTAGCAACATCTCTCTCTTCTATTCGGTCCATAACAGAGCTGTGCAAAAGCTATGTTTATTCTCAGGGAAGTGAGAGAAGCAAATAGTTGCATGCACACATAATTCAGATAAAATTTAAGATCTTTGCTTTACAGGAATGAAAATCTTCCACAGTACATTTAATTTCATTCAAAACATGCCACTTGACTCCGTTTGAATCCCCAGGCGGCTGGGGATGGTATCGCTGACTCAGTATTACCCAGAAGCACAGGGCTGGAGCATTCAGAGGGAAATTCGAGGCACTGAAGGGAAAGGCAACACTACTATTCCCCTCAGATCTGTGGATTTAGTTTCTGAGTTTTCCATTTCTACCCCTCCTTCCTCCTGCCTGCCCTGAGCAAACTATTTTGATTTGGCCATAATGCACAGCTCATTTGGGATAACAAAACCCAGGTATTTCACCAGATTTGTTCTTCACTGGAAAATATTCAGCATCTCCTGGAGAGCAGTGTGCCAAGAGGAGCCTCCTTGTCAGACTCAGCATGGTTTGCTTGGATACAGATGTAAAAATACTAAATGCGCTGATCTTATGGCTACGGATCAGCTTAAGGGTCAGGAGACAGCAGATGCAGCATATGCCTCAGTTTGTGTTCCCAATACCGGTTAAAAACCCAGCAAGCGTGGCAGATGTGTGGCAGCCAGCCTGCCAGCCAGCGCAAAGGGGCCAATTTATCCAGGCCCAGACTCTCACTGGGGGAAAGAAAGAGCACAAATTTGTGCACATGGGAAGAATGGCGATCCCTGCCCAAGGGACGGCGGGTAAGGGCTCATGTAGCAAAACTCATCCTTTCTCACATGAACCATACTTTTTAAGGAGGGTACTCCGATTCAGACAGGAGTTTCCCCAGGGAGCTCAGCGCAGGCTTTCTGGAAACAGTCTGCGAAGGGAACAGGAATGCTGCCTGCAGGGCTGTTGGGTGGCTCCATCTTCACTGTTTCTGAACATCCCTCTCTGGGGCGCTCCTGCCTGCGCTGTCCGGTTCCTACTTGCCATCTGGACCTGGTGGAGGACAGAGGTGGCAGCTCTAAGCCCCACCCTGGCAGCCCAGACCTCCCCTCCAACTCACAGCACGGCACCAGCAGAGGTGGCTGTCCCGCTCAGATGGAGATATGGGACCTTGCACCCTTGCTGGCAGCAGACCCCAGCCACTCCAGCGCTGTGCCACGCTGGAGGGGGAACCAGGGGTAGCCTCAGGAGACGCTTTCCTTGTCCTGCCTGGGATCCTTTCTGACACCCATCCTGGTGGCATATGAGGCTTTAAATGGCCCATAAGCCAGCACCTGGGGACCATAGCCTGGACAAAGGCAGGAACAGGCTGCCCTCTGCTTGGAGGCCAGACCGTCTCAGCTTTGAAGGACTGAATACCTGCTTTTTTTGTAGGGATGCTGGCCATTTAGGACAGGTGGCCACCAGCACAGGACAAACACCAGAGCATGGCCCTGGGCACCGATACACCCCACCCACCCACTGCTCTGTGGTGGAAAGGGAGGGCGGGGAAGGTTTGTGGTGGGTGGGCAGTGGGGTACAGTGGGTCCTGGGGGGCCCTCACCGTGGGGCTGCAAGGCTGGGGGGAAAGCACAAACCCAAGACCAGCAGTGCAGGGCTGGAGGGGGCTGCCTGGAGGTAACTGTGGGGCCTTTGGGGAAGGGGTGGTGGCTTGGGGGCACTTTGCTGGGGTGCACCTGGTGCTTCCTGGAGGCTGTGCGGTAGACACCCAGTGCATTCAACCTGAGGCAGCCCTTAATAATTTAATAGAACATTAAAGATGTTATCAAAACTGTCTTTCTAAATCCATCATTCCCTGCTTTCCACTCTTTGGGTGTGTACCTAAGCATACATCACGCTACCAGTAATTGCAAAGTGATTAGTATCTGCCAATCAACATTCACAATGCACCTGCGTGTAACAGCACTTATCTCTTGTCTGTGATACATCTCAGGCGATTAGATGCCTAGAATGCTTTGCCGAGTACGTCTATGAAATAAATGTTCTGGCTAAGGTTTTCTAGGTGAAAGACACTAATCATCCATTACTTTTCATGGAAAATGTATGGCATACCTAGTCTGAAAACCCAAACCCCTGTGGCTAGGCTACAAGGCAGCTGCTTTGAACTTCAGTGGAGTGCTGACAGTAAATAGAAAGTTACTTACAAGGCCTGAGCAGCAGCCACAATATTGTAAAGGCAGGCTTCAATTCATTAAAACAAAATTTTAAGTCGGAAGGTAAATTTTGCAGCTGCTAACTAGCATAGAAATTTCCAAGAGGTTTTTTTAGGTTAAGAACTAAAAAGTACATAAGAACAAGAGTCAACAGTCACATTTTCCTTAATTTCATATACCAGTGCATTTACATAAATGACTGAGTCATTTCTTTCTCTTGTAGGCAGTATGAAATTCAATACTTTGTTCTTTTGACAGAATCTTAGAATGGTTTGGTTTGGAAAGGATGTTTAAAGGTCATCTAGTTCAATCCCCCTGCCATGGGCAGACACATCTTCCACTAGGTCAGGTTGCTCAAAGTCCCATCCAACCTGGTCTTGAACACTTCCAATGGTGAGGCATCCGGAACTTGGGACAACCTGTTCCAGTGTCCAGTCTCCCAACTCTCATAGTAAAGAATTTCTTTTTTATATCTAATCTGACATTATCTTCTTTTATTTTAAAACCTTTACCGCTACAGGCCCTGGTAAAAAGTCTCTCTCCATCTTTCGTACAAGTCCCCTATATGACAGGCCACAATAAGGTGTCCTGGGGGCCTTCTCTTCTGCAGGCTGAACAACCTTAACCCTCTAAGCCTGGGCTCATAGGGGAGGCGCTCCAGCCCTCTGATCATTTTCAAGGCCCTCCCCTGGACCAACTCTAACAGATCCATGTCTGCCTTGTGCTGGGGACTCCAGAGCTGCCATACTGCAGGTGGGAGTCTCACAAGAGCAGGGTAGAGAAGGAGAATCACCTCTTTCAACCTGCTGGCCAGGCTTCATTTTATGAAGCTTTTTTCAGCTCCTCCCTGTTATGACAACAGCCCAAGAACATCACTTTTCCCTTTATCGTCTCACATGGTGCTGAAAAAATGTCCACAGCAAAGTAAGAACAAGAAAAGTTTCAGGGCTGTTTTTTCTTTCGCTTGCAAGCTTCTTCCAGAATCCTCCAATGTCTCTTTTAAGTAGATTTCTAAGTTTTACAAAAACAAAACTGAGGATACTAAATCTTTATCAGACTACCTCTGGAAATATACCAGTTATTTTTGTAGCATTCATGACATAAATACTTGGAGCATCTCATCACACAGGTGCTTCTGCTGCAAGCACGCGTCAGCTTTCACTGGAAATATCAATGTGGGCAGACTCTTTTCAGTGGTTCCCAGTGACAGGACGAGGGGCAATGGGCACAAGTTGGAACATAGGAAGTTCCATTCAAACACAAGAAAAAACTTCTTTACAGTGAGGGTGACCGAGCACTGGCACAGGCTGCCCAGGGAGGTTGTGGAGTCCCCTTCTCTGGAGATTTTCAAGACCCGCCTGGATGCAGTCCTGAGTAATGTGCTCTAGGCATTCCTGCGTCAGCAGGGGAGTTGGACTAGATGATCTCTAGAGGTCCCTTCCAACTCTAAAAATTCCGTGATTCCATGACTATCAAATCCAAAAGCTTATTTGGGCCTCTGGAAAGTATTTTCACCAAAGATGTTAAGGTAATTGTGGGCTTTAATGGTTAAAACAGATTTAACCATGGCATATAAACCCCTAGAGGCAAACTATACTGGCCACAGAGCAGGGACAATGACTGCTAACAAAAAAGAAAGTAACTTTTTTTTTTTCTGCATATAATTGTGAATTTTAAGAAAATTGTTACTCAGCAGACTGAAGATAATGTATTGCCTATGGTTTATAATCGGGGTCTTAACTGTAATCAGGCTGTTTATTAGGATATGGTAAACAAACCATCCTCAAGCCCATGAAGGCAAATACCCATGTGTTTATAATACGAAATAGGAATGCTACCACCAGTTGTAAGAAAGAAGATTTAAGAAACAAGTGCATCTAGGACAAAATAATAAAAGTCTACTGCTTTAAAACTCACTGGATCAAATGCATTACTGATATAATGTTATTAAGATCAGTTGAACATATCATGAATGGAGTGGTTAACTGAACAGGAATGATGAGGAAAAATTAAGTTTCTCTGTTTTTTTAACAAAAGGAAAAAGCAGACTATCCTAAGTGAAGAACGAACAGAATAAAGAGGGTGAGTAGGAAAAGATTATTCCTTTTTTTTACTGAGGAATAGGAAAACAGATTAATTCTGGCAGCTGGTCATGGTACAACCTGCTTGCTCACACTTCACAAACCCTGTGTCCACAGGACCCTTGATGAGCTCTCATTAGGCATCTTCTCCAATCCAGTGTATTCCATGAGCAAAGCAAAACAGATCATTGCTTGGAGTCCAGCTGCACTGAAGTTACTCAGCTAGAAGCCACCCTCCTATTGTCAAAGGCCATAATCCACAATGAATCACTTCAGTAACGCTATCATGAGTTACTGATCATGAGTTACATCACAATAATTCTATGCCCAACATCTGAAAACTTCAGTCGTGAGAAAATTAAAGCGGAAGAGGCAGGAGCTGAGCAGCTACTCAGACTCACGTTCCTTTCTTAAAGCAAAACCAAACAGCTTTGTGAATGTTGGAAAGATCTAGTATAAAAAAAGCTATTGTATGACTCATCGTTGTATGATGCTCATCATGTGTGAATAATTTCTTAATAAGGAGCGAGAAATCAGAGCAATACCAGTAAGAATCCAACAGCTGCACCAAACATAAGATTTCTGTACCTTACACGGCGTAAAATTCAGCAGAACAAAGATTCTGATCTATACAGTCCTTAAATCTATTGTGTCTCACCCCACCTGTTAGTGCAAGAGTATACATGGGGGCCTGAGGTATTTTTCTTCCTTCAGTACGCTGGTTACTCACATAGATGGTAGGACACATGGTAGGTAGGAGGCTCTTTGACCTACTTCATCCCTGTCCTGCACAGATAGAGTATACACAAAGATTATCATGGGCTCTGTGCTGATCCAAATCTTAAGCAATGGGAAGATAAGGGCAAACTGGGAAAATCATATTGCACATGTGGCAGCATCATTCCAACAGACCTCCAGTCTTCAATTCCTAAACTATTAATATTAAACATTTATAAGTGTGTAACAAATGAAATTGTTATTTGCAAAGTCTTTTTTTCCAGTTAAGCAATTTAATAAATCAATGAATTAGCAAACAGAAGGAAACAGAAAATAAATTAGAACATCATACTTGTGTTTACATTAAATGGTCACTTGCATTAATGTTTATAGCTGGTTTATCTCAGGGCAATGTCCTATAATTAATTATTCATCAATATTAATGAACATTTTGTCCTTTAATTTCTATGAAGAGTTTTGCCCACAATGTAACTTGAGTACAATTTTTGAAGGATGTTTTGAGAACGTCAAGGAGCTGGAACAGAAGACCATTGATAAAAAGGGAAGAGTATGTTACAGAGAAGAGGTGTCCCTATGTTTGCAAATAAAAACACATAGATAAATATCAATAGAAGCTATTTTATCTACTGCATTAAATCAACCATAAAGTCAATCCTTACTTGCATCCCCTGAAACCCATGCTGCAGTAGACACTCTCAGAAGGCACCTGAGAACCACTGGAAGATCTGCATGTGTTAAGAGACTGTAGGCTTGGTAGAAAAGGTGATGCTGCTACCACCCTTTGTTATATAAAGTATCAAACGTCCAATTCTGTTAGGAACTGTTCAGCCTGTTTACTTCAAGCGAATGGTCTGATCACCAGGGAGAAGAAAGGAAAAGAAACCTCCTTCCATGGGGATTTTCAAGACCTGCCTGGAGAAAGCCCTGAGCAGCCTACCCCAATCCAAGAGCTTGTCCTGCTTTGGGACCCGCTTTTCTGAACCAGAGACCTCCTGAAGGCCTTTCCCACCCAAGTGATTCCATGAAAAAGGAAGCATAGGAACAAGGAACCATAATCCCTATCCCTTTTGCTGGAACTGTGAAAGATCTGAGAAAGCGAAAAAGGTCCTTTCCAACCTAAATGATTCTATGATTCTATATGTTCAAAATAGTCATCTCACAGAAAATGAGGACCCACATTCCAGTGTATGTTGCCAAAGACTTTCCACATTCACCAGTTAAAACTTGCAATAGAATACACAGAAACAGTTCTTGAGAGGTTTTTAAAGAGAAAACAATCCTTGAGCTATTCTTGCAAGGGAACTTGCAAAGAAAACTATTAAATGCAGGTACTGGACTCAGGATTCTAACTGGAGGAAGACACGGAGCCACAAGAAAACTCCAGAGCCCTGAAGAGGCAGCATTTGTGAGATGCCCTTATCCTCCTTTTCTTGAAGATTGTATTTAGATGGAATACAGACTGAGGAACTATACAGTTTTTGGATCCCTTCCGTGGTACCTGGCACTCGCTAATGCAGCACGTGACAAGCCAGCACATACCACTACTCAACTGAGGCCAAGTGCCTAGAAATTCACTGTGGCAGTATCCAAGTTGTGGGGACACTGCAGTCTCAGTGCTTGACAAGGAAACAAAGATCAAATAAAAAAAAATGCTGTGTTCTTTCCTGTCACTTGCAAAACTAAGTTTTTGATGCAAACCAGCATTCACTTCTAGTATGCATAAGTAAATAGGAACAGCAGCTTTATAATCTCAATTTTAGGTTGCATAGAATAGCTTTTAGGTAGCTAAATTACATTCTGAAGTGCTAAACATTGCTATGTTTTTCTTATACAGGGGCTGTTTAATTGGATTCCCCGTACTACAGTAGCCTAGCTCTGGAGTCAGAGGTGACTGCTGTTAGAACATCAGAAGTTAAGGCAGTTTTTCTACATAATATATAGTACCTCAGTGATCTTTTTGGTGGAATGAGATATAAAAAGACCTATTTAACTGACTCATGTGATGTCTGATAGCTGAAGCTAGAGAAATTCAGGCAAAATACGCACATCTCACTAGATGAAGGGTATTAATTCTCCACCCAAGCAAATCTGTAAATCAACATTAAATGCTTAGAAGATATGTTCAGACAGAAGGTAAGGGTTTGATGCAAAAAACATTCGGTAAAGTTATGGACTGAGCTCTGCAAGATGGCAAATTATTCCAGTAATGCCTTCCAGGACATTAGTCATTTTGCTAGCGGCAGCGTTACCACCACCAGGCCCCTACCATTAAAATCTGCATGAAACAGAACTTCAACGAGAAACCAATAATCAGGCCTTTTCTTCACAGACTGTTTTTCACAGTTTTTCAGAACCTAATCTGTGAAACAAATAGATCAAATCCTCTCTTCTTTGATCCTTTCTAAAGCCTCTTTTCCTCATAAGGAGTCCATTCCCATTCACTCCATGAACATCTCCAAATAGATCTGCTAGCCAAGGAGTACAAATATCCCTCCTCTACTTTTTTTTGTCTTCTTTTTTGTGGGGCTGTGCACTGACTGTTTGATTGAGATCCAGGCTCCCTGCAGACTGCTACCTTGTTCCATAAAAGTTTGTCTGAGCAGCTTCTCTTTATTCACAGCTTCGGTTAAGTCCATCTCCATTAGTGGATATTAAGCCACAAACAGGAACTTTAACAACTGTTGTATATATTCTGTGTCTCTAAAATAGTCTTTAAGCATATTTTGGCACTTTTTTGGTGCTCTTTGTGTGCTAAGATTAAATTCTGACTTTGGGACAGAATTCTGTCCTCGCCTGCCCTGTTGTAGAGAATTTTGATTGTGTCTTGATGTTTTTGTGAAATAATCACTGTGTGAGTACTAAAGATACCAAACCTATCAGTCCTGTTTTGACTCAGGATAAGACCAGTGCTCTCTGAAAGCTCTTCTATGCTAGGATGAGACATTATGACAGTAAGAAAAATTCTTTAAAATTATCATAACATTGCACCTCATAGAAGTCACTCATTTGTAGTTATTCTGAAGAATTTAGCCTATTTGTCTCTGCTTCCTAATGTAAAAATTGGAGATACTTGGTACAGACTTTCATATTCTATTACAACTGTCAGTCTGCAGTGTTTTATTTCACTCTTTTACGTTTCCTCTTTCTTCAAGAGTACTTCTTGCTGTCCCATTTCTTCAGAATATAGAAGAGCTGTAATTCCCACTCAGTGGCTGTGCTTCAAGTTTCCTAGTTCATATAGCATAAGGTAAAAGTTAGAGACCTCAAGGTTATGCTTTGGTTAATACTGTTAACGTCCTAGACAATATGTAATTTTAGGACAGAAGACCCCAGTAGAGATTTTTCAGGATGTAGATATATACATATATTTTCTTCATTAGTGTAGTGGATTGAGGTCGCCCCAAGTCTTCCCATCTCCACTGTCAGTTCCTGTTCATGCATCATGGTTTATTGCCACCTCAGATATACCTATGCAGTATAAGATCATGTTGTAATCCTGACAAGCACAGCAATCCACTTTTTATGGAAAGCAAGGCCTCTCTGGTGCTGGTCTGCAAGCAGTTGCAGTGGCGTGCCTGCAAGGGCAGTCAACTCCAAGAGAGCAAACAGGGCAAGGGAGGGCTTCAGCCTCTTAACGCTGCTTTGCCTCTAGAGAAAATGTAGTTTTAAAAGATGTGATTCAATCTGAATACCTCACATATGGTGTCTCCAATACTATGATTCAGCTGAAAACATTTAAAGCAGGAAGGTAAAATTAGAGTTTAGAAATGTCCACTTCAATAACGGTGTTTACAGTAGATGCAAGCCACCTCCTTTATCCCCATTTCTGTATACCAGTATAGCTGCTGATTTAGCAAAGTAATTAAACCATGCCTAATTTTAAGCATGTGAGGAGTCCCATTGGGTTCAAAGAGATTATTCATATGCTTAAGTACATTGCTGAATCAGTGCTGAAATGAAAATAGTTACATAATTACAGGATTATATAAACACAGAGTTGCAAATGTGATGTTTAAAAGAGAAAGGCTAATTTACAGGATGATAGGAACATTTAATTGCAGTTTAGAGAGGGAAGGAAATCCACAACCATAAATGATGACAGAAAACAGAGAATGTCTTTTAACAATCACAGTGACATCTTTAACTTGGAAAGCTTCAACTGAGGACCAAACCAGGTGTATGAACAGTACAGTGCTGCAAACAAATTGTCACAGACAGCCTTTGTATTTTCCATTCTGTACCTGTATACTTCTATGCAAAAATATCTGCTTTTCAACATTCTTGGGTTTTTACTGTAACCCAACACCAGTTTCACTGCACTGTAATACTCAGGTTGGAATTCTGAATTACTTCACAAGCCATTCCATTATCCCAGCTATAGGAGCAGAAATCTCTAACAGACTACTGGGCTATATTGC
>VYXH01006456.1:68896-97277 GCA_013397275.1 Burhinus bistriatus | reverse complement strand
TTAATTGCCTATCACTGATTAAACCCAGTGTCTATGTTCATACCCACAAATTTTAGGGACTTATTATCCGGAGTAGGATCCAGAGCTAAGGACCAACTCTACCAATGGTGGAAGGCAGCCCTGCCTTGCAAGTAGACACTATCTCATGTTGCAACGGTGGGTGGCATGGGTGCCCCCCACTGCCCACAACACCCTTCTCTTACAGGTGTCTGCTTTTTCTTCCTACAGGGAAGGACAAGTTGCTCATGAAGCCTCTGAGCTTTCTCTACTGCAGATGGCAACATGATGTGTTCAGACAAAACCTTCACACAAACTGCTTCAGGCCTGCACAGCCTCCATGAGGTGAGATGCATCAGCTGCTGATCCAATATAAGTTGACCTGTTTGCAATTCAGAGCCTTCAAAGGTGTTCTAAAGATCAGAGCAGAAAACCTTTGTGTGCTTGAGTCTTGTCCCCCACTGGATTTCACATCCCTGAATTGTGAGTGCAGAGAGGTTTCTCCCTCTCTTCTGTTTATAACCCACAAGCAGCTTTTGAAGAGAGAGGTCTACAATTATCCATTGAAAGAATGGGCCTGGGCTATCTTCTGAGTCATCTCGCTGCCCACATGCTGTTCTCAGTCATATCTAGTTAAGTCAGTGAGGTTGCATCAATGTAAGCCTACAATTTGACCTCAGCTGTGCTGTTGTGCACGCCCAGCTTCCTCAGCTGAATAGCTGGTGACTATAGAGGAGGTCAGCAATGTCTAACAATATTAATGAAACTGGAAGCTGTAACTAGATATAACAAGTTTGTAAGGCTTTGTTCACATGGCTGTTTCTCGCCTCTTTAAATTTCTCACCGCTGCCTAACACTGACGCCATTCTATCAGATACAGTATTTTTTCAAGGGGTGGCAGTTCAAATGTGGATGGGCCACTGCTCCGCTTTGCAAATCAATACAGCTTGGAATAAATCTCGATAATCCATGTCTGTGCGAGGGTAGAGTAAGCTAGGCAAAGCCCACAAGAAAATCTAGTGCCCTAAGAGGAAGTAATTGAGACACTTCTTAGTTTGTTTGGTTAGCAGGCAGAACAAGTTTGGGGTGGTTTTACGAGAACACCTGATGTGTGATACTTATTTTTATTTGCTCTTCAATTCCATTGACTGCTTGCTGTAGAAGAACACAGGGCTATCAAAGCAGCCCAAAACAGTAAACCGATAACAACTTCACAATAAAGACTTAAAAACCATGTCAATGTGAAATATACTTGCAGAAAACCTTGGTAGTGTTAAGCTATATCATGCCTCACAAAATGGCTTCCCAAACATATAAACTTGCAGAAATACTAGCAAAGATCACCAAGATCAGCTGAAGTGGAGGCAACTGTTTTCTGTGTAAAACAGAAATACTCAAAGCTTGCTGAGAGATACAATATATTGTGCTTTGTGCTTTAGCTGTTACAAGAGCATAGTGTCAATTTTCCACCATTCAAATCAAAGTTTTTGAAGAACAAAAACCTGTTTTTAGGAGACAGAAACAGGTTACCAAGTTTCAGAGTACAAACGTGGCACTGGAAGTTGCACTTTCATAGTCCTTGTTACACTATTGTGACTTCAGTACTTGGTATCCTCTGGTCCCGAGAGGGAGGGTCATTCATGTCTGGGAGTTTCTGGACTTACAGACTCAGGGCTCTGCTGTAAGAGTAAACCCCTGTGCTGGATACTCTGTCTTCACCTCACTGCGCCGTGTAAGAATAGATGATTGAGGGTGCATTTAATCTAGTCAATGTAACCCCCGTAGCGGAACAGTTGTGGGCACGTATGTCTGCTGAAGAGTATTTTTGCTCAGGTGTGTGAGAAAAGGTTTGCCAGCTTTTCCCGGTGGACTTCAACTCCTGAGAAATTAGCTAAGTCTGAGAATCTGCATATAGGTGCTGTTTCTCTCCTCTGGACTTACCTCCTCTAAACAGTGCAAAATGGTCAGTTTTGTTATGAATACATTGCCTATTATGCTTGCGAAAAACCAAAGCCAGACTGGAGCAGCAGGGGTCTGTCAGCAGGGGAGGGCTGGGGTGGCAGGGGGTCACTCCTGCCAGAACCCCACAGCAGCTCCCTGAAACAGACGGGGAGTTCTCCAGGCACCCATGCACACATACCAAGATCTTTATCTGAATGTGATGAGACCCCTGCTTACATTTGAAACTTGCACCTGAACAAGAAGTCTTAAAGCAGCCTAACCTGCACAGAAACAAGACCTGGGGAAGTTCAAAGGAAGTGATTTTCAATTTTAAAAGAATTCCTAATTGGTCTGATACTCTCCCCAGCAGAAACACAGTGGCAGCACCCTCATCATGATTACAGGAATTAATACTCAAGCAGCTGGCAAAAGAAACAAAATGGCCTTGTCTGGTCGGTCAGGAAACAAGGGGAAAGTTTTGAGCTCAGTCACAGCTAACCTCCACAGCTCAAGTTTAAAGCACCGAATAAGCAGCCTGACGTCTGCAAGCACTGAACAAAATTAAAAAATGAAAAATAGTGCAAGCAGTTTCTTTTAAAAGAAGATGTAATGCTTATGTTTTATGAAAAAAAGAGGAAAAACACAAATTAATGAGCTTCAGTTATGAAGTAAGTGTGATTTTCACGTGGTGAAGCCAAGTACCCTATGTCTTCATAAGTGGGCTCTGATGTCAAATATTCCCTTAGGCCACTGTCACTGTTCAGCTGTCCCAGAAACGTTCACCCCAATGAGAACCTTAGCAGCTTGGTGTTTTAAAGGTGAATCGCAAAGGTTTCATGATTTTTTTTTTTCCTAATTATTTTCTAAAAGTTAAAAACATATGTTAGGTCTTCGTGCAGTAAGAAAACACACCTTTTTAATAATTCATTTTTTTCTAGTGCTACCATTTTTGGTTTTAATTTGAAAATGATGAAAGCAGTGGTTTTAATAAAAATTGGCAAATTACAAACAAATCTCTTAAAGCTACATGTTAAACCAAGAATATGTACAAACATCATAACCTTGCAATTCTTTGGTTTATTTCAGTAAACTCCAATTAAAAGCTTCTTACATGTTTTAAATAATTGGCTAAAAGAGTTGTGGAACAGTCCTAGTTCCTTTGTGCAGTCAGATATACTGGAAGTCATTTCTATGACAAAATTGTTAGCTGAAGGAAGAACAGGAAATTCACCACTTGAAATTTTCTTGCTCTAACTTGGTACATAATCCCATCATCAAATATCAATGATCTGATTACTGAACATCAAACTTTCAACATAAATGACCTTCCTTCTGCGTAAGAGTTAGGTTTTCTGCTCTGAGATTGAAAGAAATTGTTTTTAGAAAAAAGAACAAATAAGCTTTGCAAAAAGTCTGATATTTCCATTTTTAGTGAGCTTTCCTCATCCTCATGAGAATGAGCCTGCAGAACACCAACTGACTGCAAAAGCATTTAACTGATTATCAGTGAAACCCTTCTAATTTTGCAATTACCTTTGATTAGTAAAGGGCACTTAAGGAAACATGATCACCAACTTTGCCTAGAAATTTTGCTCTCGATTCAGCATGAGATAAGTGAGCAGTGCATTACGAGCTGAAGGGCAGTGAGGGAAAGCACTGATGAAAAAAAATGTTAGTCCTTATAGCCTTTTAAAATTGTAGGCTGTAGGTAGGCTGGCTTTCTTCATTTTTCTAAATCTACTTTAAGAGAAGATTAAAATCTTCATGAAATAAGACCTGATGAGAAGTAAATAAAGCCCTTTATCATCTCTGGCTACATCCTGTCTCCTTAATCATACTTCCATTTCCAGTATACATCTGTCAAAAATCAGGTGCTATCTCAGCAGATTAAAAAACCAGGCTTCCAAAGCCAACATAGAGGGGCTGATCATGCAGGTTCTCTGTATATGTGGGCTGCAGTGAAGTTTTCATCACCAGCTTCAAGTGATGGATTAACCGTGCTTGCTGTAGGGCAGTGGCAGACCAGGCATCGACAGCCAGCAACATCCCAGAGCGATATCCCAGGGCAAGTGCAACCTGAACATTTTCATGGAAGAACAGATGAAGCTCATGACAAACTTCCCCTCAGCAAGATGCATCTCAGCAGCCAGGAGCTCTCCCTCCGGCAATTCACAGAGCCCTTCTTCCCTTGTTTTTGACAAGCTATCAGCATTCTTCTGGCCTCGTATCGTATCTGGCTGTGTGGCAGCATCTTTGGGAGTTACAGTGAAGCTCCGAACATATCTAGTCAGGAAATAAATGGTGCATAAAATGACATAAAATCTTGTATGAACACACTGATGGGCCATGCAGCAGGTCCATCTGAGCAGCAGGTGAGAGCCGTGAAGGATCTTGGTGTTCTAGCTGGAGACTGACCAACAAAGTTATTCCCTTCAGCCTGCAGACCTCTGGGTGTCAGAGGAAGCCGAGGCTCTGCAGGGCAAGGGAAAGGCTGGAACTTCTTCTAGCTGTCCCTGACTGCACTTCAGGGACTTTGTTTACATCCTCGTCTTTCAGGACTAGTGACATTATTTATAGGTAAAAGGACATAGCATATGAGCAGAGTAGAGATTAGACACTGCTGCAATACACTTCTGTTCCAGATCAGCTCTTCAATGTGCTTTGGGTTCTCCTTTCCAGCCCCCACCCCAAAGCCCAAACTGAAATTCCTTCTCTGAAGCTTTCAGGATTCTCTCCCTATTTCTTTCTTCTATCAGGCCACATGTTGAAGTAGCTTTGCTTGCCAGCAGAAAGTAGCGTTCCTCACTAATCCGTTTTACCTTGAATTTCATTTAGGTAAATCTTCCAACAGGCCCCAAAAGCTCACTCTTTCAAGAGACAGCTTTGTCTCTCAAAATTTGAGTAGGGTCTCCTACTCCATTTTCTTAATCAAGTTTTCTTGCAAAATTATAGCATGATTTGCAGTGAGGTTTTTTAGTGACTACTGTTTTCTTAGGCATGGGAGAAATTACAGAAATAGAGAGCTGTGAGCAATGTTTCCTTGGCTATAATGGTGACAGAAAAACTATGTAGGCTGAGCATTTATATATCACAGATATACCACAGAATATTGTGGATTCCATACTGATTTACAATATAGTAAATCAAGACTATCTAATTGTTATTGCTACTTAGAAAACCTATGGATTTTGGAAGCCTTATTGACCCCCTGCAGCTAGATTAACAGTGTATCATGCAAGGAACCAGAGTATTTTTGCATGAAACATCTGACCAGCAAAGTCAGTGAAAGTTTTGGAATGGAGTAGGAGTTTTTTGAACACCCAAGGTTTTACTCCACTTTGTACTCCCATCAGTATAGACTAGGACAGCATCAGAGGCAGCCTGACTCCATGCTCCTATATTAACACAGGGCTGTCCTATGAAAGCATCACACAAATAGGAACATCCCATAGAACTGGCCAGAAAGAAAAAGATATTTTACTGAAATGCCACAAAGTCGCTGAAGTAACACTCATAAAAGTTCAGTCAGGTTTCTCTTAAGGTACAGGATTACAAGTTTGGAGATCCTCCTTTTGAGGCCGGTGAGTACAGCCTTCCAGGAACATTAAGTCACATATCCTCTTGGCTCTTCAGCTTTCCTCACTACAAGCTGTCAATAATCCCCACCTCACAAGCACACTGAGAAACTAGACCGATTTTTTCAGCCACACACTGGTCATGGAACAGAAGGTATGCATGCATGGCGAGTTAGTTCAGACAAGCTGAAAATGGGTAGTATGACTTTTTCTTCCCCCAAAAGTACCCAGCAACTCTACTCAGCTTGTGTCAACCCTAATTCCATGCAGATCGAGTTTTTCTTTATTGCAGCTTGTAAAGAGTTAACAGTTAAGCCAAGAGAAACAAACACCGAGAAAGAATAACACTATTATGGCTACATTACATCCTTTAACCTATTCTTTTAGGAGGCTAAGTATACATATTTGAAGTAATAATTTTCAGACCATTAAGTACAATGCCTTCCCGAAGAAAGCATTCTTGCCTGATCATTTCTAGAAATAGCTGATATCTGAGGCTACAAGAGCAAATTGCCATGGATCAAGTTAAAGTAGGATTTGAAACAGTCCAGTTAGACTAGTGAAAAGGCTATATTCACCCTCATTTTGAATTAAAATATTTTGGTTTTTTTTAAACAGAATGGGTTGAAAAGTCTTTGCTCCTTAGCAAGGAGGTATCAAAAAATCAGAAATGCAAAATGCAAAACATTTCCTTGAATTTATAAAGTAGGTTTTCTGTGCAACACATGAGGTATAAAGTGGTATATAAAATCACATCAGCTTGTGTAGGACTGTTTGGCATTCTGAGTCTTTTTTTACGCTATGGTATTTGGGAAAAAATCCAATGGATTAATTTAAAAAATGTGTAAGAAGGGTTAACACAGTAATTAAATACTTCTTTTAGGTGTTGTTTTATAGGCTTCCTCCTCTTCAGTTTTATGAGTACTGCTGGAAAGCTGGATTATGATTTTGTTATTTTCCAGCCCTTCAGTGTTTCCCCTTTTCCCCAGGATCATTTTATTTGCAATGAGAATTCACAAGAGAAAGCCCTCAGTAAAACTGACATTTTCAAAACATGCAGGTTTGGATCCTACAAGGCCTTCAGCAGGCATCTCACTTTCCTGCTGAGCTCAGGAGGAAAGCTGCAGACATGGTCAGTGGGAAGATTAATGTTCCAAGAGACTTTTTTTTAAAAAGGAACAAGGCAAGATACTGGCACATATTTTGTATCTGTTTGGTTTAACAATTAAGATAAACCAAATAAAAGCTTATTGCACCATATGCTTCAAATAAAGAATTTAGTGTTAAGAAAAGTTGGTATTATTTCAACTGAGAAAGCATATCCATCTCTGTCACTGCATGCTATGCATGCATATGCAGGACACAGATCTAATCAGTGGCTGAAGTCACACTGTGTCAAAAAGACTAAAATATTACATTTATTAGATTTCATGGATGTAGCGAAGGTTCGTTTTTCTGGGGAGCTATTTATAACATCTTATAATGAAGGTAAGAGGTTCCCTTCTCTGCGATCATACAAATAGTACTTCAGAAGGATTAAATCCTCTGAATTATAACTCGGAAACACTGAGCTCTGCTGTGAGTTTGACGGCAAGCCTGGCTCTGAATACAGTGTTTTTGTATCTCAACAGAATAGCTACATCAGTCACATTTGTAACTCCAGCTGCCTTTAGGGTTTCACAGAGTTGGCTTTGTGCTTCCATTAAACAGAAGCTGTGAGTTTCTAGGTGTCTGACAGCCACTTGAAAGTCAATTTGTAGTTGTTTATGCCTATTTCACTAGAGCTGCTCCTGGTGGTATTAGCCAAAGGGACAGCAGCAAACATGTAGCACAACATTTCAAGTGGCCCATGAAAGGGAGGCGATGGGGAGCTTTACAGGCTGTTACCAGCAAGCCTGCATTTCCACTTGGCAGGACTTGGACACACACAGAGGAATTCATTTGGATGTGGGGCAAAAATCACTAAGAGCTGGACTGGCTGAGGATTCCCTGAAAGATCATAAAAATAAATTGGTGTCCTGGATTTATTCCTCAGATTCAGTCTGTTTTCCCCCAGTACTTACTGTATTTCAACACTTACATGTTATTCTCCTTACGGTTGCCTAGCCACCCCCATTTTACACTTACGACATTTTATCTTTTAGAGATGAATTAGAAACAGCATCTCTGCCTCTTCCCCTGTCTGTAAAATAAGACCCCAATCATAGCTACAACTGCTTTTATCTTCTGAGTTTTACCTATCATATCCTTTTCACTTTCCAACAAGACACTGCTGTTGCCAAGTCTGGGGTGACACTAAATTCAGTTCCTGTTATCATGAGATTTTATGCCTGTAAAATTTACCACAGAATCCATTTTGCTTCTTGCCAAAGGAATACACTCTAGTATACAAGCTGGCTTTAATTTTAAGTTACATTTCTTGTTTATATGGTGTGAAGTAAACTTAAAATGGAATAGTATAAACAGATGTAACGATTCCTCTGAGCTTGTAGAGAGGCCAAAAAGCACCTAGGGTAAGAAGCAAGGATTGACCGCTTCACTTTATGAAGTCAAACTGACAATTATGAACAAGTTATTCTAGCTTGAAATCTTCCTTCAGTCCCTTTCCAGGCCACGTTTGGCTATTCAGTGCTTGACTTTCATGGAACACCAAGTGCAGTATCTGTATTTTGTGCCCTTGAACATCACCTACGCAGTCCATGTGGGACACCATGTAACACTGACCCAACAGTGGGGAGGAGATAATTCTGCATGTCAAAAGAAGAATGTCACAACTACATCAGAGTTGGAGGGATCAGGAGCATCTGCTGAGCACTAGGTTTGGATTCACACCCCACTTGCATCCCATGCTCATCACGTGTGTTAGACTTCAGTGTAGATCACCGAGAAGAGTCTAGTGTGTTCAGGAGGACAAGGAGGACAACCCCACTGTGCTTCTTCACCTCCCCTTAACCCCCCATTTTGCTTGGGGAGTAAGGCTTGAGGGTGAACAGCAGAGCACAGCTGTACCACCATATCAACATCGTTTTAATCTGCCTCTAGTTAAAAATATATTAACACTTTAAAGTCACAGAATCCCCTCCTACTATCAGCTCCCACAAGAAACGTTGATCAAAATAAAATAAGAAAAGGTCATAGTGGTGGAGAGACAGAAGCAAATTTTTGCATACAATAAGAATATCCCTAGTGGATTAACATGAAATAGAAGTACACTTAATGTAGCACTGTGGTAAACATAATGAAAGAGAAGGCAAATCAGCCATTATTTAGCCATCTTTTATCATTTCGGAAGACAACATCTAGCATCAGTCAAAGCCCGGGGTAATGCTCAATAGTACATCAAAATAAGCATTACATATGCCATGCTCAATTTCTGCCCCATTTGCTGAATACTTTAATTCAGAATCCAGATGTTACAATAGCAAACCTCACCATCCCCTTTCCGGCAACTGGAATCTTGGCAGCAAATAAAACGGTAGCATTCATTCCTGAGTGAAGAGTTATACCAAGGTTAAGGGATATGATCACAATGTTGCCAAGCTTGATCTTGGGAGTATTCAAAGGCAAACTTTTATCTCTAGAAGTATATCTGTCCTCCAAGATGGACTCAGATTGTCTAAATTAAACTCCTGCTTTTAATCTGCTTCTAGAAGATCCAGCCTTTAAGATTATTTTGAGTAATTTCTTATCTTGGATGTAATGTGTCATTTTCTCTAATGACTGTTCTACTAAAGGGTTGGTCTTTCCTCTAGGCACTTGCAATTTCAAGTTTTCTTCAATATTTAATGGTGCTTTCAGCCTAATCCAATATTTCCTCTTTTTCCAAAGCCTTATTTGCACTGGGCGGGTAAACTTCAAGTTCAGGTTCAAAGCCTTGATGGTTGGAGGGGAAAAAAAGTTAGGGAAACCTTCCACAGTGCCAGGTCATAAAAGTTGTAAAGTTGGAAATTTGTTTTTAGAGAAGAATTTTTCCTCCAGCTATACAGGAGAATACTTAGTTTTTATTCTAGGATAGACTTGAGATTCACGATACACGTCTTTTTAAATCTAGTCATGATCATCAGCACTGTGTATAGGCAGTGTTTAAAGAGTTTATTCCCATTTATTGAAGTACTACAATGGCTATTTGCACTGCAGTAGTTTCTTTGCCTCTTTCATTGAGTCACATAATATTTTGATGTACAATTGTCAGAAGTGAAATCTCTGTACTTACATATTTTAAGCTTATGTACTGTGCTGGTTTTGGCTGGGATAGAGTTAATTTTCTTCACAGTAGCTATTATGGGGCTGTGTTTTGGATTTGTGCTGGAAACAGTGTTGATATTACAGGGATGTTTTAGTTACTGCTGAGCAGCGCTCACACAGAGTTAACAGCCTTTTCTGCTCCTCACACCACCAGTGAGCAGGTTGGGGGTGCACAAGAAGTTGGGAGGGGGACACAGCTGGGACAGCTGACCCCAACTGACCAAAGGGATATTCCATACCATGTGCCATCATGCTCAGTATATAAAGTGGGGGAAGAAGAAGGAAAGGGGGCATGTTCAGAGTGATGGCGTTTGGCTTCCCAAGTAACTGTTACACATGTTGGAGCCCTGCTTTCCAGGAGATGGCTGAACCCCTGCCTGCCCATGGGAAGCAGTGAATGGATTCCTTGTTTTGCTTTGCTTGCATGCGCAGATTTTGTTCTACCTATTAAACTGTCTTTATCTCAACCCAAAAAGTTTTCTCACTTTTACCCTTCTGATTCTCTCCCCCATCCCACCTGGGGGGAGTGAGTGAGCGGCTGCGTGGTGCTTAGGTGCCAGCTGGGGTTAAACCATGACATGTACAAGAGACATCCCGCAGCAAGTAAGGGGACGGACTGGGCCTCATGTCATTGAAGCTGGTTAATGGTCTGTGCACCAGATCCCACTTCAAAATTATTTCCGATGAGAAAGCAATACATTTGGACTAATCCAGTCTTTTGCTGCCAATTTAGTACCCAGAAAAGTCATTACCAAGGGCTGAAACATTGAAATGCTAAACACAGGGGTACGGAAGCAAAAGGCCAGCTTTAACTAGAAAGAATCCTAAAATGATCCCGAGAAAGCAGCAGAGGCACCTCAGAGGGCATCCCCCAGCAGTTCGAGACAGCCAGGTAAGTGATCATTCCCTTTGCCTGCCTCCTGCAATCCCTACCTGCTGGGCAGCAGCAGGCAGCTGGGGCTGGTGCCAGAGACCAGCAGCACCACTGACAGAGAGGCAGAAGAGGCAGCTAAAAGAAAAACCCTGGAGGACCTGAATCACACTTCTTGCAGCTTCTCCAGCAAGCACCAGGGATGACTCGTAATAGGACTCCAGTGGGTCAGGGTGCCTCCACAGTGGCTACTGCCTCGTCCTCCTCCGCGGTCTGCAGGACTGTGACCCTGCACCTCTGCACTTCAAGGCGCTGGCAGCACTTCAACAGTAATAAGATGGATACTCTTGGCTGCTTGCACATTTTCCGGAATAGCCACTCATTCCCGACCAGTACAGAAAACTCAGGAAGTATAAATTTCACGTCTCTGGAAGATTTACCTTCTATTAATACAAGCTACATCCCAAACTCATGTATTCCAGTAGTCATTTAGAAGAACTCTCTGGACAAACAGCTGTTTGTCAAGAATGAAAGAAAAGATACGTTCTTAAAGTACACTGTAGCAAGCACAGTTTGGTACTTTTGAGGTGTTTTAGCAGTAAGAAGTTTGGCTACTTATAAGACTTGGGGGTGTTGGTGGATGAGAAGCTCAACATGAGCTAGCAATGTGCACTTGCAGCCCAGAAGGCAAACCACATCCTGGGCTGCATCAAAAGAAGTGTGGTCAGCAGGTCGAGGGAGGTGATTCTGCCCCTCTACTCCGCTCTCGTGAGACCCCCACCTGGAATACTGTGTCCAGCTCTGGAGCCCCCAACATAAGAAGAAGAAGAAGAAGAAGACAACTTACATTGAGAATATCTGGCATCTCTAATGAAATACTCAGTATTTCTCCTAACTGATCTTATAATTCGATATCATTCTTACATGAAATAAAATTCAAACCAGTAACCAGTAAGCATAAATGAAATCAATCCTGCTGAATACCAGCTGACACAAGGATACATCCTATTTGCCATTCAGGCGATGCCCCAAAATGCACTGGCAGTTCTTGTATTGCCCTTTTCATTCTTAGTCATGGGTAAGCCTCACTGTGGAACAGAATTTTTTCCTCCACAGAGCAGGTGAATAAATTGTAATCCTCACCTTTTCTACTTGAATTAACATGCTATTGCCTCCAGAATGATAAGGTTGAAGGATTAAACCCAAGAAGTGGTTGTTCCTCTTAATCTAATACATACCAGAAACACCAAAACGGCAGTCATCATGCAATAACTGCCTTCCTGAAACACGGCAGATCTGAAATCTTTACACCAGCTCCTGACTGATCAGAAGAATAACAAAAAGAGGAGAAAAGGGTTCCCTCATTGCTACTGTTAATAAAAATAATATTTAAAAATATATATCTTTGGAGACCCATTCATGTTTTATCCTTGAAACCCGAACAACAATTCCGTTTACTACAGAGAGATTAGGCATTGAAGAAATGTGAAGTGCCAGGAAATGAATCCAGAGTTTACTTTAATAGATTCATTGTTACCTGCAGACACAGACTAAGCAAACATTTCCTTCAGCAATAAAGTCAATAGCAGCCTTTCCAGCTGCTGTAATGACTGCCTTTTTTGACATCTCAGTTGATAGTTTTCTGCTCCATATTAGTTTGTCGAACTGACACCCACACAATAACAGAGAAAACTGAGACAGTTTTAATTTTAATCTCCACACTCTAAACAGATGAGCAGTTTCCTCGCATACTCACGGTATAATTAAGAAGTTATCTCAAACGAAATGTGATTATCAGACAGGGAGCTGAATTACCCAGCCCTTCAGAGATCCGTACGGCAGAAGCCGGCAGTGGCTGAGGGCTCGTCCCCATTTAGGCGCACAGCTCCCTGCCGCAGCCCGTGAGGATGTCTGCAACGGGGTACAGCACGGAAGCTCTCCGGAGGTTGTCAGAGTTTTGCCACGTGGTAGATATTGACTCACAAAAAATGAGCTGCAAGTGTATTAAGGATATTCAGGGGCAATAGGAGGCAGCTGAAGAATTAAGAAAGCAGGGGGACGAAGACTTTCACAGCACACATCTTCCTGCCACGTGTTTTCTGAGATACTACTGGATTTGTTCCACACTTATCCCTCCCTCTGATTTTGTTTGCTCTCATTTTTATCACTAGCATTGTTTACATCAGAAATGCAGAAGCATGAAAATGAAGTTATAGAAAATGGTACTGACAACAAAAAACTTTAGTTTTCCTATTCCTTGAACTTTTTCTTTCCCGTGCACACTCCCGGGGAGTGAGCAGACTTCATACTACCTTCTGGGTCTTACAGGCTGGGGAGTGTGCTGGCAGTGATTCACCTCCCAGCTGTAGGGATTTTCCTGTCCGTTTGAATTACTGTGCTGCTGTGATGGGGAATCATTTGTTTCTGTGCCTTCCCCTCCCCCCTCCAGGATTTTTACACACTTACACACAAAGGTACACGCTTGCTCACCTGCACATATGTATATGTAAATATATGCTTACACACAAAGCAGGTCTTGTTTCTGTGGCACTAAAGCAAAAAAATTCTGTTACATACCAGAAAACAAGACCTGGTGAGCAATTACAGGTCTAAAGCTAAATGAATGACTTGCTATACTAGTATGTAAATAAGAAGTCTTAAGGGATACCGCAGCCAAAGCGTATATGGCTGAAGAACTCCAGAAACAAAAGTGTTGGTCGGCAGGATACTACTAGTGCCACTGCTCCAGCAAAGGTTCAGATTTAAAAACGATTTCTTGCTTTCTTGACACAGGAATTGGGAACTCAAGAACTTCACCAGTCTGGAGGTCTTGTAGTTATAGTAGTGCCAGAGAAACACCCCCGATTTATAGATCCCCCCACCCCCCCGCTTCAGCTGGTTTCATTGCTGTCACAACAGTAGAGCTCCTTGGATGCTACCCAGAGCTACAGGGCATGCTAAGAACGATGCCTGAAGTTGCAATAATTCCTCGTGGCTTAAAGCTTATTTTTTATCACATACTTAATAAAAGTCTTTTCTCTGCATTGAAACAGCCAGAAGAGATTTACATTGTATTTCTTGTCTTTCACTTGAAATTTCAAGAGCTGCAGATCTCTTATCAAGGCATTTTTCCCAATAGCATGCAGGGAGAACCCAGGGGAACGCTTCCCTCTGCTAACTGTGGCGTTCTTGGTATAATTCAACAACAAAGGCATAAATGTTCAATATCATTTGGATGCCCCCAGCCTAACCTACCTGCTGCTTCAGAAGATGTGTGGATCCACCAGTCCTAGGTCATCTCTGCCAGCCCCACGCTGCCCTTCCAAGGAACCTAAAGAAGCCGAACTGACACGAGCCCTTATGTTTAAGCAACTGAATCCCACTAGACTACACGTTTTATCTAGGATCCATCTGCAGGCAATGAAGAGAACAAGGGGTCCTCAGCAGGTGATTCATCTAACTTAACAGCTATCTAACAGCTACCCTGTAAGGGGTAGCTCTTTCTTCAGGAGCTCGGGGGCTTAGCTAGCCTAACCAAGGCATATTTTAAAAGAGATGTGCCAATACTTGCTGTTGCTATGAAGGTCAGTAAATTTCATGTTTCTCTACCTTAAAGATAGTAGCAAGGAAGAAAGAAGAGGCCTAAGCAAAAAAAGCCTAGATCCTCAAAAAGCAGAGCATACTTCCTTTTCAGATAATCTTTTTTATAGGCAGTATTTATTTAAGTCAGAGAACAATGACAGCACAGGCTGTCAGATATCTGATACACATAATCACTTCTATGGTCTGGTTTCCCTTCTCATCAATATAGTTTAGGCAACATGACAGATATAGCTTTTATTTGTTTTCTTGTTTACTTTAGTGCCATCAGGGTGACTTGCTGCCTGCATGAAGGCCATTTCATTGGCCTTTTTAAAAAAAACGGAGGTGGCAAATTGACAGCAGCAGGAACCAATTATTCTGCTACCAAGTATCAAATTATATTTTTGTTATCATACATCCCTGGGTACGTAAACCTCAAATTTTGTGGAGCTTTTCAAACAAAAATCCCTGTTTGCTTCGTGCATATATATGTACATACCAGAGAAAAGACCTGCTACAGATCCAAAATCTATTTTTGAATCAAAACTAGCATGCATAGCTTGGAGGCACACTAGTAAATCAAACCTATCCATGACTGTCCCCTGGCTCTGGCACCAGGAGCCACAGAGCACCCTGAGCCCACGGAGCACCCTGAGCCTTGGCTCCCCGGCGTAGCCTGGCTGCGGGCAGGCTGTTGATGGGCACCCTGGTCCACGCTAGATCCCATAGTCCTACCCAGAAATTGTTTGACAATGTACTAGTTCTCCTGCACCAAAACTGTTCAAAAAAATCAGTATGGTACCATGTCCCAGCGCCCAGGAACCTTTAAACCAGTTGTGTAGACACATCCCTCTTGACTGCCGTACTGGCGCCAGCCCTCTCTTTTCAGGCTGGCTTTAATAGCAGCCTCAGGGACAAAACCTCAGCCCAGACGTACTGTTCGCTGGGGCTGGTGTGAAGCTCGGTGCCCGTCTGGCCACCACACTGAAGAGAAGACTGCGGAAGTGAAGAGGACCCAAACCGCTGGCGTTGAGCCCTGATGCTGGCAGGGCAGCTCCCATGAGAGCCAGGCGTCTGCGGCAAGGGCAAGGCAGCTGTTGCAGGAGCATCTGGAAACAGAGCAGGGCGATTTTCCTGACAAAGCTGAGGATCCAGTTGTGCAAATGGTAGAGACCTGTATGCTGGGGCAACAGGAGGTTCTTCACACCCTGAGATTCAGCCGGGTGCTACCCAAAATCTGCATCAGTATTCAGGCATTCAGCGTTGGCTACAGCTGAAGGGGAGCCAGCAACAAAGACCACAGAGATTGCCTGTGCTCAGAGATGACAAATGAGATAAAGTAAATGAAGTTTTGAATGAAATCTGTGACTGGATTGAAGAAAGACTGACTTCAGTATTTTCTGGAAGTGCTAGTATCTCAAGAAAATCTTGGGTTGTTTTAAGACTTTTCATGAGTCTTTCTAGAGCTGCTTCTCCTGTTCAAAATTAATAATCCCAAGAATGTTCAACTCTTCCTATACATGAACATGAGGATACTAAACAAAGCCCACAAAAGATTTTCCTATGTGTGAGCCATGCTGACTGACCTTTTTCTCACTGAGACTGGGATTTGGGGACAAATGCTGACTATTAGACTGAAGAAGTGCTGTAAGTGTTTAGCACAGATGGTGTTTTATTTAATCAAGAAATGGCTAAGAAAAAGCCAGTGTTATTTTACATACTTTATCCCGGAATTCACAGAAACTCTGTCTTCTTTACTTCCAAAACATCAATAAATCCCATGGTGTCCCATGAAGAGGATGCCTTCTGCTACAAATGTGAAATCTTATTCAGAAAAGAGGCCCAGTTATTTATTTTAGAGAGACAATACAAAGCAATGGCTCACCAAAAGAGCTCTTGGTTCCTTGGGCTGCTTATTTAAAACAAGGCTTATGGTATAGAGCAAGAATATAAAAATACCTGTGTTTGGAGCACAACTTCAGGGAGGACAGGGAACAGCAGGATCACTTTTAATAGTGTTCCCTCTTTATATGTGCCTTTGAAAATGTAGTAAAGATATCCTACACCCTCTCTCTTTCTTGAGCAGCCAAGGGAACCATTTTGGGTCACAGCTTCTCAGATTTTCAACATTCCTTATTAAGTAAGTTGAGACACAGAAACATGTTTACAATGATACCACTCTCTTAAGTTCCAAATGATTTGTTTATCACGTAATCATTTACAGCTGAAAAAAAAAATTAGGTGTTGAAATGAAATAATTTTGTATGAATATAAATGGACACTTTGATCACTAGCTGACACAACGGATTGTCTCCCTGAGAATAATTTGGGTATTACACTTATGTGTGCTTGCCCACCATCATAATAAGTTAAGCTACTTAATATGATTAGCTTCCAAAATGGAATTTACTGAATCAGAGAAGATGGGAGAAAATGAGGAAATAAAGTTTTCCTTTTCCTTACTGCTGAGTACTACAAATACTGTGTGTCATTTTGGCTATGGGAATCTGAGTTTTGTCTTGTTTTAATTTATGGCATAGAATATAAGTAACACAAATGCTGTCTTCTCTTCAGATGACAGTTTAAGTGATAGCGTATAAGAAGCTCGAATTTAGATTTGGTTTATGAGAAAATAATTCACACAGTATATCATCGCTACCAAAGGCATTGTACAGAGATCGAAGACTGTCAGAGTCAAGGTTGCTGAGTTGTTCTAACAAGGTCCATGTCCTCTGGACCCACAGAGATAAATCTGAGACCTGGCTTTTGTCTCTGGTTTAGTGTGAACTAGGATTTTGTTGTCTGCCTTTCTTTGTGTAGAAAGGTCAAGAGCCATGGCTGTCCCTGTTTCCCCGAAGAAGCAATCTTCTCTTCATGAAAAGACTGACAAGCTATAGTGCAGGGGTCAGCTTGATGCAATTTCAGAGAGTCCCGACATGAAATTTCTGTAATGTAATGAAAAATAAAAGACTTTCAGGTTTGATAACCAGAAAAAAACAGGAGGAACATTATTAACTATAGCCACTTCCCTAGGCAGCAGTGGTATTAATTAATGTTGCCAACTCAAGAAATCGAACTTACAGTAATTTAAAAGTTGCAAAAGTAGCTTCATTGTAAGCAATGCCCTGATCAGCTGAGTTTTTAGTGGTCTAACTTTCATGCAGCATGTAGTAAACACACAAACAAGCCATTAAATGATGTTCAGGTTAGTGAGGATCTGAAAGAGGAGGAAGAAGTTGGCTTCTTCCCTAGTGTTACCTGGAAGGTAGCCATTAGCATGCAAAGGATGGGGCAGATCTGTACCGAGAAGGTATTTGGCTGTATGGACGTCAGCTGAGCTGTGCGTGGTTGTGCAGGTCTGACTCTGGTTCCCCCAGTCAGGAACAAGGAAGTACATTTTTTGGTTTTGAAGAAAACCAGTTCTGAGAAAAGCCATAAACCCAGCAGGAACGTAAACTTGTTGAATCCCAGGGAAGAAAGTTTTATGCAAATATAAGTCATGTTTTACTTAGAATTAAGCTTCTGGAGTTATTCACTCCCTGGTTAAGCTGTGTGGAGAATTAGGCCAATTAAATGGAATAGACCGTAAGAGAGAATTTTCCTGTTGCAGTGCTTTATCTGGGGGCTGCTTGTGGCAGGAGCATTTCAAGTAGTTGCAAACTTTTGAAAAACTTGTGTTTATTTATTCATTCTTACAGTCTCAACAATCTTCAGTTGAAGGCGAACGGGAGGTCAGGGATACATGGATGCATAATAATCAAAAGCTTCTAGGAAAGGACCGAGTTTATACCTTCTTCTGGGAAAGGCAGACAGCAACCCTTTATTTTTTACCAAGACAGATATAATTATTGCAGTTCTGTTTGTACAGCTTTATTGGAGATTCTTTTGAAAGTCATAATAGGAGGGAGAAGGAAAGATGGCCTTTCACCAAAAGCTAGGAGAACCTGAAAAAACCCCTCTTACTTATCACTGCATAAAAGGAGTACACTGTTCAAGAGACGTCTGCAAGCTGGCCTCCCACTGCTTTGAGCCTAATTTGGCTGGAGAGAAACAGAAAAATAGTGGCCCTTGAAAACTCAAAATCGCACTGCAAAAATCTGGTCTCATGTTAACACGGACCTTCAGCTGCCATTGCCACAGTCAGATGTTTTAGAAGTGTTGATTTTCTTGTACTGATGATAAAATGTTATGAGAGTATTTGTCCAGTGAGTGCTTAGTGGCTTTTTTTTCAAAGTTAAGTACATTATCTCATCTGTTTCAGAACGTTTTTCTTTCAGAGAAACTGTATGACATTAGACTGCTGTGAGTATGACTGCCTGCCAAGTCGCCTTTGTCTCTTCAATATTTAATTACAAGTCCAAAGAATGACACAAATGTAGGAAACTGTAGTCTGAAAACTGTGCTTACTGCAACCCATTTTTCTCAAGAAGGAGAACAACAAAGTCAGAGCAAGGTTTTTGGCCGAGCTGAACAATGAAAACATTTTCACATGAATATTCATGCATATTTTTTCTAAGACTTCAGCTGTTTACACTAGTTCTGCCTGCCTTCCACGAATTTCAGCCTTCTTGTCAAGAACATTCATCTTGGAAATGAGGTCCCACGGGGAGTCACGCCAATCTGCACAGCCAAGTGACCCATGTGGCATGGCTGCGGGTGTACCTCCACCTTCTCAGCATTACCTCACTCTGATTTCTCCTCTTCACCAAACTGCTGAGATCTGCTCCTGGAGCAACCTCACTCTTTTTACCACTTTGGCCGTGTTCTTGACATGAGTGCGGTGGTATCCTCTGCGCTGATCCAGCGGATCTGCATGAGTTTGGGCATGTCCTGGTCTTCCCTACAAGAATCCACATACGGTGTGGTATAATGAAAAGAATTGTTTTGAAAAGTAGGATGGACCCATTTTGATACACAAAAAGATTTGAGAACAAGCCATCCACATGAATCGCTTTCTTACACTTAGAAGCTCATCATCGGGTAACGCGCTGGTCTAGTCCCTTAACTGATCACCTTCCCGGATGGAAGATGCTTTTTTCGCATCTGTCAGAGCCCTCATATCCTTCCCTGCTTCTGTTCCCTGAACCATCATGGAATGAGTTCCTGCAGGTTCAAAGGGAGACTGAACCTGAATCTAGGGGTATTTCTTCCCCCTTCCTGCCTCTTTCCTCAGACTCTTTGCATGATTTAAGCCAACACAGTCATGTGGCAAACCACTTTATAGTGCTAATACACAGTTACAGAGCAATCCCCAGCTCATTAGGGCGCGTGTCCCACAGAATACAGTTTTCATATTATTCGCCCGGACATCATTTATGCAGAATGCTTTGGTTCTGAAGTAAAATTAGGGACAATAAGAAAATTAAAACAATGACATAGAACTAAAGAAAGGAGGAAACTGTTTGCCCCCATAGGACTCTTAAGGTCAAGCCAAACAAGGATATCTCTGGTTACTGTCCAAGTGATTCTCCCAAAAGGCCCACAGAGCTGTACCATCTTTTGTTAAACCACCGATGTTTGTCCTTTTTATAGTCCTGAACAGTAATTTATTCCTGGATTGGCTGAAATATTAAGTCCCTGGTGTTGCCACTGCGATGCTTAGGCAGAACATACCGCAAATGCTTGTGTGGGCAGTTATGGGTCAGAAGTGTTGAGAAGGAGAGAAGGGCATTTTGAGGAGGCACATGACTGTATCGACCTCAAGGGAAGCAGGGGACAACTCACCATGACAGGGACTTACCTAGCCCAGGGAGCTGACCCATGGATCAGCCTTGCTGATGATGGGTTTCCTTAGGCTACGAGCTCATCTCAGTTTTGCACTGGGGGGAGTCTCAGTTGTTTCTTCCAACACTGACACTCAAGTCTTTCATTTTACTCTCTACGTGGGCAGCCTAGGCGAGACTTTTCAGACCCAGGCCCTCCTGGCCTTTGGCAAGAAACATCCATCCTAGAGGGAGCGCCTTGAGGCAAGGTGGGACTTTGAGGGGGCTTCAGGGGGGCGTCAAGGGAACTTGCAGAGTGTTGTTCAGTTTTTGCTGGGGAACATTATTTCCTCTGCAAAAGTCCTCTGCCATCCATAAGCCAGGGCTGGGGAATTCACAATTATTTTGTCAAAAGCAATTTTTAAAAATTGCCAGCATCATTCTGTCTTCATCTGTACCCACAGGCAGATTTCTACAGAGGGCTATCCACTGTTGTGGTTAAAGACACAGGTCTTTTCTGCTTTGCAAAGGACCTCTGTATGGTCTGTCTTTCATGAATTTGGGCACACACACACACACACACACAAACCTCTACAGCCCTGTTTCCCTGCTTATTACAGGTAGTACAGACAATGTGAGTGGCAGTCTCCTAAAAGCTTTTTGGCTAGCAGACAGGGGCGCACCACTCCATTAATCTATTCAAGTTTTTTAATGGCCTCACCAGAACCATACCTGAACCCCTTGCCGACTTTAAGTGGTTCCGTTTCACAATGCCCCTCTGATACAGAGAATTGCCATCCCTACCTCACAGACAGGGAACTGAAGCACAGCAAAGATTAGATGGTGAAAATCACAGCTGCAGCAGAGTTATGAGCAAAGGCAAAGTACATCCGCGGCGAGTGTCCTATTCTTTCCACTGTCCTATTAACAGTTACATGTTTGGAAAGGAAAATGAGGGTAAAATAATGAGGGATGGAGACACTCATAGAAAGAAAGGAACCACAGGAAAGAAACATCTACCATCAACTGATTTCACTGCGTAATCAGGCAATAGCTCTCCATTTTGACTGCTTGAGAGTGTCCCCTGTTGCATAACTAAAATGGCATTTGGGGTAAGTTTTCATATTTCATTTACTGCTGCTGTGAGTGTGGGAAAGAGAAGGACCACTGGATGAAGGAGCAATATCTACTTCGAACCAGGACCCCAGGGGAAAGCAGAAAAGGGAAAAGCAGGACAGTGAGAAGAAAACCTCTGGTCAGTGGTTTGAGAACGTGTCCTGTAAATAGGTCAAACACTGATCACTGGCCAGCTGCTTCTAAACACTGCAAATGTGTGCAGCTCTGGGTACTGCTCACTCCAGCTGAGGCGCTTGGCATCAGATTTTTGTTCTGGGGAAATGGCTCAGAGCTTCAGGCACTCAAGTTTCAGAAACTCAGGCCAAACTCAATTTGAACAGAAAAAAACCCCCAGAAAAATAAGAAAAGGAAAAGCAGCCATTCTGCAAAGTGAGCTAGAGTCACTGTTCCTTGGATATCTCATAAATAGGATTACCAACAGATACCTTTGGGAAGCTGTTTGAGACTCAAAGGCTGCATTTAAATAATTATATAAACGATACTTTTCTAGACCATTCCTGCTCCCATTTTAATCAAGTTTTCTTTTGCAATAAAAACAAAAATCTAGACATTTAACTACCATCTCCCAGGACAATGCTATTATTATAAAAGAAAAGCAGATTTAGAGAGTTAATAACAGAGTATAGATTATGTTTTCTTGAGCAAAAAGAATCACTCCGTAATATATTGCTCGCAATAAAGAGTAAGCTTCACATTTCGTGCAGCAATATTAATTACTAAGAAGAGAGAATGAAAGAAATCATGTCAGATTAAGATTCTTCTGAATCACAGCAGAGAAGATAGAGCGCGTCTTCTGAATAAACAGATTATGTTACAGGGAGTAAAATTAGCAGGCAATCTTCAGCGATGCCTGCCTCTAACAGTTCTCCATATGACTTCTTGTGGGCAGGCCCAGGGGAGAACAACTGATGGCAGAATGATTATTTCAGCTTCCCGTGTTATTATTCTGCAGCCTTCCTCAGAGCAAGGGGATATTAACTATTCCACCTCTTCTCTGCGCTGCGGAGAAATTAGGCTCCACATCAGCATGTAATGTGCGTGTAACAAATAATTGCTTATCACAAAAGCTTTTTGATCTGAAAGTATGAGAAATGGCACGCAGAAGAGAAAGGATTTCGTGTATTACTGCTGGAGGAATGATAAATTCCAAATAATTGATGTAAAGGAAGATTGTCATGAAGAAAGCAGTGTAATAACCACAGGTTCTCATACATGAGAGATGGAGGTACGCGCTTTACGTGTTGCAGTGAGAGTACTTCCACTGATCGTGGTGGACTCAGCCATTCTCGCCTGCAAACCAAGATCGTGCCCTCGGCAGCGCAGCCCCCCCAGGGCAGCACAAGCCAGTGTTAGCAGGGCTGGGCCGCTCTCCTGCTCTTCGGCTGACACTGTCTTTTAGGAACCGTTTCTTTAATTAATGTACACACAGTTCATCCCTCATGGAAACAAGGTTTGTGAAGGCCCTGGGCTCTGGAGGAATTTGTTGCAGGCTGCCTCTGAAGAAAGCTGTTTCCCACTGAGGTGACAAGATGATAACTAATAATGTCCGTGGTGCTGGAGCCCGCCAGTCTGCACGGGTCTTCTCCAGCCCCTCCTGAAGTCACCAGCAACCCAGTAGCTACCCCAGCTTCATGCCTTTGAATGCCTCAACCTTGACTTAATAGCCTTCTCCAGCCTGCTGAGGAGAGCAAGAAACGGATCAGAAATCCTCAGAGGGGTCCATGTTGCAGAGATGTGCCCTACGTAGGCTGGGGCACCTGAAGGGCTGCTGATGCGGGGGCAATGGCCCCCCACTGGGGTGGCGGGAGGTGGGAGAGATGAATGACCCCCCACCTTCCCAGCTGTAATGCCAGCTTGGTGGCAGGGAGCAGAAACCTTTGCCCCAGAGACACCATGTGGCAGGGTTGGGGAGATGAGTACCACACCGCCAGCCTACCCTGGATGCCAAAAACTCTTGCTCACATGTGCTGAGTCAAGGAAACCTTTCATTAGCAGTTTCCTTGTAAGAATCTCTCCTATCCTAGAAATCCTGTGGGGAATCCATATTAAAAAAAAAAAAGAAGGTTCTGAAATACTAACTTTCTCCTTAAAATGCAGCGAGGTTACACCACCTCATACCTACGTGGCATTCACGGAAGTGTCTCTTCTTCTTTTTATCAGGTGAAAAACTCTTTGCTTTGCTGAGCTCTGCAGAGATCCTGAA
The DNA here is from genome assembly GCA_013397275.1 of Burhinus bistriatus. NCBI lineage: Eukaryota > Metazoa > Chordata > Aves > Charadriiformes > Burhinidae > Burhinus > Burhinus bistriatus. Next base: position 74,024 of record VYXH01006456.1, on the reverse strand, counting down.
ATGCACCATTGTTATTTGGTGACAAGAACGGGGTCAAGCATGGGAGAAGCTCTTCATCCTCTAAACTTTAGAGGTGCCTTTTTAAAGGCATGGAGTTAACTGTCCCTCCTAGAAAAGGTGACTAAAGTAAACGTACTAGGTTTGGATTCAGAGCTGGTGGGTAGACTATGCTGTACGCTCTCTGTTCTCTGCCCCGCGAAAGGCACTCCTTCTGTGCCCTTGTGGTGGGCCCATGCCCGTTTATGACAGACACAGTGTTTCTGTTAAGGACTGCCCTTTACCCCAGGTGTTTCTCCAAAGTTTCATACAACAGAGAAACAGCAGCTGCCCAGAGATAATGACATAGCATCTTGCCCTTTGGGAAATACCACCTAATAAGAATTTACCCACTCTTTGAAAAAACAGTAAGGGAACATTTTTTTTTTTTTAAACCAAAACAATTTATGTTTCAATCCTTACTATGGAAGAGACTGGCTTATATCGGGCTTGTAGCGGTGCCCTACCTTGTATTTGGGGGCAAGATCTTATCTGGTATCAGCCCAAAGCCACTGGAGGCTGAGCTGGCTCTGGAAGAAGAGATAACCATGAGAATTTGAACTCCAAACAAGGCGAGCACCTCTCTGGAGGAATGGAGGGATTCTGCCTACTCCACTACTCACCTTGTCCCCCAGCACCCCTGTGCCTCACCAAACTCCTCTCAGAGCACTCTCTGGGAATGGGGAGCTTACAGAAAAAAAAACAAAACAAAACAAAAAAACCCCCAAACAAACAATAAATTGCTATTAGTGATAACAAATATGGTTTTTTATTTCTGAAATTCTGTGATAGTTCCTAGTTATTTCTTCACTGTTTTCACTAGAAGAATCAAACAACCGTTAAGGCGATGAGATGGTTTTTGTGCTAGCTTAGGTTGTTTTAGGTTTGTGTCTGCAAGGTCCCCAAAAGGGAAAAGGGCTCTGCCTTGAAGAGTAACTTAAGAGGGATGTACAGAGTTTCATTGCCTTTCTGAGAAGCATTTACAACTAAATTGTAGACTGTACATGTGAAGCAGTGCAACTTTCCTTTGTTGTAACTACAGTATAAGGTACTTAATTCCCATACAGTTACTCCCACCCAGGAAGAACAGTGTGATGTAGCCAAACAAGGCATCCTCATGCCAATAGAAACCCTAATTATATGTTGGAGAGAGGAGAAAAGGGGGCGAAAAATCTCAGTTACTAAAGCAGTTATTAAAATAAAATAGGAATGTTTCAGCTCAAGATGAAGCATGAAGTCAGAAAGAAGATATTTGATGGCATGGAGAACTGAATGCTGGATGATGAGGAGCCCCCAAATCACAGACCAGTGGTCGCTGCTCCACAGGAGATGAGGGCTCTTTGCCAGAGCAAACGTGTTGGCTGTCATTTCTTCTGGGGATTGCCACGATTTGGGCTTGGGCACCCATGAGCAGACTGCCCGCTGACAGCAAATGAGCACAGGTCTCACTGTATAATATTTCCATCTGCAAGGTTTTTTTTGGTATTTTCTTGTGCTTGCTTTGATGTGACACAACAGAGGACCGTACCTGTGGATGATCCAGTCATCTTGTGTTGGGATTTCACCTGTCAGTGCATTCACCACCCTCTCTCACAAAAGAGAAACAAAGGGCTGAAAGCTGCTCACCCTACTGAGAGGAGGAATTACACTCAGATCAGGAGTTGGGGGTCAAAAGACTTTTACTCATGTACTCATACTTTTGCTCAACAGCCAGCTTTCGGAGGAAAGGGAGAGGGAACTGATGTGTGAAAATCAACTAAAAAAGATAATTTTCCAAACTACCTGCAGACTTCATTCTCATTAAACTCACATTTCCGGCAATGTTTTGTGAAGAAAATGGCATATCCCAGCTGGATACGAGGTGCCAGCCACCAGGGGTGGAGGCAGTCCAAGGAGCGGGGCTGGTGGGTGGCACCCAGCCCACCCCATGGCTGCGTGGTGGCAGCGCAGAGCAGCTCCTGCCCCAGAGCCCTCACTGCCCAGGGTCCCCACCAAACACAGATGCTGATGGCATTGTCACAGAGAGTGAGGCACTGTGCTGCTGTGCCTTGTTGCAACCGAGCAGCCATCAGGATCCATCCCGTTTGGTGCGCAAAAATTGAACTTACAGCTTCGGTTCAGGCTTAAATGGGGAAGGGAGCCCTTTCTTTCTTCAGCTCACTGGAGACTTTTAAAAGACTGTATCTTCCTTATGTGAAAGATGGGCATTTGCCTATTTTTTTGAAGCTGTGAGATAGCTAATTATCTCACTGAAAAATTGGGAGGGGGAGGAACTCCTGTTGTTTGCAGAGTATGGCTGAGGGAAGTTGCTGTCAATATTAAAACAAATAACCCTGACTTTTATTTCCACTTGATTTTGCAATAAGATAACTAGGACTGGTTATTAGCTTAGCCTGTGGTAAAACACCTTTTTTTTTTCCTTCCTTTTTTTCAGCAACCTATATTTAAGCCTGGAGATTTCCTGGACAGTAATATGAATGCATGCACAATAAATCTGAATTTTCAGGAAAGCTCTGTAAAAATGCAGTAAATCTCTTTCAAAGATAAAATTAATTTACCACAAGGAGCAGACAATCAGCAGCATCTGAGCTGAAGCCCTCTCTGCCCCTTCCCAGACCCACCAGGCCGGCAGGGAGTGCAGGCAGCTGTGTGGCTGGCGGCAGCCTTCCTGCCTCTGACTCTTGCATGGTGGCCTCAACGGGTCTGCTGCGTGTTCCCAGCAAAACTCTGGAAAGTCCTCAAAATCTGCCAAGAAAAATCCTCTGGGTGCATAAGGAACACAGAGAAAAAATGGTGAAAACTTGGAGACGCGATCATCTTAGCCCAAGTGGGCTACAAACCCAGAGTAGGTGGGAAGCTTTCCCGTATTACGGTGATTTCATTACTTTTGCCTCCAGGTTGAGTAAATTTATTCAGCATTCAACAATAGTGGAAAACAAAGGAGGAAAAACCCCCTTCTTCTCCCAAAACTACAGGCCAGCTGCTCATTTCAGGGTAAACAAACCAAATTAAAGAAAATCATCCTATCCAACTCATATTCACCCTTCATTTATCAAAAGACAACTTTCTTGTAAGCTGTCTGTTGTAAAGAAAATTATAAACTACAACATCAGGAACAAAGTTTACAAAAGGGGCGCCTCCCAACCCACTTAGATGGTTCTAAATTCCTTCTGCTCTTGACGACACCCCTGCAGTGTGCACAAGGGTAAGGATGCTTCCTTCCACTAAGGGGCTCCGGGCAGGCTTGGTAGCCTGCAGTCATCGCAAGAACTGGTGTCAGCGGCATGCTCTCCGCAAAAGGTTTAGATAGTTAAGTCTCTGTATCACACATTCCGGCCCAGGAAAAATTAATTTTCAAGATCGGTGAGGAAAGGCAATGATGAGCCGTAGCCAAGCTCAGCAATACCACACAGGTAATAGAAAACATATTAATCAGCAGTGAAGCCAAATACACCGTGGGAGCTTCATCTTCCATGTAACGGATGCTCAGACGAAAAGGATTCTTTAAATGGCATTACTTCTCCCACCGTACTCTGTTCTCACACTGCCTTTGCGGGATATCAGATTTCACTCAACTCAACACGCCCAGCTCAAATTTACCAGTGATGACAGGAGTAACGGCACCAGCAGAGCCACGGGGACGCGGGGCTCACAGCCGCGGTCTCAGGGTGTGGTGCAGTCTCGCCAGAGCCCTGCCTACCTCCCCATTGTGGGTCTGCATGTTGTGTCCCCTCTGCTGCCCTCCCAGCTGTGCTACCATGTGTGACAACGACACTTCTAACTTGCCACGCAGACCTGACCCGAAGTCCTGCTGGCACATTTCAATGAACAACGCCAGCACGACACTTTAACTGCCGACCTTGTATTCAGTATTTCTGTGGGCAAAACTGAATACTTTGTCATGCCTTATTACATTTCTAAGTTCAGGTCTTCACTCAGACTCTAACTAGATGCTGAGTAATTTTCCTCCTGAATTACACAGAGACTAGTAAATCATGTGTAAAGGAAACTACAAAAAAACCTCCAAAACAAACCAAAACCAATAACCAAACTATTTTGTGATTGCGTTGTCTCTAATAAATAGAGACTGTGAAAAGGTATCATGTTCAGTATCAATTATTCATATTTCCAACAAGTAACTGACACATCCTCAAGTTATGACTTCCATCCGCGCTGGCTATAAAACATCGTTTTCACTATGACTGGAATGGCTGTTACTGGCTGTCAATTAAAATATATATCATGTATCAGGCAATAGAAGCTGACAACACCAGGAAGAAATAACGCTTGACAGCCACTTGGGAAATATATAGGCAAGAGAAGACTGAAAATTGCTGAAGATCTTTATCTACAGCTTCTTACTTTTAAACACTGACCTCCAAGATACGAAGAACAGAAAGATTTATCTGCACTTGAAAATTTTCCTTACCTTCTGTTGTTCTGTTGCTTTTTCATAACCAGGATAAATGAAGTATTTCTACTTTACAGATTGCATTATGTAAATCTTAAAGAAGCAGCACCAAAGTCACTCCCACTGCCCAGCATGAAACACTCCTCTTAGCAGAAATCCTTGGCTGTCATTTTCCAGCCCTTATACCCAGGGTGGACTGGAGCTAATTACCTGAAGTGAGGAAGTCTTCAGGTGAAGTCCAGGGAAGATTTACCATTTTATTTGTTTAGCCCTTAGATCCACTGGAATTTGCCTTTCATAGCAATATATCATTCGCATAGGAAGGAGGATTTTTTTTTTTAGAAGCTGGAAATTCAAACAAAACATTCTTGACCCTTGGGTAGGCACCCAGATATGAAGATGCCTTACACAAAAAAAACCCTATACTGTTTTCGTGGTTTGGGCTGGGCTGGCCACTAAAATGAACAACAGATGCTCTCTTTTAACTTCCCTCTTCTTCAGAGGGGAGAGAGAAAATAAGAGAGAGAGAGACTTATGAGTTGCAAAGAAACTAAACTACTTGAATGAAATATTAATAATAAAATAATAAAAAGATAATAATTTTAATAAGAAAATAATATTAACAAGAAAATAATGAAATATATACAATATATACAAAACCATATTGAGCTCCCAGGATGA